>JAOWBW010001908.1:106368-164336 GCA_026119855.1 Campanula takesimana | reverse complement strand
GTTTTATACTGTAATAACCGGGAAATTTTTTTATTTATGTAATTTTCGGTTTTTACTAATTTAATTAATCAATAATTAGAGTTATAAAGTGATTGAAAGAAGTGGGCCCAAGGAATTTGGATTGGCCCGAAATTGTATGAGTAAACCCAACCCAATTAAGAATCAATCCAAGTATAAATTAATGAGTTAGTCAAATTAGGAATTCTTATTATCATACTCAAAAAAAAAAAAAAAAAAAAAAAACAAAACCCTAACTCTACCTATAGCCGCCGGCCGAGCACAGGAGGAGGGGAAGGGATTTTCCGGCCATTGTTTTGGAGATACAATCCGATCATTCTCAAGGTAATGCTAAATCCTACTCTCCAAAATTTTTTTCGTTGAATTTGGATTAGTAAATCATAATTATGCATGTTTTAAGAATACAAGTATTAGGGTTGCATGCTAAGGATTTATGATAAAATTTTAAAGGTTAATGGAGTTGATCTAGATGCTATGGAGAAAACAAAATTAGTAATCTTGATACTAGTTAATTTTGTTTCTTTTTGATTGATTATATAATCATGGATTGAATTGATTTATATTATACAATGACTTGGATTTGAACTATAAATCATTGAGGTTGAATGGGTTTATCAAAAGAAGAAAAAAAATATGTATTCCCCAAGAACATGGTTCGGCCGAATGGCCCTAAGCCATGGAAAATTATTTTTTTGTTGATTTAAATGATCCTCGTTAAGTGTATTGTAAATAATATTGATGTTTGGGAATTTAGAAAAATTTAAAGAATTAGAAAATTGATCAAATCAATGGATTTTGGATCATACATGTTTCGGCCATGATGAGGAATTATGGGTGTTAATTCTTGATTAAAGATGTTAAGAATTGGGACGGAAAGTTAGTGTTTTCGTTAAGTTCTAATGGAAAGAAAACAAAACCGTTAAAAGGATTGTTAACAAGTTATAAAAGTAACTTGAGGAAATAGAATAAACACTTGGAAGACATTGAAGGTTAAAAAGTTAACGAGAAAGGAAAAGATTAGAATTTCAGTTAGTTTCCTAACGGAAAAGGACTAAACTGAAAAGAATTAAAGTTAGAAGGAATAAAAAGGAAACCTTTGAAGTTAGAGGGGCCTAAGTGATTGAAAAGAGAAACTTAGGGGACCTTATGAACAGAACCAAAGTCCAAGGACCTTTCTGTAATTAAAAGAAAGTTGAAGGACTAATCTGCAATTAATCCAAAGAGGAAGGACTAAATTGCAATTGAATTAAAGTTGAAGGACTAATCTGCAATTAATCCAAAGTTGAAGGAGTAAATTGTAATTGAACTAAAATTGAAGGACTAAATTGCAATTAATCCAAAGTTGAAGGACCAATTTGCAATTAACCCAAGTGGAGGGACAAATTGTAATTAACCCAAAGTTAGGGGACTTAATTGCAATTATACCAAGTTAAAGGACTGACTAGTAAATCAAAGTCAGAAACTTAAACGTAAAGAAAGAAGTAACGAAGTAAAGAAGTTAAAACGCATCTCTCAGTTAACTAAGTAGAAATAGTTAACAATGTAGAGAGTACTAAAGTAAATTACTCCGTGCCTTGTAGATTTGCACAGAGAGGAGATTGCGAGGAAAAGCAATTCAGGTAAGGGATTACGTTCCTTACAGTATTTGAACTCCTGTTTATTGGAATTCGTATTTCTTTCTAAAGTTAGCTATCAGTATGGCATGATAGTATTTGAATGAACTCTGCGTTATTGAACGTTCCTTGAAAGAATCTATACTTAGTGATGTCCCCATCGATCTACTAAGTATCGAAGTTTGAAACTTGTATCACATACTTGTACCATGGTATGTTTCTTAATTTTAACTTGTAAGTTAACCACTTACTCGTTAAGGCATCCAATGTCCAGTTAGAAAAGACATTGACGGACAGTCCAGTTAGAAAAGACTCGTCCTTAAACTAGGGATTGCATGAGTGATCACATGCCTTCTCTCAGGAATTGTCTGATTACAAGGATGATTCTAGACCCCGAGCATATGTGTGTGGATACCATATATGTTACGACCCACACTATTGGCTGAAGAAGCTAGGTGTATGAATTGTACCTTTGGCATTGAGGTTATAATGTACGTTACCAAGGAATTGACGGAAACTTGAATGAATCCCATTGGATTGTAGTGCCATAATCCTTTGAAAGTAAAATCTTAAAAGTAACACGACTGTATTGTTCTGCAGTCCTGAATCCAAAAGTAACTGAACCTATCTTTGTAAAAGTTATTCAAGTATTCGTTCTGGTTGTCTCTCCTTAGTAACCGGAGAGGCCACGTATGAACTTACTGAGCATTCGTTCGCTCATCCCTTCTCTATAAATTTTGTTTCAGGATTTAAGTAGAAGGACAGGACAAGGAAAGCAGCCGTAGGAAGACGGTGGATTGAAGATTCTTAATCTAGTTGTTTTAAGTACGTTATTTTGATGTGAGTTGAAGTACATTGATGGTTAGGGTTGTTTACCTACCAAGACAAGTTTAAGTTACGCTTCCGCTGTTGTTTTGAATTTATGGTTACATAAGGGCCGTTGTGAACCCTAGATTGAAGTATTTATTATTGATATTTATTGATATTTAATGCCATTAAATGCTCAGATATATTAAGAAAATTCGGGGTGTTACAGTTGGTATCAGAGCAATGGCTTTAGGTCTTATGGGAGAAAACTGAAAGTTAGGACTAATGGGAGAACTTAGTACTTGATATAAATAAGATCTTACTTGAGGAAGTTCAAGTGATAAAGTCCAACTCTAGGAATAATACTAAGAGTGTACATAAAGTATGAATATACTTGGGGAAATAGGAATCTCTTTATTGTATGTCTATTTACATTCTATTAATATGTTATAATGGAATCTTGGGGTTATGTACTAATTAAGTTTACTATTGGTGTGTGTAGGATCATGCCGAGGAGACCCATGAAGTCGGTAAGGTACAGTGCTACTCTAAGGGAAGAAATAGAAGCTAAAGAGGAGATTATTAAGCAGCTAACTAAGGAACTTCGCTCAGCTAAAAGAGAGCTTAGGAAGGAGACTCGAGGAGTCGGCAGTCTACAGAATGTCATCAGAGAACGCGATGAGGACATAATGTATGTGGAAGGAAAGTTAGCAGTACAGCTGAAGAAGGTCAACAGCCTAGAAAGCCATGTGGTTAGAGCTAACTGCGAATGGAATCGAATCAGTGTACAACTGGTGGATGAGATAGAACAAAATAATGAACTGAAAAGAAGATAGATGAGCAAGCAGCCTATGAGGAAGAGCTTAGGGCTTCAGGCTATCAGATTTGGGCTGAGAAGTTAGAATTGCAAGAAAATATGACCAACTTGCAGCAGAACATGCACACTGTGGGAAGTGATGCAATCAATGACAAATAGTTATAAGAATAGATTCTTTTACTTTATTATTAGTGGAGTAATACAGTTAGAATTTTTTCTTTGTTAAGTCGAATTTTGGGTGTATTTTGAGATGTTTAAATCTCACACCTCAGTTGAATAAAGTTAATTATTTAATTTAAATACCCAAAATTTTGAATTTACTATTGTCATGTAGACAAAAGTTAACTTGTCGAGAAAAGACAAGGGAAAGCGTCGGAGTGATTTGAAATAATCTCCGTAACCATGGTACGAAGTAAGACGACCATTGGAATAAGTTAAAGCTAGTTAAGTAATAAAAACTAGTGAAGTAAAGAAATAATAATCGACCAAGTAAAACGGTTGTAAATTATGAAGTATGAAAAACTCCTGAACCGGAGAAGAAAGGTTAAGTAAACTAACCACATCTGAATAATGGTCTAGTACAAAAGACCTACGAACATGAATCAAAACTAACAAGTACCCGTTAGTAAAAGAATAAGTTAAGTATACCATGAATACTGCACATATTGTATCGTGATGAATGTTGCTAGAACACGAACCTGTTCTAAAGTAAAAGTAAATCTGCAGATGAATACCAGAAGCGGAAACAACAGGAACGGTGAGGGAAATGACAACACCGGTAATGCAGGCGGACAGTTGGATCCGGCCTGGTAAACCTGTTGCAGACACTATCGCAGACAGTAGCTGGGATAGGTCAAACTGTTGCTGGAATTGCTCAACCACCACCACAAGCTCCATTACGTGATCCGCTGGAGCTATTTCAAAGGAGGAACCCAGACTCATTCTCGGACACTGCTAAAGAGAAACCCGAGGACTGGGTTAAGAGCACCGAAAGAATATTCGAGACTCTGAATTGTACGGAGGAGCAGAAGGTAGTATTTGCAACCTTTATGTTGAAAGGGAAGGCCCAGACATGGTGGGAAGCGGAAAAGCGAGCTGCTGTGGCTCGTGGTGATGCAGCCTTTACTTGGACCAGATTTAAGGCTATTTTCAACGAAAAGTATTATCCTGCAAGCACGAGGAATGCTAAGATAACGGAATTCCTGACTTTGGTACAAGGAGTATGACTGTAGCGGAGTATGGTGAGAAGTTCACTGACTTACTAGAATTTGCGCCAAGATTCTTCGATACTGAAGAACAGAAGGCAAGAAAGTTTGAAGCGGGATTAAGTGATAGAGTTCGGTACAGAATCACGCCGTTGGCTCTGCCTACGTACTCAGCGGTGCTGGACAGGGCTAAGATAGTAGAACGGGAGTCGGATAACTACCGTACCGACGGGAAGAGAAAGGCAAGGCAGTGGCTGAAAAGTCAGAAGGAAACAAGGGTGGTAGGGACCACAACAATAATAAGAGGAAAGCAGTGGATGACAGTCGAGATAAGGGCAGTCATGGGAATAAACACTCCAACAACGGCCATAGTGGAAATGGTCGGAACTTTAATGACAACAAGCGTGAATGGAATAAGGGCAAGGGACAAGGTTTCACCAGTTATGATAAATGTACCATTTGTGATGGGGCTCACAAGTCAGAGGTTTGCTGGTATAAGGAACGGCAGTGCTACAACTGTAAGAAGGTGGGACACCCGAAGTGGAAATGCCCAGAACCTAAGAAGGATGAACCGGCTGCGGGAAATAAAGACAAGGAGGGAGGAAATGGTGGAGGCCGTGGTAGGGTGTACACCATGACCGCAAAAGCAGCTGGAGTTAATGCCGATCTTGTAGCAGGTACAATGCAATTAAATTCCCATGATGTTTATGTGTTAGTAGATACTGGCGCTACTCATTCAGTAGTTAGTAATGTGGTGGCAAAGAAGTTAAAACTACACCCAGAGAAGTTAGAGATACCTTTAGTAATAGATACACCTACTAAAGACGCTATCCCTATTACTACCTATTATAGAAACTGCACTTTAGGGATAGGAGGCACGAGCGTAAATATCGACCTCATTGAACTAGACATGTCAGAATTCGACATAATACTGGGAATGGATTGGTTGGCTTTGCATCAAGCTAAAGTGGACTGTCAAGGGAAAATAATGACGTTCCTAGGGGAGGAAAGTAAAGAATATAGATTTGTGGGTTCAAGGCCGAGGAAGAGGATAGGCTTAATCTCGGTGATTAAGGCCCGTAAAATGTTGAGAAAAGGATGTGTAGGATTCCTAGCACACATAGGTGAAACAGAAGAAAAATGAGTAACTTTAGAGTCACTTGAAGTCGTGAATGAATTTCAAGACGTATTTCCTGAGGATTTACCTGGTATACCACCAGTGAGGGAAGTAGAGTTTTCCATTGACTTAGTACCAGAAACCACACCTATTTCGAGAGCACCGTACCGATGGCTCCAACAGAGTTGAAAGAACTAAAGGAGCAGTTACAAGAATTGTTAGACAAGGGATTGATTAGACCGAGTGTATCACCATGGGTGCACCGGTACTATTTGTGAAGAAGAAAGATGGATCTATGAGACTGTGTATTGACTATAGAGAATTGAATAAGGTGACGGTTAGGAACCAATACCGTTGCCGAGAATTGATGATTTGTTTGATCAATTGAGGGGAGCATGCTACTTTTCGAAGATTGATCTTAGATCCGGATACCATCAGCTGAGAGTCAAGGATGTGGACGTGGCAAGACAGCGTTTAGGACAAGGTATGGGCATTATGAGTTTGTCGTGATGCCATTTGGGTTAACGAACGCACCAGCCGCATTCATGGAGTTGATGAATAGAATATTTCAAGAGTACTTAGACAAGTGTGTGATAGTATTCATTGATGATATTTTGGTGTACTCGAAGACAAAGGAGGAGCATACTGAACATTTGCGGATAGTACTAGGGATTTTGAGGCGACATAAATTGTATGCGAAATTTAAGAAATGCGAATTCTGGTTGGAGAAAGTAGCATTTTTGGGGCACGTAGTGTCGAAAGAAGGAATTTCTGTGGATCCGACAAAGGTAGAAGCAATAATGGATTGGGAAAGGCCTACTACGGTAACCGAAATAAGAAGTTTCTTGGGTTTAGCTGGTTACTATAGAAGGTTCGTAGAGGGATTTTCGAAGTTATCTGGACCATTGACGAAGCTGACGCAGAAGGCAGCTAAGTTTGTTTGGTCAGAAGAATGTGAACGAAGTTTTCAAGAATTAAAGAATAGACTGGTATCTGCACCAGTATTGACTCTACCGACAGGGACGGAAGGTTTTGTTATCTACAGTGATGCGTCGTTGAAAGGACTAGGCTGTGTACTGATGCAAAATGAGAAGGTGATAGCTTATGCATCTAGGCAGTTGAAAGTGCATGAAAGGAATTACCCGACCCATGATCTGGAGTTAGCAGCAGTAGTGTTTGCATTGAAAATTTGGAGACATTATCTGTATGGCGTGAAATGCCAGATTTTTACGGATCATAAGAGCCTTAAGTATATCTTCACGCAGAAGGAATTGAATATGAGACAACGGAGGTGGTTAGAACTTCTCAAGGATTACGACTGTGAAATATTGTATCATCCTGGGAAAGCCAACAAGGTGGCAGATGCCTTGAGTAGGAAGAATCACGGAATGTTGGCGACGTTGATCTCTAAGGGGGTAAGCATATGGAAGGATGTCAATGAGATGAACTTGATAGTAAAAGTAAACGGGTATTTGGCTCGACTGACGTTACAACCTGCATTGTTGGGCAGAATTAAAGAGGCACAAGAATTAGACGAGGAGAGAGAGCTCTAATCGAAAAGGGCAAGCAAAAGATCTTCATATGGCGAAGATGGAATTCTGAGATACCAAAAGAGAGTGTGGGTGCCAAGCAATGATGAAATCAAGAGAGAGATACTGAGAGAAGCTCATTGCTCGAAGTTCTCTGTACATCCGGGAAGTACTAAAATGTATAAGGATTTAAAGGAAGCATATTGGTGGAATAATATGAAGAATGACGTGGCAGAGTATGTGCATAGATGTCTGACGTGTCAACAAGTCAAGAGTGAACATCAGAAGCCAGCAGGGTTGCTGCAATCATTACCAATTCCCGAATGGAAGTGGGAGAATATTGCTATGGATTTCGTAAGTGTGTTGCCAAAGACGGCAGGGAAGTATGACGCTATATGGGTTATCGTAGACCGATTGACTAAGTCAGCACATTTTCTGGCAATCAAGAAGACTGATTCGTTGGAGAAGTTGGCCAAGTTGTACATCGACGAGATAGTAAGGTTACATGGGATCCCGGTCACAATCGTGTCTGATCGAGATGCTAGGTTCACTTCGAAATTCTGGAACAGCCTACAAGAAGCATTGGGAACAGAGTTGACCATGAGTACGGCGTTTCACCCACAGACAGATGGGCAGTCGGAAAGGACTATCCAGACGTTGGAAGACATGCTGAGGGCTACTTCATTAGATTGGCCAAACGCATGTGACGAACATTTACCGTTAGTAGAATTCGCATACAATAATAGTTTTCACGCAAGCATTGGGATGGCTCCATATGAAGCGTTGTATGGGAGGAAGTGTAGATCACCGGCGTGTTGGGATGAAGTCGGTGAGAGGAAGTTAAGTGGACCGGAACTCGTACAAGTCACGGCGGATAAGGTACAACAGATTCGAAAGTGGCTACAGACTGCGCAAAGTAGGCAAAATCTTACGCAGACAATAGAAGGCGAGAACTGGAATTTTAGCCAGGGGATCGAGTATTCCTTAAGATATCGCCTACGAAGGGAGTTATGCGTTTTGGGATTAAGGGAAAGTTAAGTCCACGATATGTAGGACCATTCGAAATTCTTGATAAGATCGGGGAAGTGGCTTATCGATTGGCGTTACCGCCGGTATTAGCTGGAGTGCATAATGTGTTCCATGTCTCCATGCTAAGGAAGTATGTTCACGATCCGAGTCATGTGATAGAATACAAGCAGTTAAGAGTTCGGGCGGATTTGACGTACGATGAACGACCAATCAAGATCGTCGACAGAAAAGACGAGGTCATAAGAAAGCGTACGGTTCCCTATGTAAAAGTGCAATGGAGCAATCACTCAGAAAGAGAAGCGACATGGGAACAAGAAAGTGAAATGCGCGAATTGTACCCGGACATCTTCTCGGATTAAGAATTGTCAAAGTTTGAGGACAAACTTCTTTTAAGGGGGTAAGAATGTAATAACCGGGAAATTTTTTTATTTATGTAATTTTCGGTTTTTACTAATTTAATTAATCAATAATTAGAGTTATAAAGTGATTGAAAGAAGTGGGCCCAAGGAATTTGGATTGGCCGAAATTGTATGAGTAAACCCAACCCAATTAAGAATCAATCCAAGTATAAATTAATGAGTTAGTCAAATTAGGAATTCTTATTATCATAAACTCAAAAAAAAAAGAAAAAAAAGAAAAACAAAACCCTAACTCTACCTATAGCCGCCGGCCGAGCACAAGGAGGAGGGAGAAGGGATTTTTCGGCCATTGTTTTGGAGATACAATCCGATCATTCTCAAGGTAATGCTAAATCCTACTCTCCAAAATTTGTTTCGTTGAATTTGGATTAGTAAATCATAAGTTATGCATGTTTTAAGAATACAAGTATTAGGGTTGCATGCTAAGGATTTATGATAAAATTTTAAAGGTTAATGGAGTTGATCTAGATGCTATGGAGAAAACAAAATTAGTAATCTTGATACTAGTTAATTTTGTTTCTTTTTGATTGATTATATAATCATGGATTGAATTGATTTATATTATACAATGACTTGGGATTTGAACATATAAATCATTGAGGTTGAATTGGGTTTATCAAAAGAAGAAAAAAAAATATGTATTCCCCAAGAACATGGTTCGGCCGAATGGCCCTAAGCCATGGAAAATTATTTTTTTGATTTAAATGATCCTCGTTAAGTGTATTGTAAATAATATTGATGTTTGGGAATTTAGAAAAATTTAAAGAATTAGAAAATTGATCAAATCAATGGATTTTGGATCATACATGTTTCGGCCATGATGAGGAATTATGGGTGTTAATTCTTGATTAAAGATGTTAAGAATTGGGACGGAAAGTTAGTGTTTTCGTTAAGTTCTAATGGAAAGAAAACAAAACCGTTAAAAGGATTGTTAACAAGTTAGAAAAGTAACTTGAGGAAATAGAATAAACACTTGGAAGACCTTGAAGGTTAAAAAGTTAACGAGAAAGGAAAAGATTAGAAGTTTCAGTTAGTTTCCTAACGGAAAAGGACTAAACTGAAAATAATTAAAGTTAGAAGGAATAAAAAGGAAACCTTTGAAGTTAGAGGGGCCTAAGTGATTGAAAAGAGAAACTTAGGGGACCTTATGAACAGAACCAAAGTCTAAGGACCTTTCTGTAATTAAAAGAAAGTTGAAGGACTAATTTGCAATTAATCCAAAGTGGAAGGACTAAATTGCAATTGAATTAAAGTTGAAGGACTAATCTGCAATTAATCCAAAGTTGAAGGACTAAATTGTAATTGAACTAAAATTGAAGGACTAAATTGCAATTAATCCAAAGTTGAAGGACCAATTTGCAATTAACCCAAAGTGGAGGGACCAAATTGTAATTAACCCAAAGTTAGGGGACTTAATTGCAATTATACCAAGTTAAAGGACTGACTAGTAAATCAAAGTCAGAAACTTAAACGTAAAGAAAGAAGTAACGAAGTAAAGAAGTTAAAACGCATCTCTCAGTTAACTAAGTAGAAATAGTTAACAATGTAGAGAGTACTAAAGTAAATTACTCCGTGCCTTGTAGATTTGCACAGAGAGGAGATTGCGAGGAAAATCAATTCAGGTAAGGGATTACGTTCCTTACAGTATTTGAACTCCTGTTTATTGGAATTCGGTATTTCTTTCTAAAGTTAGCTATCAGTATGGCATGATAGTATTTGAATGAACTCTGCGTTATTGAACGTTCCTTGAAAGAATCTATACTTAGTGATGTCCCCATCGATCTACTAAGTATCGAAGTTTGAAACTTGTATCACATACTTGTACCATGGTATGTTCTTAATTTTAACTTGTAAGTTAACCACTTACTCGTTAAGGCATCCAATGTCCAGTTAGAAAAGACATTGACGGACAGTCCAGTTAGAAAAGACTCGTCCTTAAACTAGGGATTGCATGAGTGATCACATGCCTTCTCTCAGGAATTGTCTGATTACAAGGATGATTCTAGACCCCGAGCATATGTGTGTGGATACCATATATGTTACGACCCACACTATTGGCTGAAGAAGCTAGGTGTATGAATTGTACCTTTGGCATTGAGGTTATAATGTACGTTACCAAGGAATTGACGGAAACTTGAATGAATCCCATTGGATTGTAGTGCCATAATCCTTTGAAAGTAAAATCTTAAAAGTAACACGACTGTATTGTTCTGCAGTCCTGAATCCAAAAGTAACTGAACCTATCTTTGTAAAAGTTATTCAAAGTATTCGTTCTGGTCGTCTCTCCTTAGTAACCGGAGAGGCCACGTATGAACTTACTGAGCATTCGTTCGCTCATCCCTTCTCTATAAATTTTGTTTCAGGATTTAAGTAGAATGACAGGACAAGGAAAGCAGCCGTAGGAAGACGGTGGATTGAAGATTCTTAATCTAGTTGTTTTAAGTACGTTATTTTGATGTGAGTTGAAGTACATTGATGGTTAGGGTTGTTACCTACCAAGACAAGTTTAAGTTACGCTTCCGCTATTGTTTTGAATTTATGGTTACATAAGGGGCCGTTGTGAACCCTAGATTGAAGTATTTATTATTGATATTTATTGATATTTAATGCCATTAAATGCTCAGATATATTAAGAAAATTCGGGGTGTTACATACACCTCCCCCCATTTTCATACACCATTTCATACCCCCATTGTAGATAGTCTAAGGAGAGAGTTCCTACTTCGTAGTCATCACTTTAAACAAATACTCCCTCAGTCCCACCAGAAAGATAGTCTCAATTAAATTTTTTATGGTTAACAAAAATATACTTTGATTAAACATTAGTGTCAATTTAATGATCACAATAAAATTCTAAAATTTGTTATTGATAAATCACTTAATGTTTTATCAATTAAAAGTTTTAGAATTTCATTAGAATGATTAGATATTCGTTAATGGTTAATCAAATTTCATTTTTATTGATTATTAAAATAAAAATTAAAATGAAACTATTTTCTCGGGGAACAGAGGGAGTATAAAATAAATCATTGACCCAAGCGGACTTGAAACGTTGTATTCATTACAATTTAATTCCACCTTTGAATTTCATTAATTAATTAATTACAGTACTATTTGATTATTTGTATTCGAGTACCACATCAGCCACATGAAGGATCCTATTTAGTTGGCCTACAAGAACCCAATTACCGGACGCGTATATCGAGTTTTAATCTGACACGTGGACGGTATTGATGACGTTGGAATAAACAAAATGGTCAGGCACGTACATCAACGTGCCAGCTCAACCACTCCTTTGCCTTTTTAGTTTTTCTTTAGGTGGCGTCGTGTTTGTATTAATTTGTGTATATCCTTAAATTAATTAATTTTTTCATCAATTTTTTGAAATCAAGTTTATGGAACATAACATAATTTTTATGCCTAATTTTATCTATCCAGGGCTACGAGCCATTTTTTTTTTTAAACAAACACAAACTTTATTAATAAATATAAATAAGATGACACACCACAACAGTTGGAGGCTCATCTAAAAGTTCAGAATTTCTATAAAGATATGCAATCATCGATAAATCGCCGCAAAGAAAATGTTCTAACCCATCTCGAATATCGAAGCCTAGCCTTGAACCAAATTTCCTTTGAACGCTTTGACGAACAATGACTTGTGATGCCCAAATGCTTCTTCAAGCATAACTTGGACACAGCTCAACAATGGGCTTCAGAAAATCCCTACATGGAAAAATTTAGCGTTGAAAACATAAATTGGTGATGCATTTGGGTCGACAATAAATGTCAAACCAAGCACTCCAAGCATTGTAACAAGAACAAAATATGAACATCTCACAAAGGCTCTCACAATAGAGAGAAGGTAAAGGCTCTCACAATGGAGAGAAGGGAAAGGCTCTCGACTTAGGAGAGAAAATACATAATATAACGAGAAAGACATGACAATGATTTTGCTAGAAACCCACAAAACTACAGAATTCTAAGATCGAAACAAAGATCAAATTTGAAAAGGAAAAAAAAACAGTTTTGAAAATAAATTCCTAATTTCATATTTATTAATTGACAAAATGACAATTAATGAATGTGAAATTAGGATTATGAAAACAAAGAAGAAGGTTAAAGATTGTTTTTAGAGAATGTTGATTGAGAAAGAAGATGAAGATGAAGATGAAGATGAAGATGGAAGGGAGCAGAGAGAAGATGAAGATTTTTTTTTGTAAGTCGTAAAGTTAAAATTTTATTTTTAAATGACAGACGATGGATTACTTTTGAGATAATTTTGTTATTTTCAATGTGACCTACTTTTGCATACGTGAAAATCTCGAAAAAAACTTTTTTTTTTACACTCGTTTTAGTGTAAAACTTATTTTTATACCTTAATGTAAAATTGAATCTCTTAGTCTAAAAAATCTCGAGAATAACTTGTTTTACACTTGTTATTTTTAAACAAGCTTTTTATAAGACTAACTATTTGCATACTCGTAACGACATTTCTCTAATTATTTCATACCTAATTTCTTCCATTTTACCAATTTTTATCTGCATATTCTATTTTCTTAATTTCTGCATATTTAATTTTAATTAATACTCCATCGGTTCCAAAATGATCTTTTCATTTGCCATTTCTCATTGTCCTAAAAAGTTCTTCACATTTTTACATTTTAGGCTTAAAAAAAGCATGACTAGTGAAGTAATTGTTAATACCCTTAAAAAGTTTGAATAGTCAAACGCAAAGATTATTTTGGGACGGATGGAGTATTAATTTAGGACCAAAGGAATACTTCAGATATTTGTTAATATCCTTAAAAAGTTTGAATAGTCAAACGCAAAGATTATTTTGGGACGGATGAAGTATTAATTTAGGACTAAAGGAATACTTCAGATATTGTTTTTCAAATTATAGTTTTCACAAAAATTAGAAATTAAAAATTATAGGTAATTTTTTTCCTACAATTTATTTGTCGGTTGAGAAAATCGAGGATTTCCCCTGCCGTATACACGCTATACACCTATGCATACACCTATTCAATAACACGTGTCTCCTGACGTGGAATGTTGCCTTAGCGGGTCCCACCCCTCTCTCCTCTTTCCCCAATCTGCAAAAAGGCCACACTCTTCCCTCCTTCCGCTTTCTCCTCCATAGAGAGAGAAAGTTAGAGAGAGAAAAAAATGCAGAGAGCCGAAATTCTACGAATTCTTCTTTAGTCGCAGGAGGAGGCTGAAATTCAAAAGAAGATTTCAAAGTTTTTTTTTTAAGCTGTAAAAAGATTGACCGAAGGTATATTTAATTTTGTTGAATTTGAATAAATTTTCGGTTGCACAATTTACCTGTTTTTTTTTTTTTTTTTTTTAATCTCCTTTGATCTATGCTGCTTTAACTCTCATTGCTATGTTTTAGCTTCGAATTCATCTGTCAGTGGTTAATTTATGCTAAATTTCTGCTAAAATTTTGATGTATAAGCTTCAAATTCACCTGTTATTCAAAACTAGATTTGATTTATCGAAATTAAATGTGTATTTGTGTTAATTTAATGTAAAAAGTTGTTTGCGTGAACTTCAAATTCATCTATTATGGAGTTTTAAAACTTTGATTTCAAATATTATTAAAAAAAAGATTTATTGTTTTTGACATGTAACCTTTTATGTGTGCTTATGAGGACAGTTTTGTCACTTACCTCCTAGGTTATCCTGGATTGGCAGTTGTTGTTAGACACTCTGTACCTCTCTCCTTATTCGTTGGGGCTTGTGAAAGTACAATAAAGCCCCTATACATTTATCTTATTACTGTTTTTTTGTTTTTTTTTTTTTGTTTTTTTTTTTATTTTTAACTTGGCTGCACTGCCATCAGTTATCTTGTTTTTGCCTTTGATTTCTCTTGTTGTTCAATTGAGATCTAGTAGATCGCTGCAAATATAATTGAGATGTGTATTTTTATAGGTGTTATGTTCCGATGATCTAGTGATATTTTGAAGATGTTCTACAATAATCTGGCCATAATCAAATAGATTTCTATTTTAGGTATAATTTTGATTTTGGAGATGGAGTTCCACCTTGTTTGTGTGCCCAAACTAGAAAAGTTTTTAGTTCTTTTTTTTTTGTGAAGAATTTTTGATAATATTAATTTGGAGGTCATGAGAGGATGTGCTAGGCTTTATCAAAAACATAAAAGTAAGAAAAAAGATATGACAGGACTACATACATCCAGGTAGTTCTGTTTCATGGATGATGAAAGGGGTCCGCGAGAGCAAGATCTTAAGTGACGAGACTCTAAGTTGGAAAATGAACCTAGCTGATGAGGAGGTTTTACCCTTAGTCAGGCTTTTCGGGTTTTTTTTTTCTTTTTTCTTTCCAGAGTAAGCAAAGGTCCTTGACTCGGTGTATTGCGCACAAGCACTTCTTGGTTAGTGAATGTTTGGTTATAAAACTCAGATCAGGAATTGTGATAAAATGTTAGCTTACTAAAACTTGATAACTTCTATCATGATAGAAAGCTTCCAGAGGAATATGGCATAGCTACCTAATATTCGTCTTCATGAAATTCAGTAGTTGAGGTCGTGAGGCTTATCTGCTGAGAAAACAATCCGAATTGTTTTTTTAGTTTAGCTTACTTAGAAAAATGAAGAAGATAAGTGAGCTATAAGGAGCAATAGCTCTCTCTGGATGGTCTTATCTACTTTTAAGGCGTACATGCTCTGCTGTGGTTGGCGAGTGACAAATATAAGTTGAGCAAGGATATAAACCCGGGGACCCCTCCATTGTTCAGTAAAGTGTTTAGTTTATTATTGACCTGAAGTTAGTTACTGAATATTCATCAAATGTTAAGGTGCCTAATTTTATTTTTTGTTCACCTTCTAGTTCGTCCTTAAACTGTAATTTCATGACTTGCTAGAACATTATTTGTCTGCATGTATCCTACGTGCATAGGATTATCATTAAATGATATTCTCTTCTGGACCTTGATGGTGGCACTACTATTGAATTCATGCTATTCTCTTAGCGGCCCTCTTTTTTTCTTCTTTGGATTTTACCTTTGGACTCTGTTTGTAGTATTTCATGTGTTGGGGTTGTCAGTGACTCAGTTCTTGCCGTGGAGTGACCGTTGTTAAGCTAGGAAAAATTAATCGGTGAATATAGGATAGGCTTTCTTATTGCTGTCTTTATCAACCTTGCCTATGTTTTAAGAAGTAAAAGTCAAGCTTCCATGTAACATATTCATCTTGCTTGTTGACTTCTCACACTTAACCTTTTTCAGCCAAGCGAGTACCTAGCAAGCTGTGTGTGAAAAAAAATATACACATCACAATCATTTGGAATTCCTGATTGGTGATTGACCATGGGAAGCAGTGACGAGACGAAGTCTTGTAAGCCCGAGATATTATCTCCTCCTCCTCCATCGGTAAGCTGCTTCATTTTGACTTGAATATGTCGGACCAGCTTCCTTGCTGTATTTACGTTTCGATCGTTCTTCTGTATCTATCACTAAAATATGGTGTCTGTTTGTTTTTTCATGCATTTGCTTACGAGTAATTGTCAATGTTTTTCACTTGGCAGGATCAGGCCAATATTCATGTATATCCTGATTGGGCTGCGATGCAGGTTATTCATTTATGACGACCTTCATGTTTAAGTTAATTTGTTTCATGGCTTGGCATAGTGATTGACCTTGTTTTGTTCAATCTTCACGATTTCAGGCTTATTACGGCCAAAGAGTTCCTGTTCCACCATATTTTAACTCCGCTGTTGCATCAGGTCATGTGCCTCACCCTTATATGTGGGGACCACCACAGGTATTGTCCATTAAAATTTGATATCTATATGTTGTACAATGAAAACCGTATTTTACCTCTATATTTATGTTCCGTTTTTGCAATTTCAGCATATGATGCCTCCCTATGGTGCGGCTTATGCGGCAATGTATCCACATGGAGGAGGCGTTTATGCTCACCCTGGAGTTACTGTTGTAAGCCTCTATTATATGGGTTAATTTGATGTGCTACCCTCTACTTTGCTTCTTTCTAATACTTCAAGGTCTCTCTGATGACTTGAAATTAAGAGCCTATATCTGAATCAGTTTTCCTCTGTTAGTACTCTATTGCATAACATTTTGAACAATACATGTCATGTTGTTTTCTTAAAGTATTGGTTTTGTCAGCACCCACATTTCTAATGCACATTGGTGACATCTTCGTTAAAACTGTTGCAGTCAACATTTAAAACTTTTTAATCAAATTACAATTCAAGTGGCCGCTTGGTCGATCTTTCATTACTTGTTGATGCTGTATTTACATAATTCTCATAATGATGATGTTTCATCTTTCACTTGCTCTATCCTTATCCTATGGATCAATGTATCTTTCTATTACGGTCCATAATCTTAATTTAAATTGCAATTATTTAGTAGAACCAATCAGGGATCAAGGAAACTGCGGTCTATTTCTGTTTGTCATTTGCCTAAGTGGAAACCTCCTCCTAGTCTAATCATGGCCTTTGTGCAGGCTGCTACTCCTCTAAACAATGATTCACCAGCCAAGTCATCGGGAAACTCGGATCGAGGTTTAATGAAGAAGTTAAAGGGGTTTGATGGGCTGGCTATGTCCATAGGCAATGGTAGTGCTGACAGTGATGATGGTGGAAATACCCATTCTCAGAGGTACACTACGTTAGAGTAGTTACCAAATCTGATTTGGTAAATCTAAAGCAGCTCGGTAGTCTTTATTTATTAGTACCCCCTCCGTCGCTATACAACTTGTTATGGCGTATGTCATGTGATATTGGCTATATACAAGTATTCTTTGAAAATAGATACAGTTTGACCCCTTGACCCTAAAAACTGAGCCTATCCATAAATGCATTTGCTAAAATGTCTTGTGCCCAGCTTCTGACCGTAATAATCTTATGTGCAGTGGGGAGACTGAAGGTTCCAGTGAAGGAAGTGATGGAAATACTAAAGGGGTAAGGATTCTTAAATTCCTTTAGACTTTTGTATTTCCTCAGATCAGTTGGTGCCACAAAACGATTCAGAAGCTACTGGTTTTCATTGTTCTTCAAAATATTCTGCTGTTTCAAAAGCACGAAGTGAGAAATGGTTCAACGTCAGTGAAGAGAGGCAAATATATGAAAGTTGAAAGCCAATGAAGATGATGGAGTTTCAAAATATGACTCTTGAGTCTTGATTGGTGACTAAGGTAAAATTAAAGCAAAACATTGATAGCTACTCACACAGTCGCACTTTGTTTCAGGGTGGTCAAACTCGTGGAAAAAGAAGCCGGGATGGATCACCCAACCTTAGTAAGTTTCATTTTTCAGCTAATATCAATCTTGTTTCCTACTCCGCCTTTCCTAAATGGGGTAGGTTTTTAATTTTTCAAATATTTTTTCCCTCGGTCCCTAAATAAATTTCTAAATTTCATTTTAGGGGACATTTTGAAAATCTCTTTTTTTATACTCCCTCCTTCCCAAAATGATCTTCTCATTTGACTATTCAAACTTTTTAAGGATATGAACACTTGCTTCACTAGCCATGTTTTGTTTATGCACTTTTAAGCCTGAATTGTAGGAATGGGAAGAACTTTTCGAGACAATGAAATAGGGCAAATGGGAAGATCATTTTAGGATGGAGGGGGTATATAATTTAGTGAAAGATTCATATATATTCTTGTAATCCACTTTCCTAACATTTAGTTTTGCTAGTATAAAGACACTAGTGAAAATTGTTCGGTTAAGAAATATTTATGGACAGTTTTTGTAAAAAAAAACATTCATTCTGGGACAACAATCTCTTGAAAATGGACATTCATTCAGGGACAGAGGGAGGGAGCATGACTTTCATATATAGTAGCTCATAAACCTAAATACTTGGGGGTTTATCTTGGGACATAACTGATAAGGGTGAATTGGTAAAAAAATGGGACACTAATTTTTCTTTGTGGAATAGAGGTATACTCCCTCCGTCCCTAAATGAAAGTCCAAATTTCATTTTAAGAAACCTTCTGAAAATCTCTACTTTTATACAATTTAGTAGCAAAGATTCATATATATTCTTGTAATCCTATTTCCAAACATTTAGTTTTGCAAGCTTAAAGAGACCAGTGAGAAAAATTCGGTAAAAAACATTTAGGGACAGATTTTTTTTTTTCGAAAAAGGCATTTATTTTGGACAATTTTTATTTTTTTGAAAATAGAAATTCATTTAGGGACAAAGAGAGTGGTAAATTGTGAACCGTGTTCATATTCTCTTTGTGTGCTTGCTAATCCTTCATATCAAAATCAACAGCTGAAGGCATCAAGGTGGAGACACAGAGCAGTCAAACTGTCTCTGATGAAGCAAAAGGAGCATCCAAGAAAGTGATGGGTGTGACTGTTTCACCCGTTGGGGTTTCCAATAAACTTGGAGGAGCAATACTTTCGGCCAGCCCTACCACTGAATTGGAGCTCAGGAATTCTCTCACTGGTAATATGAAGACCTCACCAATCAGTGTTCAGCAGCCAGGTTATGTGGGTGAACCTGCATTGCAGGTTAGTTTTGCTTATGTCAACATATAACCTTGTCTGCCTAGTATATTCAATTTTGACTGTGATTTAAATTCTATGATCTACTGGTCAGTGGAGACTATGATCTAGCTTCTGTTTATAATGGCGAATTCTGGAAAATTAAGGAGACACAATGAGTCTCTCCTTTTTTTTTTCCCCCTTCTCCTTTCCCAATCTTAAATGCATTTGTCTTTTAGAACTAAACTTTTGAAGAGATATGGTCAAAACTTGTGTAATTGTAATTTTAATGCATGCAGCAAGCTTTTAGAACAGAAAGTAGATATTAATGGATGCCGATCAACCAACTTTTTTCCATAAAGCATTATCCATGTTTGGGAAAGTTAGTGATTTCGTAGTTGAAGAGGTGTCTTTGTACCAAGAAAGATTGTACTCCCTCCGTCCCAAAATGGAGTTTTTCCGATTTAAGAGACTTTGAAAAGTTGACTTTTAATAGTAAAAATTCATGCTATAAAAGAAGAAATAAAAAATAATAATTCATAAATCGCCTTGTTATCCGCTTTTAAAATTTTAGTTTTGCAAGTATAAAATGAAATTTGAAAAAAAAAAGGTAAAAAATCATTTAGTGGCACATTTTGAGATAAAAAGGTCATTCATTTTGGGACGAAAAAGGTCATTCATTTTGGGACAGCGGCAGTAACAAATTTAGCCAACAAAATTGGTTACATTGAATATAGTGCTTAGACTGACCCTACTAGGACTGGATATGTGTTTAAGTGTTTTAGACTTGAAATTCACCATGGTTGTTTAAGACTTCTTGGTGCATCTTTTAACTTTCAAACTTGCCTGAAATTTACTCAGAATGAGCGGGAGTTAAAAAGGGAGAGGAGGAAACAGTCTAACCGAGAATCAGCTAGAAGATCAAGATTGAGGAAGCAGGTAGATAACTGCAATTTTCAAGTACCAAATATCAATTCTGTTCATTGAATGTCCTATAGACTCGTCCAACTAATATACTTTTTGCGTTTTGTTATTTCCTTATGCTTTTTGACTATCCAGGCCGAGGCAGAAGAACTTGCAATAAAAGTTGACTCCCTAACAGCTGAAAATATGACACTCAAGTCTGAAATTAACCGGTTGACAGATAACTCAGAGAAACTGAAGCTCGAGAATGCTAAACTTATGGTAAGTCCTCAATTTGTTACACTCCCTCCGTCCCAAGATGAATGCCCAAAAAATAATAATAATATAAATTGGCTCTCGATCAAGTGTAAATTTGATTCTTATCTGGACATTCATTTTGGGACGGAGGTAGTACTCAATACTCATTTCAATTAAACTTCAGGCTTGGCTTGTTTAAATGCCCTTACTTCAATGCTTGAGACTCGAGCTAGCCATGAGTCCATGACTTGTTTAGAGCTCTAAATTTAGGCTCATTAGTAAGTTAGCAGCACTTTTCTTTACCACTATCTCCATTTGACAGGAAAAACTAAAAAATGCGCAAAAAGAAGGGACTGAAGATCCAAGGTCTGACAACAAGGGCTTGTCTCTCAGCACAGCCAACCTACTCTCTAGAGTCAATAACAATTCCACCTCTAGGAACGAAGGAGGAGGAGAAATATACGAAAACACTTCAAAATCTGGTGGTGCAAAACTGCACCAGCTCCTTGATTCCAGCCCGAGAGCAGATGCTGTTGCTGCTCGCTAATTAAAAGAACCAAGGTCAAAAACCACATTTTGACCACCTCTTCATGTGATTTTGGCATAATTACAAGCCCAAAGTTACTTCTAACAGTAGTAAACTTTTTCTTTACCGTCGTGGTTTATTTCTCAGTAGCCGAACCTGAAATGTGTTTTTGGTTTCAGAGTGTGGTTGAGATGACCGGTGTTAGTCTCGTCGTTAAGTTTAATGTAAATTGGAGAGATATGGTATATTTGTAGTGCTTAACCCTAATGTTATGGGAACTTATATTAATATGGTTTGTGTAATCAACGGATGAGCTCGTGTATGGAGTTACTTGTTTGTAATAAATTTTCTATTAAGACTGATTTTGATCCATGCTCAATATAATGCTTGTTTCATACTCCCTCTGTCCGAAAAGTCCGAAAATGATCTTCATACTTTATTAGTTGTAATTGCGAAGGAACTTTGAACAATAATTTTAGGGTGATTTGATTGTCCTAATGGAAATCTAAACCTTCTTGTTGATACGCCATCAACAATAGTATCAATACCAAGTTTTAGATTTTCATAACGATAATTATATCAACTTAAAATTACCGCTAAAAGTTTTTTCACAAGAAAAAAGTATGAAGATCATTTTGGGACGGAAAGAATATATTGTTATCCTGTGGGTGTTTTTACACCATGTATGGGTTGAGTCTTTGATGGTGGTTGTGGGAAGGGGAAAGGATTTAGCCCTTAAATAGGGGTCAAATGACACCGGATCGCTGTGTGGCAGAAGCTTGAACTCGATTGTACTATTATATCGGATTGCTATGTAGTCAGGTCAGATAGATAACAGAAATCTGAACTCGATCGGACTGTTACGCAGTCTAATAGCAGAAGCATGAAAGTTACACCTTTAACCCTAAGAATAGTTTCAAGACACACATGCTGCTGATATGGAGTCGTAACATTCCATATAGGATAATGTCTATTTCTGAAATATTGAGGTGGCTAATTTTGGCCTTGGCAGATGGCTAACTTTAGAGATGGCCATGTGCTTAATCAATTTCCAATTATTGTTATATTTTCAATAAAAAGATCCCACGTTGGATGAAGTTCCTATCAGCTTGATTCAATCACGATAATATATACTATTTCCGTCTTATAATAAATAATGTTTTTTTCATTGATTGATAATTCACAATTTCTTAAAATACAAGTTTCCAATGTGACACAGTTGTCATACACACAACAACAATCTAATGTCTTCTACTTTACTTTCCACACTCACTGCTACTACTCATTACTATTTCCACCTTAATTCATGACAAACTAGAAACGTGCACATTATTATAGAATGAAGGGAGTATTGTATATTTAAAATTTTGTTAATTAAATATTAGACTAAATTTTATTAAAAAAAATCCTCTTTTAATTTAGTTTCGTCTCAAAAGTATTAAATTGATATATCAATTGTATTCTTGATGATAAAAATAACAAAAGCCTTTTAAGACAGAAATTATATTGGATGTTGGATACTCCCTCCATCCGTTCATAACAAACTTCTCATAGAATGTTAAGAACGAGAATTATGGAAAAGTAAGTGGTGTGAGTGGGAAGGTGAGAGAAAGTGAGGTAGAGAATAATAAGTGGATGGTTGTTGTGAGGGGGTAGGAGAGAGAAAGTTGAGTGAATCGTTTCTTTTTTAGGTAAATGGTAGTTTCCAATGGGAGACCCAAAATGACAAAGTGAGAAGTTTGTTATTGGGCGGAGGGAGTATAATAAAATGTCACAATCATAATATGCTTGCCACTAAATTATTTCAAGATTGCATCTGGACTTAAAAGACACCCCTTTTAGGATATATGAAAACATCAAGCACACCAACCTACCAACTCACGCAAACACACAAAAATCAATTTTGGTAAGGTTGATGGTAACATTTTATTTTTCAGAAATAATTCACTCTTTCCTTCAAAAAAAAAAAAAAAAAAAAAAGAAAAAGAAAAAAAAAAGGATATAAGTCACTTAATTGCTTGTATTAATTATTATCAAATGACAAGTGCTATCTTATCTCAAACCAAATAATGGAGGCAAGAATTCTCAGTAGTAAAGTTGGATGTGATTTTTGAGTCATACAAGAATACAAAGATCACTTGCACAATATTTCTTGAAATCAAAAGGATAAATAGTCGTATAATCCGTTACCTTGTTACTACTAGAATATGAAAATTCACTTCAAACATTTGCAGATGTACAATTTATTTTTACTTTTAGAAAACTGAAAGTATGCAACCAAATTTTATACGTCAACAATGTCGTATATAGGTAAAATGAATTTTAACCACTTTAAGGCTTCATGCATCGACATAGAAGTAAGCATGAATTTAGTTGTAAATTAGGCAAGAAAATTGCTTTATTAATGAAGCATTAAGAGTCAAGATTGGGCAGTTGCATTGTTAAAGATATGAACATCAATTTGGTTGAATCTTTTCTTTTTCATACACAATCCCCCTTTTACTTTTCTTATGAAAATTCTTTTTACACGATTTCAAGTATTAGATATACAACAATTTTTATTACAGAAAATAGTTCCAACATGATCTATCAATCAGATAAAGCCTTTTTTTAAAAAAAATTGGGTTTTTTTTATAAATAGGCTAACACAAATCTCCTTTACGGGATTCGAACTTGAGACCTCCGCATGGGAAGCTAACACCGGATACCGCTTGAGCTAAAGCTCTTTGGTCAATCAGAAAAATCCTTACTAACAAGGAATTTCAAAAAAGTAACATACTAGGACTACATCTGTTTCAAAACAAATGTCCGAAAAAAATTCAAATTTACTTTTATTACGAAAATTCTTTTTACTCATTCATTGGGAGGAGGGAGTATATATCATTTATCCATAAGAGTTGGCATCTTGGCGATTGGTATTACCCTCTCTACCCACAGTCTCTTTTCCTTTGTCCACTTGAAACATCTTGTCCCCAGAGAATAGTTAAAAATTCAATCTTTGAATCTCAAATTTTGATTCTTTTTTCCCCAATTTGACCGTTTGTACAACTACAATGCACTTCAATCATGTATTTCCACATCCTCTTCCTTTACAAACAGATTAAAAAAGACCCATCTTTTCACTTCTTTCTTCCATAAATATTTTTCCTTATTTTAATTTTGTTGCTTCCCATGTCCCCACAATCTTGCCTCCTCCCCCATGTTTCCTTATTTTGTTTTGGTTCAATTAAGAATTCTTTAAATTAAGTTAATTTATTTCTCTCATTTAACTTACTCATCTCACTTCAATTGCTGGGCATGCAATGTGTAGACTCTAGATTCTGTTTTCTCCCATTTATTCATTTATTGATCCCTTGTTGCTTCCTTAATTGTGCGCTGTTTAGATTTGAATAATTATTTCTCTGTTTATTGATCTTGTTAATTTATTTCTTGTTTTCTCAACTGGGTTTGTGTTTATAGTTGAGAAAGTACAAGGTGGTTTCCTCTTAAGAGTGTTGTTCACTGTTTGAAAAGTTTGCATTGAGATTCAGATTCAAATTTTAGAAATTGGGTTTTGTTTTTTTGAACTATTCAACCTTTGATTTGAGTTTGTTCTTGAGTGTGGGATTTCATGTTGGAATTAGGTTTTGCTCATTGGTAATTTCATGGTAATGCAGGGTGGATTTGGTTTGAGTTTTGAGATTTTGACTCAGATTTGAGAAATTAGGTTTTGTTCCTTCTATTGGAAAGATTTGATTTTTGAAGATTTTCTTGTGTGGAAGTGTGAATTAGATTGGATTCTTTTCCAACCTAGTATGTCTTTTCTTGTTTCAAATACATTTGAGTGTCATTTTCTGGAATTAATATGAAAAAGATGGGGAAATTTTCTTTGTAGTTTGAGGTAAGTTGTTGAAGCTTCTTTCTGTAGTGTCCTCAATGTTTATGGAAATGAGAGTGTTTGTTAGGTATTAATATGACATACATGGGGTTTTTGGTTAATACTTTTCTTTGAGGAGGGGATAAAATTGGGGGGAAATTTGTGTAGAAGTAGTTAGGCGTTTTAAAGGCTCATTCACGAGATTGTTCGGGTTAAGGATTTTGAATTAGCAACTGCCACTTAATGACATTTGGCTGCTTTCCAACTTCGTCCGCGTTTTTCATGCTCAAAAAGTTGGATTTGGGCTTATAAAAGCTAGTAGGGTTCGTTCGGATTTGAGGGGGGTGAATAGACTTGAGGCGGCGTTTTGGGGGTCTTTCTTTGTATCTTGAGAGAAATGGGGCATTCTGCAGCTGTTTGGGATTCTAGGGCAGCGATTGAAGTGACTAAGGATTGGAATGGGATTGATCAAATCGTGCTTCGTAATTCACAAGGGGCTTTAGCTAAGGTTAGTTTTTACATTCATTAACACATTTTCTGACTAGTTTCATTGTTTTTTGATGAGTTCAATTGCTTCCTTATATAGTTTCAATCTTTAATAGTGATTTAAGATAGTTAGATTTGTTTAATTCTATATGTGGATAAGTTATAGACAGTTCTTGATTGTTCTTGAATGTTACGGATTTGACGTTTTAGGTTAGCTTGCACGGAGCACAAGTCACATCGTGGCGGAATAATCGTGGAGAGGAACTCTTATTTACTAGTAGTAAGGTGAGAACCGTTCATTAATTTTCTTCTTTTTGTGATAATCTTTGTGAATTCATGATTAAATTTTCTTGTTAATTGCCAATCTGACCTAGATAGAAAGGTTATAACCCTAATATACGATATGAGATGGTAGACCTCGAGATCAATGATGACTCTGTTTTGATATAAATATTGGAAGTAGAAACGGTAATTCACTTACAATTGAATGTTGATTGCATAAATTGGTATCAACTAGATTCGGGAGATTGATTAGAATCAATGGCGGAGCCAAGAAATTTTGAAAGGGGGCATAATCATTTTCACTCATAATATACAAGAAGTAAGGCGCGATGTTTTCATTATTTGTCTTGTTGCTTTGTGATAATCTATTGTGGAATTCTTGGATGGGTTTTCTCGTTAATTGTAAATTCGACTTTGATG
This sequence comes from Campanula takesimana, assembly GCA_026119855.1. Taxonomy (NCBI): domain Eukaryota; kingdom Viridiplantae; phylum Streptophyta; class Magnoliopsida; order Asterales; family Campanulaceae; genus Campanula; species Campanula takesimana. Next base: position 138,560 of record JAOWBW010001908.1, on the reverse strand, counting down.
GATGGTCATAGTAAAGATATAAGATTTTAGATTGGTAGACTTAGAGATCAATTTTGCATAGTTTTGATATAAAAATGGGATGAAGAAACACTGATTAGTAATTTCTTTACAGTAAAATAGATGATCGGATAGAATGGTATCAAACTAGATTCGTAAGAATTATACTGATCTTGTATTGGCTGATAAATTTCAGGGAATACTCAAGTCCCCAAAAGCAATGCGAGGAGGAATTCCGATTTGTTTTCCCCAGGTACACAATCATTCTTATTCATCAATTTAAATTATTGGCGGGTATAAAAAAAATTTGCTGATGTTTTTATGTCGACTTTGTGTCTGCAGTTTGGTAACTGTGGTTCAGTTGAGCAACATGGATTTGCTAGAAACAAAATTTGGACGGTGGATGATGATCCTCCTCCACTTCGCCCCAATGATTCCCATGGGAAATCCTTCATTGACTTGCTACTCAAACCCTCTGATGAGGATCTCAAGTTCTGGCCTCATAGGTTCGACCTTACCGCTCTTAGAATTTTGTGGTATTATTTTTTGCTTATGAAAGAACAAATCTTTGGTTACATATGTGAACACTGTTAGGAATATTTTAGGGTAACAATTCTCTTATTAAGCCGGTTTCTTATAGTAAATGTGCTCCAACTAAAGGTTGGTTTGTGTGAGCAATGTTTCATATATTAAAAATGGATGTAAGAGCAGGCTTTAAGCTACATTTTTTTTTTTTTGGGTAGAGGTGGGGTGGTGTTAGGGTTTATGTGGTCAGTAAGAAAGATTATTACATATTGCTGATGTTTTTCCCTTTTTCCTCTCATTTGTCAGTTTTGAGTTTCGCATAAGGGTCTCACTCGGACAGGAGGGAAATCTGACGTTGATATCTCGCATTAGGAACATCAATGGCAAGCCATTCAGTTTCTCTTTTGCTTATCATCCACACTTGGCTGTTTCTGACATAAGGTACGAGCCGATTTACATAATTCGTAACCCCTCCGTCTCATAAAAGATAGTCTTGTTTAGTTTTTGATTGTCAAGTTGAGTGATGTTTGACCAACAGTATACTCCCTCCGTCCCAAAATGATCTTCACATTTGACTATTCAAACTTTTTAAGAATATGAGCACTTGCTTCACTAGTTATGTTTTGTTTGTGCACTTTTAAGCCCAAATTGTAGAATGGGATGAACTTTTGGGGACAATGAGAAATGGCAAATGGGAAGATCATTTTGGGACGGAGGGAGTACAACAATTCACTAATCCTAGTGAAGTCTCAAAAAATTGTTATTGAGGCACCATTATTAGTAGTATCAATGACTATTTTTGGAATTTCATTTGGACTAGTGAATTGATGTACCACTTATGTTGACCAAAATTTAATGGGACTCTATTTTGGGGCTGAAGTAGTATCATGTTTATTTCAACTTTTGCTAATACCTTATGTCTTGGACTTGACGATTTGTAATATGTATTTAACCGACAGTGAAGTGAGGGTAGAAGGACTAGAAACAATGGACTATTTGGACAACCTGTGCAAAAGAGAGCGATTTACAGAACAAGGAGACGCCTTAACTTTTGAGTCTGAGGTAATTTTCTCTTTTTAACCGATTTTTGCTCAACTTTCCTTCAAAACTTTAGAGTAGATTTAGGCTAAGAACTTGACTTTAACATGCATCAATGTAGCTTTGAATACCGTGTAATCATACATTTGTTTGCTCTCCTTCTCTCTTATTTCAGGTTGATCGGGTTTATCTTAGTTCCCCAAATTGTGTTGCTGTCCTTGATCATGAGAAGAAGCGGACTTTTGTGATAAGAAAGGAAGGGCTACCGGATGTTGGTAAGATGCTTTCACTTCACTTACTTTTGCTGGAGCAACACAAAATCACCATTCATTATCTTCATATATGAAGTCAGTTGGTGTCGAAGCAAGATTTTGTTCCAAGGGTAGGAATAATTTGGACGTAAGATGTTAGATGATAATATACGAATTTAACTAAAAGGGGGTCAAACTTTCAACTTAGTGTTATTTATTTATTTATTTTAAAGAAAAGGGGGTGTGGGGTTCAAAAATGAAAATTTCTTATTATTTTAGTGCTAAAAGATAGTATTTTTTTTCTAGCTTCAAAGGTAGTAAAATGTTGACTTTCGAAAGGCCAAGAGGTCCAAAGAACCCCATTGCCTATAATCTGGCTTCGCCACTGAATTCGTTACATTTTTTATTTTTCGGGGGGATAACCAAGGAGATATATACTTTCAATTAGGTCCAAACCAAGTGACAGTAGTTAAGTTACAAAATTAACGAGCCACAATCTAATGTTTGGCAATTTGTACGCAGTTGTGTGGAATCCGTGGGAGAAAAAGTCAAAGTCAATGCCAGATTTTGGGGACGGGGAATACAGGCAGATGCTTTGTGTTGATGGAGCAGCAATAGAGAAACCTATAACCTTGAAACCAGGAGAAGAGTGGACTGGTCGACTCGACCTTGCTGTTGTACACTCCAGTTTCTGCTATGAGGACCTCTGATTTTCAAGTTGAGGTTTTTTCATGTCAGTTAAATTTAGTTAATTAGAGAATTAGGTTTGTTTGTTCGTCGTTGGAAGCGAAAGGGTAAATCTTTTTTGCTGTGATCGACTAGCTAAGCCTATGTTTTAAGAAATGGCTGCGTTTTTATTATCGTCTTTTCAGTGGTTTTTATTTTCGGGTTTTTGTTAGTGAACTGAATTTAGATTGTCAGAAGTTAAGTTGTTATTTGTCAGAATGAAGTTATGTTTGTTGAGTTGATGGAAGTTCTTGGTTGATTGGCATTCTTGTGGCATGTCTTCCTGTTTTTGATGCTGTTTCTCTGGGAAATGAGAAACTATGTGTAAAATTGTGTGTGCAGGTGTGTTTCTTGACTAGTTTTGCCAAGGAAAGTATATATTCTCTGATTCGAAAAGTTTGTCTCATTATTTTTTTATGTTCAACACAAATAGACTTTTATAAAACATTGATGTCGATCTAATCATCCTAACCTAGTGAAATTTTAAAAATTGTAATCGATAAATCATTAAGTGAATTATCATTAACAAATTTTAAAATTCCATTCTGAACGTCTGTCTTCGCGGGGGGTATGAGGGAGAAAACAAGGATGGAGAAATGAGTAAGGATCGGTATACTCGAATGAGGTGTATCATTTCTACTACCGAAGACTCCTTTTTATAGGCCAGGAGTTACGCACATCACTCTCACAAATAGTTCTTACTATTTGTGTGACCACTATTTATACACAGTATATTACTCATAATGTGATACTGTAAATTGCTATATTCTGCTGCTACAGTCCACCTAACAATTATTTATAATAGATTGCACTTTTTTTTTTTTTTTTTTTAACACAATTTCAAGATTTTAGTGGTTGGGTTAGTAGATTTTTGAACTACTTGAGTATAATGTCAACTTTTCTTATAGCTTAGAAGCTGGGTTGGAAAAATGGGCTTTTGGGCAAATTGAGATGGACTGGGCTCGGCCTTTCTAGCATCAAAATGTCAGTTTAAAAATGGTCTAAGGCCTCCGGGCTTTTACCAATTAGTTGATCTGCTGAAACAATCTAACGACCCTGGTAGCCCAATCTACATTTTTCACCAATCATTTTCGTTTTATCTGAACAAAAATATCTAAAATAAACACAAATATTAGTAAATTTGGTTCGAGCAGGATAGGATCACGTCAAAAGCAAAGCTCTCTCAACAAGAATTTTAACAATGTAACATTCTCCGAATTTCAATTTTGAGACATTTAGTTAAGCTAGAGCGGTTCTTATTGTCATGTGATTAGGTGCTTTTGATTTTGTTTGGTGATTCTTTCATGATAAACCTTATATATACCAACACTATTCTCATTTCACATGACAAAACACAAACACACACACATGAACAACACATAAGAACAATACCACAAGGTCCCCAGACCTCCATCAAGTAGATAAGGTACACTTTAGTGAAGGGTATAATTCCAATATAGGTAGGCACTAATTGGTTTTTATGTGGAACCTTCAATACAGTTTGTTACCATATCAGTGGGTCACACGTGAGGTCCGTGTTAGACATATACCGTCTGTTACCGTACCAGTTTCTTATGTTCTAAAATAATAGTAATGTTTTGACTTTTCAAACATTTTAAAAGTTATATTATGAATTTTGGAAATTCAGTGAGACTTTACTTTGAAGCTTTTATTATGAAAATAAAACCATGAGATAATATTTTGAAACAGAGGGAATATAAGGATTTGTACTCCACACTATTTCCAAATATAAGTACTTGAAATTCCCAATCATGGCAAAGACTATGTCCTACACACAAACTTACTCATATGCGTGTCGCAATTACATCCAACTACGTCGCATAGCCGCATAAATGACAACAATTTCTTGCTTAGTTCTATAATAATTGTCGCGTTTTCCTTTTATGTTTGTATTAAAATAAAATGTCTCGTGTTATAAAATAGATTTTTTTTTTGATTCATTTTTACCGTGGCACAATAACTATACAAACAACTAAACCGCACTCTATAAAAAAACATTGACAAGTCAAATCCGATATTTATTTTAGTACGGAACGAGTGTTCACTATATACATATATAAGGTAAGGTTGATGAAAATTTGTCTTGATTTTATTTTTGGAGCTACTAGCTTATTTCTTTCAGTTATCAATAACTCCACACCGTAAGAGCCGATTATCTCATATCTAATACTGTAATAAAGAAAGAAATATGGACTAGTATAGAGACTCTGAGGAGTTAATTTTCTTAGCACCAATTGGTTTTAAAGTGGTACCTCCAATACAGTCTATTGCCGGCTCAGTCCAGCCCATGATCACACTTGGGCCTCTCTCTCCTTCTGACTCATCTATGATTCTTCTGCTTCTTCATGGGCCCTCTGTCACTTCTTCTGCAAAGCTCGGCTAAACGTGAGGCGCGTGTAAGAGCCCACATCTACCAACTTTTTTTCTTCAGTTATCAATAAATCCACACATTCAATTTTTGCACGAATTAGTATTTCACCTATAATTGGTTGTCCAGTGCTTGAAAGGAAATATAATAAATTAGTATCTTAAATAGTGACATTAATTTTTGGTATTTTTTTCCTATTCTAGTTCAAGGTTCTGATCTCAGGTTATATTTGACTTTCACGAAATTAAGGAAAAGTATCATCAAAATTAGCTTGTGTTTAATTAGTACTTATTGGCAAAAGAGTGTTGTTATACACACCCGTAAAATTTATGAATACACCCGCAGTATGCTTAAAATTTTAGATGGTACAACACTGTAATGCACTGTTACGGGTGTATTCATAAGTTTTACGGGTGTGTATAACAACAGACTTGGCAAAATCATGCAAGGGGAAAGAAGTTTGAGTAAACGACCAAAATGACCCGTGTACTATATGAATACAACCAATTTGACCCGCGTACTATCTAAACTATCAAATCAACTCGCGTACTATGCATAAATCCACCGAATCAACCCAAATCGTTAGTATACTTTAAAGGATTTTAACGAGTGTTAAAAACTTAACGGTACTACAATTAAAATTTTCAAAATTGACCCCAATACACATTAAAATAAACCAAAATTATTTATCCCACCCTGCTCCTTAATCTAATATTTTTGGAGAAAAAAAAAAGAAAAAGAAAAACATTAACCATCAACAACCACCACCTCCCACCATCTCTGACCACCATCCCACCACCACCTCCCACCATCCCGCCACCACATCTTATTAATTGAACCAACTATTTTAAGGGGTATAACTGTAAATCCAAATCAAAGAGGCCCCCACATTCTTCATCCTTTTTAGCTCTCTAATCTGATTGTTAAACCCACAACCCAAAGCCACAAAGTCAAATCCCTCCGTCAATTTCCGCTACAATAGCGACACAGTTGTTGCCACGCCGTTTCTTCCCATTATTAATTTTTTCACTCCTAAAAATAGGCCTGTAATGCTCCATTAATCTCCAATGTCGACTCCCAATCGTCTGTTTATTTTTCTCTATTCGTTGTTGATTTGTGCAAAACCCCCAATTAAAAACCCATCTCTCCTCCAGTTCGGGAACCCCGATCTTGGTATTGAACTCAAATAGTGTATATAAATTTAATTAATAAGAAGATGTAGTGGCACGATGGTGGAAGATGGTAGCGGGATGGTGGTCAGTCTGGAGATGGTGGGAGGAGGTGGTGGTTGATGGTTGATATTTTTCTTTTCCTTTTTTTTTCTCCAAATTTTTTAGATAAAGGAGGAGGGTGGGGTAAATAATTTTTATTTTAGTGTGTATTGGGGTCAATTTTGAAATTTTTAATTGTAATATCCGTTAAGTTTTTAACATTCGTTAACGTCTATTAATATATACTAACGATTTGGGTTGATTTATGCATAGTACGCAGGTTGATTTGGTAGTTTAGATAGTACGTGGGTCAACTTGGTTGTATTCATATAGTATGCGGGTCATTTTGGTCGTTTACTCAAAGAAGTTTAATTAGTTTTGTAAGGAAAGGAGACCCACGTACGTACGTTAGGGCCTTTCTCTTAACTAGATTATAATTATTGGGATTGCTTTGCTGAGCTTCTTCCTGCGCGGCTGAGAGCGGTCCGAGCTAAACCACATTACCTTTTCGTTTCTTATGTGGCTGAGTTAAACTAATGAGGGCCTCAGTCGACTCAAATACATCTCGCCTGTCAAACTCAACAAGAGGCAATGTGAAAATGTGGAAAAAAAGGTTTAATTATTTCTGTAAGGAGAAGAGACCACGTACGATTCAGGGTGTTTTCCTTAAAGAGAAAATTGCAACTTGCTACCACTAAGTCTATATAAAGTATTGCAATGTGTTACTTAGTGTTCCGTAAGTTGCACTTTAGTACACCGTGTTACACAAAATTGCAATCCAAAGCAAATTTGAACGTTGTTAAAATAGCTGGACGGATGCTAACGAAAATCAAGAAAATAGATGGAAATGTTATCAGGTAAGACGGGGTGGTGGTTGCCGAAGGTGGCACATGAGGTGGGAAGTGGTGGCTCTTAGAATTAGAATTTGGTATGAAGTCGAGAGAGTCCCAATTATGAGCATGAGCTTAGACTAGGCTGGAAGCAGACTATAATGGAGGTTACACCATAAAATCAATTCTTGATAAGGGGTGTAGCTCCTCAAGTTTATAAACCGGCTCATGTTTAGTTCTCTAGAAGATGTGAGATAAATTTTCTAACACATCTCCCCCACTTGTGACATGGAGAGAAAGTCGAGGGTTGAGCTCGTGGACCTTTTAGAAGAGAGTTGACAGAGGGTCATGTAGAAACAGCGAAAGAGTGGCCTAGCGGAGTCTAGAAATAGACTCGCTTGATACCATCTTAAAATTTGAATTGGATAAGAAGTAAAGAGAGGCGTAATGATGAACATGAGCTTGGACTGAGCCGTTAGCCGACTATATTGGAGGCACCACCTTAAATCAATTGGTGATAAGGGGAGAACTCTCTCAAATTTATATGTCGGTCAGTGTTTATTCTTTAGAAGATGTGAGATAAATTGTCTAATAGTAGCAAGATATGGTGGCCGGAGGTGACGGTGTGCAGCGGCGGATCTAGTATATCGCCAGCGTACGCAACTGCATATCCTGGATTTTAGGGGATAAAATACCGGTAGCTATTTAAAAAAAAAACTTTACGGCAGTACAATAGATCAGCAGCGGATCTAGTATATATATTCGTTACATGGGAGGATCTCTTCTTCAGCAAGGATTCTTCTTTATTCTTCTTTCCTTTTGTTATTATCTTTCCTTATTGTTGTATATCACCATATAGAGATAGAGTCCTAATAGGTTGAGATTGTGGGTATCTTCCAGTTACTTGGTAAGGTCACGTTGTGATCTCAGTAAGTCTTGTACCTGTATAAATATGCTTTGCTGTGTAGTCAATAAAATCAAGAGTATTTACACTTTTAAGAAGGGTGCAAAGTGTTACAATTAGAGAAGTTATTAAAAGGTATTTTTTGTAATTTAATTTTAGGGTTTTAAAAATTGAAAATTGATGATTTGGGGATTTAGTTGGAACTGTTGTTAACATTGGCTTCGGCTGCAGACAGCACTGTTTGTAGTGGAAATTTTGCACACCCTGAGTCCAAATCCTGGATACGTCGCTGACGGTGTGGGCCTCGAGTGATGGCGGTTCTCGAAGGTCTTGATGGTCAGTGGCCTGTCGCCGGCTGGAGGTGGTAGTCGTGGCTATAGATAGGTGGAGTAAACGACCAAAATGACCCGCGTACTATGTAAATAACACCAATTTAACCTCCGTACTATCTAAACTACCAAACTAACCTGCGTACTATCCGTAAATTAACCAAATCAACCCAAATCGTTAACAAATGTTAATAAGCGTTAACAGAGGTCAGTAATTTAACGAATATTGTAATCTAAATTTCAAAAAATATAAATCATATTATAAAGGGGCAAAATGAAAATATATAATTTACAAATAAACCCCTCCAATTAATTCCTTATAATTCCCCATAAGTGTAGATCTTATTCCCAGAAAACAAAATTCCTTCATTCTGCCCTTTTATTCCACCCAACTGGCATGCCCGACACCCAGCGCCGCTCCCACCCCACCGGCCGACGGCCCTCCTCCAAAACACCATTCCCCTCCCATCGCCTCAAGCCCTCCTCCGTCTAGATCTAAAACCAATCCCCTTCCCCCTTTCTTTAACAACCTCGTGACACAACAATTACCAATTACCGATCCACGCTGCCACGGTTGCCGTTACCCCCGTCATCGCCGGTCAAGCTTCGTCGTCACCGGTCGAGCTTCATCGTCGCCGGTCAAGTCTCGTCTCTCCGGCCATCCCACCCCACTCATTCCCACTCCAACTCTCTTTCTCTAACTTTCTCTCTCCTTGCAGTCCAATCTAAAATGTGCTAAAATCTCCAATTAATTTTGAAATCACATCCAGCTTCTTCTTCTTTTCGCTCACGAGACACATCTGTAACTCTATCTATGCTTTTAGGTATTCTCATAGACCCAACTCTTTTTTTATTGATTTATTTCCCCATAAACTTTCTGTAAATTCATTTGGATGGTTGGGTTATGGTTTGGGTTGCTGGAAAAAATGAAGAAGTTATGACAAGGAGGAGGGACGAGGTGCTTGGTGGTAGGGGAAGGTGGTGGGTGAAGGGTGAAGGGTGGGGAAGGTGGTGGGTGAAGGGTGAAGCCACCACCATTGATGAACAAAATTGAAGCTTTTTAAATTTGATTTGTGGAATGGATTTTATTTAGTTTGTATTGGATTGGAGAGAGCCTTTGGAAGAGGAAATTAGAAGGAAGGGGCTGGACATGTGGTGTTGGAATGGTGTGGTTTAATGGAAATGGTGGTGAGGGTTTTGTCATTGGAGAAAAGAAAAAAAATATGATAAACTTTGTTTTTGAGCAAAATACTGAACTTAAATTATAGTATATAGATAAATTATTAAGAAAATGTTTCAAGGAAGATGGTGGTGTACGTAAGCTGGTGGGGTTTACAATAATGTTTATTGGGGTGTAATCTGAAAACTTTTGCCTACAATATCTGTTAAGTTTTTAACATTCGTTAAATTTATTAACGTATACTAACGAATTGGGTTGATTTGGTTGATTTATACATAGTACGCAGGTTGATTTAGTAGTTTAGATAGTACGCGGGTCATTTTGGTTGTATTCATATAGTACGCGGGTCATTTTGGTCGTTTACTCTAGATAGGTGTGCTTAGATGGATATATGTATATAGGTGTGTGTAGATAGAGAAAGCGTGAGTGAGAAAGAGAGAGAGTTTTGTGTGGGAGAAGGGGGTAAGGGATCTGTGTTAAGATAATGGGTGTTTAAGTCATTTAAAATCGTTATTCACATCAACTCGTTATCACTTTTAAGAAATGTGTTTTAATTATATATAAATATTTTATTATTATTACATACTCCCTCCGTCCCAGCACAAGTAGGACTTCTTTCTCTTTTAGGCCGTCCAAGAACAATTTAGTCTGTCAAAAATGGAAATGTTTTAATATATTTATATTCAACCAACACCACCATTTAACCCCACTCATTCTCTCTCTTTATTTTCCACCACTCATTTTATTAAACTAACACTACTATTTACTCCAGTCCATTCATTCGCTCTCTTCATTTTCTACCACACATTCACTACTTTCTCTTAATTATTGTGTCCACTCCTCTATTCCTACTTGCGCTGCGGATTGAGTTCTTTTTTTTTTTTTTTTTTTTTTTTTAACCGGTTGTGAGTGTGGCATTTAAGCCTTTAGGATGGAACACAATAACAAAAAGACAAAGTCTTGTATACACCCGTTGCACCACCGTGTAACGGGCTTGGCCCATGGAGCAACCCACCCAACCCAACCCAACCCAACCCTTTTACTCGCCTGCGCCCGCCAGCCTCTCCTCCATTCTCAGGTGCCACGTGTCATTCATTTAAAAAAAAACCCCCAATAACTTTAAAATGCTATATCTTGATATTTATAACTCAGAAAAAATAAATAAAAATACCGTTGTGTTCGTCTCGACGAGACGAATAAAACTACATAGGTCATGATATGGTTTTTTTTTTTTTTTTTTTAAAAAAACATATTTTTTTACACACAAAAAGTTTGAGCTGCTCATCAGCTAAGATGTAACAATCTGTTCAAATAAAAGCAACAGTTTCATGTTCAAAAAGTAACAATTTTTACAGTCAAATGTAACAACAATTTTACAAGAAAATTTAAATTGTTTGAGGTTAAAAAAAATACTATTTGAAGTGTAACAAAGTGAATATATGATTATAATTTTTATATAGATGAATGTAACATTTTTTTAGTAAATGTTACTTTTCTTCTTTAAAAAAAGAGTAAAAATTTATATATATAATCGAGTTTCATTTCAATTGTTACTTTCTCAATAAAAAATTGTTATATTTCAGATATAATGTTACATTTAAGAATATAAATTGTTACAATTGAGGAAAAAATGTTACATTAGTTTAGTTTTTCAATCTTATGTTAATTTTGAAAAAAGTGTTACATTTGAAAAAAAAAAGTGTTACATTCCTTTATAAAAAGTGTGACATTAGTTTAGTTGTCAATCTTTATGTTATCTTTAATCTATTGTAGCAAAATTGTAATACATTTTGAAAAAAAAAGTGTTACATTTGAAAAGAGAAAAATGTTACATTTCGTTATAATAAGTGTTACTTTTGTTGGGAGGAAAAAAAGGTTTGGGGTGGCAAAATAAATAAATAAATATACTCCCTCCGTCCCACTAGAAGTGAGACTTCTTTCTTTTTTGGTCCGTCCCACATCAAGTGAGACTACCCAAAATGGAAATGTTTTAATATACTTATATTCATCATTCCCCACCATTTAACCCCACTCATTCTCTCTCTTCATTTTCCACCACTCATTTTATTCAACCAACACTACTATTTACCCTACTCATTCTCTCTCTTCATTTTCTACCACATACTCCCTCCGTCCCATTGAGAGTGAGACTAGAGGAGTGGGCACGATATTTAAGATAAAGTGATATATATGTGGTAGAAAATGAAGAGAGAGAATGAGTGGGGTAAATAGTGGTGTTGGTTGAATAAAATGAGTGGTGGAAAATGAAGAGAGAGAATGAGTGGGGTTAAATAGTGGGGAATGATGAATATAAGTATATTAAAACATTTCCATTTTGGGTAGTCTCACTTTAAGTGGGACGGCCCAAAAAGGAAAGAAGTCTCACTTCTAGTGGGACGGAGGGAGTATATATCACTTTATCTTAAATATTGTGACCACTCCTCTAGTCTCACTTCTAATGGGACGGAGGGAGTATATCTCAGCAGAAAAAGAAGAAGAAAAAAAAGGGAGGCTCCTGTCGCACGATGCAACCGTTGCACAGGAGACCTCCTCTAAAAAAAAAAAAAAAAAAAATTGGTGTCCGTACAATAAAAAAAATGGAGGAAAAAGAGAGGGGTGATGAGTCACGTGAAAGAAATAACATAATGGCAATAGCAAATATGACAGGAACAAACGAGAAGGTGTCATGTCGCTTTGTCTGTTACGATGTTCATTCACCTCTGACTATTACCCTTCCCACGTTTCCCTCTTTTGCTTGGACCCCAAGCTTTTTTCCCCACCATATTATTATTATTTTCCTCCCCCCATTTAAGTGCATTCACTTCACTCCCATTTTTCATTTTTTTTTTTTTTAACCCAAGTCTATACGCATTCTTGAGCTTAATACTATTATTTAAATTTGATTAAGTATTAGTGTTTTTTTTATATAAAATTGTTCAAAAAATAAAAAAAGTAAAAAATGAAGAAGGTATTAATGGTGATCCTCTGTTGTAAACGTGCAAAACTAAATTTTAAGTCAAACTTCAGGGTGGAGAGGAGTGAAATTATACATTATACAATTTTACAAATATCATCAGGGTCGCATTAAATCCGTCCCTAAATGAATATCTAAATTTTATTTTAAAGAATATTTAAAAAAAATACTTTTTATACAATTTAGTGGAAAAATTATATATAATCATGTAATATTTTTTTATAAAATATTTAGTTTTGCAAGTATAAAGAGACTAGTAAATTTAATTTAGTAAAATAAAAAACATTTAAAAAGAAAGTTTTTACAAAAATATATATATAAAAATCTTGATATAGACATTCATTTAGTGGTAATTTTAAACTTGTGTTTTGATTAGATATACTCCCTCCGTCCCACCACAAGTGAGACTAATTTTCCTTTCAGTCCGTCCCGCCACAAGTGAGACTGCCCAAAATGAAAATGTTTTAATATATTTATATTCAACCAACCCCACTAATTCTCTCTTTTCATTTTCCACCACTCATTTTATTCAACCAACAATACTATTTACCTCACTCATTCTCTATCTTCATTTTCTACCACGCATCCACTAACTTTTTCTTAATTATTGTGTCCCACAAGTTGGTCTCACTTGTGGTGGGACGGATGGAGTATTATTGAATATAATAGTAGTTTTTTTTAAGTGATAATTTTTGATGAGAAATTAAGAATGATAAAATGAATATTTTGTTAACCGAAAGAGTAGATGGGTCAAAATTCTCGATTTTTTTTTTCAAATAATTCTCTTTTAAATCATTATTTACCTAAATGACATTTGGGAAACTTTATATACCAAAATGACCATTTTTTGTGAAATCGGCATTGGCATTGCCGACTTTGGGATGAAGTCGGTACTACCAATGCCGACTTTAGGTTAAGCAAAAATTCCGGATTAGGGTTAAAGTGGGTCAAAGTGGGAATATTTTGGGAGTCTGGAATTTGGCAGAAGTCGGCAATGGGAATGCCGTTTCTGGTGAAGTCGGCACTCCCAATTCCGACTTCACCTCCAGACAATTCATCATAAATCGGCAGCCTCCTTCCCCCTCAAACCCTACCTCCCATTCCCCCATCAACCTTCAACCTTCGTTCCATCACTGTCTTCTCTGCATCTCAGTGTCCCTTTGGTCAGAAAATTAATTTGTGTTGGGAATCTTGTCACAATTTCCACATTATAAGGTTAGTGCTATCATATTTAGTGATTTTCTTTTATATAATTTGTATTTTAATTATCTTTTTCGATGAAATTAGAATATGTTAATTTGTTGAGTTTATAATATACATGTTAATTTGCTTATGTGATTTTGAATTAATTTAACAAAAAGCTATTTATTAAAAGTTGATGAAAATTCACATTATCGACTGAATTTCGTTAGAAAGTTAACAAAAATGCCCATTTTCTGTTAGAATATTAACTGATAATACATGTTAATTTGCTTATGTGATTTTATATTAATTTAACAATAATCTATTTATTAAAAGTTGATGAACTTCACATTATCATCCGAATTTCGTTGGAAAGTTAACAAAAATGCCTACTTTCCGTTAGAAACTTAACTAAACTGTCCGAAATTTAACAGGTTTTGCGTTTTTCTGTTAAATATTTAACAAACAGCCCCTCTTTTTATCAAAAATCCCATTTTCTGTCAAAGAGTTAACTAAACTGTCAGAAAAGAGCCCTTTTTCAGTTAAATATTTAACGGACCAGCCTCTTTTTTAAACGAATTTTAGTTTAATAGTTTTGTTGTTTGTTTCAGATGGACCAATATCATGATAACCAAGCATTTGTTGATCCCGGGCCGTTAGACGACTCCGTATTAAAATGGCAAGATAAACACCGGTCACGTTATATTTGGGCTCAACAAGAAGTTGAGAATATTAGATTTAGGCGCGGTCCGGAACCTCCTAAAAACTTGGATGTTAGGATTCAGAGTAAACTTTTAGATGTTGGGTTTTACGGTGTTTATAAACTAGGTTTTTTTCAAATATGATTGGCATTTGTTAGAGGCTTTGGTTGAGAGATGGCGTCCAGAGACGCACACATTTCATTTGCCAGTTGGGGAGATGACCATCACCCTTCAGGATGTTGGAATTTTATGTGGCCTTCCTATAGACGGGGATCCTGTGATTAGTTCCCAAACCCATATGCAAAAATTGGAATGGGTTCAATTATGCCACGAATTACTAGGGATTGAACCACCTGATGGCGTATTGAAGGGTGGTAGATTGTCATAATGGATCCATCGCTCCCCCGCTGGTATCGTGGCAAAAAACCTCTTTATGGTAATCCCGTTCAACACTCCGATGCTCAATCTAATCTCTCTCAAATCGAACGAGAGTTAGAATCTCCACTGCCTCGTATCATACCTGGTCCCGCTGGTATTGCAGCAGAGGCCGTGCGGCGGCATCACTCCGGAAAAGCTCATGTCTCTCAAGATCCACCTCAGTCGACCCAAGAGGCCATAAGGAGAAAGCTTGAAGAGCCGGAGGAGGATGAAGATTTCCAGCGCAAACCATGGCTTTCTGCAATGGATTATCTCACTGAATTTATGTAATATTTTCCTATGTGACCGGGCTGTGGTCACTGAATTTATTTGATTTTTGTTATATTTCCTATGTGACCGGGATGTGGTCACTGAATTTATTTATTTATGTAATATATTTCTATGTGACCGGGTTGTGGTCACTGAATTTATTTGATTTTTGTTATATTTCCTATGTGACCGGGACAACAAATAAAAAACATTCACGAATAGTTAAATATATCATAAGTTCAAATATAATAACATCCACAAATACTTAAATATATTACAAGTTCAAAGTTCAAATAAAACAAACATTCACGAATAGTTAAACAAACATATTACAAGTACTAGAAAATAACATTTAATCTTCCTCCCTAAGAGTTGGACATCTTCTTTTAGTGTGACCTTCTACCTTGCATATCCCGCAACGAAACTTCCTTTTCTCCACCTGCCAATCCATCCTATTTCTAATCCGCCTTGATTTAGGTCTTCCTTGCTTCTTATCACGACGGTGCATCGGGTTAGGATAAAAACTTGGGACAAGATGATCTACATTCCAATAAGCCTCGTCATGGATCGGATTAAAAGTGCCCCTCCATGTATTGTAGTACGCCTCAAGACTGTAAAAGAAATCAACATAATTCAAACCGTCAATATGTTGGGTTTTGAAACAGGCAAGAGCATGCGAACAAGGGTAATGATATTGCACCCATTTGCCACAAGTGCATGTTCGAGGACCGAATTCCACCACTTGAACCCTTCCGCCCCTTTCACCGCGTCTCCCCGTTGTCACTTGATAAACACCTGATGCAGTATTGTTAAATCTTCTAACATTATGATACCCAGCCTTCTTCAAGTTGAAGTCATACTTTTGTTGGACCCTTTGACTGAATAGTAGTCTCGCATTTACGTTGGGGTTACCAGGATACCCCCCTAAAGCCCTTATTGATCCCGAGAGTCTACTTTGAAAGTATTCCACACACCTATAGAAGGCCATCTCAACAATACCTGAAACAGGCATCCCACGCGCTCCTTTCATGACACCATTAAAAACCTCAGACAAATTGGTAGTCTTAATTCCGTACCTATATCCACCATCATGCGCCATTGACCACTTTTTAACATCCAAAAACTCAAACCATTTAACTGCCTCGCGATTGATGATACGAATCTGAGCCAAGTAATTTTTCATCTTCTGTTCCTAGGTGGCGCTAACAGCACGCCAAAAAAGATCTTTTAAGCCAACACCCTTATGAGCATAAAGGAAATTAGCTCGTAAATGAAACATGCACCACCTGTGCACAACATCTCGTGGCCATCCGTTTTCTCCCACAGTGGCAAGGATCCCATTATGGCGATCAGATATCAAACAAACTTCACGACCCCTAATAACATGTCGGCAAACAAGATGTAAGAACCAAGACCAGTTTTCATGGTCCTCTTTTTCAACAAGAGCAAAAGCAAGTGGAAGTAAACTATCATTCGCATCAACACCCATAGCAATAAGTATTACCCCTTTATATCTTCCATGCAAGAATGTGCCATCAACAGAAATGACAGGACGGCAATGAGAGAATGCTTCCAAACAAGGGCCAAATGCCCAGAACACGCGGTCAAAAGAACCTGGAGGACCAGCGTCAGGACGGTTAGAAAACTGCACAATGGTTGAAGGGTTCCACTTTTGAATAGCTGCTAACAAACGTGGCAACTTTCTATAAGATTCGTCCCAATCCCCATATGCTTGAGCGATGGCTTTTTGTTTACCACACCATGCCTTCCGATATGAAACATCCTTACCGTACTTTGATTTTATATTTATCATGATAAGCTTAATCTTGTACTCTGGATCAGCCTTGACAAGATCGAAAACTTCTCGTCCTATAAACTTAGCATCTAAATTAGGATGATCGCCGCTAACATCTGAAGCCAAGCAAGAATGTGGACCCTTGTACTTAGTTACTTCCCAGTACCCACCCTTCTTCAGACTCACATTCACATAGAAATTGCAGGGGAAATCTTTCACCAAACACTCAATAGCCCACTTTTGCGGTGTGCTCTTTCTCACCTTGAACCTCAAATTCTTCATAATATGGTACTTCTTTATTTGGTACTGCACATCAATCTTCTCTGCGAAGCGAATTCCTTTGGCGATTCCATCACTCTCCGCATTCCATTCTGCAAACTTGTATTCACTATTATCATAATTCTCTGACCTTTCACCAATATCACGGTAAAATGGATAGTCTGCTCTCCCATACATTTGATTATGCGGTTCACCTTGAAAAGTAACCATGTGTGCTCCTACATCACCACCTTCCCCATCATCACCCTCATTCTCGCTATCAGTTGGACTCGAACAATCTTCATATCCAGAATCAACATCAGAACTTATTGCAAGGATATGACCTTCATAATCTGAATCATCATCATTTTCACGTTCCTCTACCTCTTCCCCTTCCCCTTCCACTTCTGCTTCCACTTCCGGTTCCACTTCCCCATGTGTTTCAAAACCACCAGTATATCTCTCAAGGTAGTTAACATTATTATCAAAAACTAAAAAATCCATGATAATATACAACTGCAAGCTACCTACCCCACCTAATTGAGCAGAAACATCAAACATGACTTTCATACACATATCATTCTCGACTTCAAACGGAATGTAACTTGCAAACCCATTACCCATCATATGAGGATATCTACAAATAACTTTCAACTTAGCATCTCTTGGATCTATATCAATTTTCTTATATAACTTCCTAATCAATTTTTCGTAACCCCAACGAGTTTTTGCCCTAAGTGGAAATTTCGGCCCCTGTTCAAGATTACTATCTGCAAACGGGTGTTCATCATCTCCTCCCCAGTAGCACATGAAAATAAGTGGAAGTCCACTCATATTTTACCCTAAACAAATTAATTCAACAGTCAAAATATATATAAAAAAATGCAACAAATAACATCATTAAAATTTGTTACATTAAGAAAATTTCTTGATCTTCAAAAATTTATATGAAATGTCAAAAATTTAACTGAAATATGCATGGAAATTTAACTGAAATGTCAAAAATTTAACTGAAATTGTAAGAAATGTTAACAAAATAACAGTCAAAAATTGTTAATGTAATACATTAAGAAACTGTAAATCATATATGCATGGAAATTGTAAGAAATGTTAACAAAATAACAGTAAAAAATTTAACTGAAATGTCAAAAATTTAACTGAAATATCAAAAATTTAACGAGTTTTGCGTTGGATGTTAAATGTTTAAAGGACAACACATCTTTTTTTTTTTTTTACTGAATTATAGTTTAATAACTCTAGTTTGCATTCACATTATACAAATAAAAACATATAACAAAGATTAAAATGTACCTTAGATGCTTGAATCAAATTCACCAAATACAACTTTTGAGCTTTCAACTTGAAAGGGAGAGAAAAAAAAAATGAAAGATGAGAATCAGATATTAGAGAAGTTTGTGTTTTGAATATGAAACGAGTGAAAACTTCTGAAGCCAGTTGTGGGTGTTTTATGGAGACCTAAAGTCGGCATCCACAATGCCGACTTCAGAAACCCTAGTCAAAGTCGGCATTGTGAGTACCGACTTCATTACAACACAAAAACCCACTCTGCCCCAAAATATTCCCTCCTAATCCTTCTTAACCCCTAATTATTCTTAACCTTAACCGGGTTGACCTAAAGTCGGCAATGGTAGTGCCGACTTCACAGTAAAGTCGGCATTGCCAATGCCTACTTCACAAAAACTGGTCATTTTGGTATATAAAGTTTCCCAAATGTCATTTAGGTAGATAATGATTTAAAAGAGAATTATTTGGAAAAAAAATCAAAATTCTCCGTCATTGTTGGTTGAGTAGAATTTCAATTTCCCTCGAAAATGAATTGGTAAAAAATAAATAAATTATGCTTTTAATTTTTTTTCCAAAGGGTTTCAAATTTAAAGTCTGATTAAACAAATGTTGGAATCCAAACTTTATTCTGGAAACAAGTTAATATAAAAGGAGTCGTATAGATATATAATGGGGTGATATTTTTTAAAAGTCAACTTATAAATTTAGTGAATATATCATCATAAAGCTTGAGTAGGTAAGTATCTCCACCTACCAAAAATTAAGAAATAGTTATGGTGGGATTTTTATTTTTTTTTGTCAAGATTTTAGTGATATGTCCTTCTCCATAGAACTTCTTGGGGAGCAAGGCATTGTAATTTAATTAACACCAAATACCAATAAAAAAAAATTTAGTACATGAATTAATAAATAAATAATACTCCCTCCGTCTCAAAATAATTTTCTCATTTGCCATTTCTCACTGTCCCCAAAAAGTTCTTTACATTTCTACATTTTAGGCTTAAACAAAGCATGGCTAGTGAAGCAAGTGTTCATATCCTTAAAACGTTTGAATAGTCAAACGCGAAGATCATTTTGGGACGGAGGGAGTATTGAGTAGATATATGTACTCCTTAAATAAGAATAATTATTGATTCATTTTGAAAAGATAGTCTCGCTGATTTAATAATTAATTTTATTAATTTTCTAGATTAATTTCTAAAAGTTTTTAAAATAAAACATAATTTTTAATAAGGACCTTAACTTTTTTTTTTTAATTCTAAAAAGTCTACAAGTTGAAATTTATTTCTGAATAGCCCTTTGAGAGTGTATGGGAGACGTGTCTTAGACCACATTGACCTTAGAAAAATGTCTGAGATATGTGTCTCAGACCATGAATGAACCTTAGATATAAAAATAATAATATTAAAGTCTTTATAAAGAATAAAAGTGTTAATCATGGGCTTTTGAGAATATATTTAATTTTTTTTATCAAAGAAAAATTTGTAAAACTAAACGCTAAACTTTACATGAAAAATATAATTAAAAAAATTTACCAACTCATATTATGACCGGAAATAACATAATTGTACACATTTTAAGCAAAATCATTAGGAGTATTATTTTTCTATCAAAAAATAAGTGTTACTCCCTCCGTCTCAAAAATGATCTTTGCACTTTTATTACCGTTACTATGAAGGATCTTTTAGCAATAATTTTAGGCTGACTCAATTGTACAAATGAAAATATAAAACTTGTTATTGACACACATCAATAACAAGTTTTAGATTTTCATTAAGATAATTAATCAACCTAAAAAATATTGCTCAAAGTTCTTTGCGTGGTAACGATAAAAAAAGTGTGAAGATCATTTTTGGGACAAATTGAGTATTTTTTTAGTCTTACTAAATAATTAGAATGAATACTTTCTTAGTGTTAGTCAAAACTTTACATATTACTCTTTTGAGTGTTCCGTTATAATATACACTTTCAAATAAAATATTTAAATTACTTTTTATAATGAGATTTAGGCTTCGTTTGGTAGAGTGTTGTGTCTAATATGGTGTGAAAAAGATAGCTTTTTGCTAATTACCCTTTTCAATGTAGACTTTTTTATTTCTTTCCTGCTATTCATACTTAAACACCTACTCTGCTAACAATTTTCTGTCGTGCTTAAGTCAAAATATGTAATATCAATTTCTATCGTACTTAAGTCAAAATATGTAGTTTCAATTAAGACGCATAAAGTATACTCCCTCATGCCCCCGACTTAGGATTCTTGGTTAAACAATTTATACTTTGACCAAATATTTGAGGAAATATAATGATGCTATAAAACTCGTTATTGTATCACGATTAATAAAACTAAATAACTATTTTTAAATTTTCATTAAGATAATTATTTTTGTTCAAATTGTTGGTCAAAGTATAAATTGCTTGACCAAGAATCCTAAGTCGGGCGGGACAGAGGGAGTACATTGTAGAGCTCGGTGAGTAATGTTTTAAAGTACTCCCTCCGTAGCAGTTTAAAATTTTTACTTTTGTTTTTTGTTTCTCTCAATTTAAGGTTTTTAGCTCTTGTATGGTAGAGCGATGCGTTCAAAATGGATTAAAAAATAATCAGTTTTTTTTGCTAATTAAGAGTTTTTTAAAAATCTTAGCCCTTTTAGCCGCTCCAAATAGTAGCGTTAAAAAAGAATCCCCACTTTGAAAAATCTTCGCTTTCAAAACTGTGTGTCAGACAAGCCCTTAGTTGCTTTATTCCATATATGGCAAAGGATGAACAATGTTTTGGACAATCTTCTCCTCAAAAGTTCATTTAATTACAAAAAACCTTATTTACCTAACTTACTTTTCGCTCACTTGCTTTCTAAATCGTGTTTGAATTATTATATTCCCAACTCTCTACTTCAGTTTGACCCATTTCCATTATTTTTGCCTTAGTTTCTTAATAAACATGCATAATCAACTAAGAACTTAAACCGGGATGGAAGGAATATAAATTAAGTGTTGTTATTTGTAAGTTAATTAAGGTTTATTTTGATCCAATATGATTTGGGAGAAAAATATGCTTGACTGAGAAAAAAATATGATTAGTTATAGTATAGGAAAATTACCTTAATTTTCAACGTGTATTTTATATTTCGAGATATGAGGGAATATTTGTTAACCCCAAAATAATGGGAAGTCGTTGATGCTTACCAAATATTATTACTTGTAAGAGGTGGTCTCTTGTGAGAACACATAGATCCGTCTTATAGAAGAGACGTGTCGACCCATGACCCATGGGGCATAACCTGCCACGTGGCAGCCACCAATTGACCAAAAAAAATTGTTTTTTTTGCTTTTTTATATATTTTTTCCCTGCTTTTCCGTCGTTTACCAAAAGTAATAGTTACCATAACTTAATGTAATGACTGAATACATATAAAGTAAAATTGTTCATAAGTAAACGTAACACCTGTTTTACAAAAACAAAAGCTCGTTTTACCCGTTTTTTCACATGTAATACTAACTATAATTACGTGTAACCCAAACAATATCTAAATGTAATTATCATTTATACTGAAATGTAATAGTGCTTTTGCAAAAATATAAAATATTGTGTATTTTGATTTAATTTTTTGAAAGAAAGTAACATTTGAAAAGTAACAACTCATATACATGAATGTAATTGTTTGTACAAGTAAATGTAACACTTTAATAAAAGAAATTATAACATATTTCTATAGATAATGTAATACTTTTACATGTAATACTAATCAAGTGTTTTTAGCTCTAAAAATGTAAATGGTTAAATTATTACTTTTTCTATACATATGTGTTACAATTATGTATAAACACTGTTACATATAAGTAACACGTTCGTTACATTTTAGTTGTAATAAGTATTACTTTTGGCAAACGAAAAAAACATAAAAAAAAAAAAAAAAAAAAAAAAAAAACACTGTTACTTTTCTGTATATATGTATTACTTTTATCTATACAAACTGTTACATATAAGTAACACGTTTGTTACATTTAGTTATAGTAACTATTACTTTTGACAAACCGAAAAAAAAACCAAAAATAATAATATAATTTTTTATTTTATTTTTATTTTTGGCCTGTGGGTCATGGGTCAAAAATGAGCCTTCTCTACTATGAGACGGGTCATGATGTTTTCATATAAAAGTTTTTGTCTACTTGTAATTGAGGTGTAAATTTTATTTTTGTATTGAGCAAATTAAGGGCTAAATTACTTGTAATGGAGTAGTAAAATTCACAAAAAAAATAAATAAAAATCATTTAATTAGTCAAAGCAGTGGCTACTTGTAGCCAAGTTTTAAGAATTGCAACTTTTTTGTCCACGTGTCAAAATCACAGCGTCACATGCTAGTCATTTGAAAGGGATATTATACTTTGTGCCCCTCATGTTTAGGTATCTACTCAAATGGTGCCCCAAAGAGTTTTTTATTTTATTTTAGCCCTTAACTATCTAACAAAGATGCAAACTGGCTCAATATTTTACTCACTCTGTCCAGAGTATACGTTCACTTCCAAAAATGGCAAAGAATCTTTACTATTCCCCTACTCATTCTCTCCTCTACTTTACTTTTATACTCACAACACCATCAACTTACTATTCCCTCACACTCATTCTCTCATACTTTACTTTTATACTCACAACACTTACATCAATTCTACCATTTCTTAATTTTCGTATAAATGAGATGGTGTACATATACTCTGGGACGGAGGGTGTGAGAAGTTCCTCTCCAAGTTTTGCACCTTAATTGCTCATTACTTAAATCAATATAAATCATGTATGGCATAAATTTGATTTAAAAATGGATAAAAATTGGATGATTAACATTTTTCCCTCCAAAAATACATGATAAGTTACAAATGATTTTTTTATGAATAGTTACACACTAACATAATATTTTTTCGACTACCGATAATAAACTATGATGCATACGCAACAATTGTGTTGTGATGTAGCGAAAACGGGTACATAGAAAAAATAGGTGGTTTCTCTATAACTAGGGTAGATGCCTAGTCAAGTCGAGATAAATATTTGACAAGTTAAAACTAAACTACTTAACAATTTCGAGTTTTATCTGTTATTTAGGTTTAATACTGCTATTTCTCAAACCCATTATAACACATGCATTAAATCAAACCAACATTTTAAAACTTTAAGAAAATAGGTTAAATATTGTGTGTAACCCTTTAATTGGGATTAACGGAAGATAACTGGTTCAAGTTTTTTAGTTGACAAAACAAAACGTTGATTATGTTAGATATATTGTCGCAGTCTGACTAACTTAACTTCTTGCTTTGCTAAAAAAGGCCTATCGACATTATGAACCAGTGTACTATGCTTAAGCTCCGCTTTTAACCACTCTTGTTTATTTTTAACAGTTTTAACCACCCTACTTCAAATACGTTTTTATTAAACCTAAATGGTCTAACGACATCCATTATTGTTAGAAAAACCTAACAAACCTAACCTAACTTAACGGGACTTAATGAGAGTTAACTTAATCGTTACATGGACATAACAATTGGACTGACACATCTCCCCAGTCAACTAATCCTAGTCGTACTCCTCCTCCTCCTCCTCACAGTAACCTCCTCCACCCAATTTCCCACTTTATCGCTGCAACAAAATTATTTCATCACCCACCACCTCTAATTGCCAACAAAATTGATCCAAGATACGGAGCAAAAATGTTCCCAGTTGAATCTTCCCTCAAAGAAAGACTAGAAAGTCCCATCAAGTTTTTGATATATCTACATTTCTTATGAATAAACAAATTAATTTTATTTTTCTTGGACCAAGTCTACTTCTGATTGAGGTTGGGCAGGAAGGATTACGACCAAATAGTTTTATGCTCTTTCCAATGATGTTCTGAAGTCGAGACATGCTAAGATTGAAATAATTTTGTTATGGTGGCAGCGGTGGAGAGTGGAGAAATTAGGTGGAGGAAGTCACTGTAACGTGAAGGAGGAGGGGTACGACGAGGATGAGCTGACTGGGAATATGTATTAGTCCATTTGTTATGTCCATGTAATGATCAAGTTAACATTCGTTAAGTCTTGTTAAGTTAGGTTAGATTTTGTTAGGTTTTTCTAACAATAATGGATGTCGTTAGGCCATTTAGGTTTAATAAAAACGTATTTGAAGTAGGATGGTTAAAACTGTTAAAAATAAACATGGGTGGTTAAAAGCGGAGTTTAAGCATAGTATAGTGGTTTCAGAATGTCGATAGGCCGCTAAAAAAGAAACCTCTCGCTATTATGTTTGCTAGTCTCAAATAGTTGGATTCTTTTAGGACTATACGAACATATTTATATTTTGAAGGTTCCAAATTTCAATTATATTTTCTTATAAATATCTTCTAATTTAAAATTGATTAAAAGTCCATTTCTCCCCTAAAATAAAGATACTCCAATATAACAATAAAATAGAATTAAATAATCTCCTTCCTATAAAGATGCGTTCTTTAACTGTTTCCCCTCTTTCCTTTGACACTCCACTCATCTCTTCCCCTTCTCTCTCTTTAATTCTCTTTCCGTTAGTGATTTTTTTTTTTTACCCAAAACATTAACATCAGCTTTCAATTCCATTTCACACCCTTCATTTTTGTTTAGTAAATCTTCATTTGCCACCGTTTCTAATTCTTGATTCATCAAAACCTATGTGAAATTTTTCAAGAAAAATGAAACCCAAATTGTGTGGAAACGTTTTGTGTTCGGTGAAATACAAAGTTCACCGGAATATAACTTCGAAGGTGGTGTCTGCGGCGGAGATGGGTGGTTTTGGTAAGCAGTCGGTTGTTGAGGAGAGCGTTAATTTTCCAAAGGTGGTGCGGATATGCGTAACGGACGGTGATGCTACTGATTCATCTGATGATGAAGAAGAGGGTGGTGGTGGTGATTGTCGAAATGGGTGTCGGACTCGGAGGATTAAGAAGCATGTCAGCGAAATTCGGATCGAGGAAGCTTGTTGTGACGGAAAAAATGGCGGCGAAGGTCGGAGTAGAGCTGTTCGGAAGAAGCCGAGTCGTCGGAAGGAAGGAACGGCACCGCCGGCGACTGCAGTGATGGCGAATGTGAAGAAGTTTCGGGGTGTTCGGCAGCGGCCGTGGGGGAAATGGGCGGCGGAGATACGAGATCCGTCAAGAAAGGCAAGGCTCTGGTTGGGAACTTACGACACGGCGGAGGAGGCGGCGTTAGTTTACGACAGGGCGGCGATTAAAATACGAGGTCCAGATGCTAATACAAATTTTCTAATACCGCCACCAAAACAAACTCTCGCGCCGCCGCCGGAGATTAATATGACGGCGCTTTCAGGTTACGATTCCAGCAAAGATTCATCGCCGACCACCCTCTGTTCTCCGACCTCTGTTCTTAGATGTCAGGATAAGGTGGTGGTTAAACCGGAATATGACTGGTCACCGGTTGAACCGGCTGCAGATGTCACGATTTCACCGGACATTTGTACGGATTCATGTTTCTTGAATGATTTTTTCGATTTCCGGTCGCCGTCGCCGTTGATTCACAACGAATTGAGGTTACCAAACACGACATTTGAAGGGGAATTTGATGACATAAAATCAGCAGATTTTAATGAAGATTTCAGCTCATGGGTTTGGAATGTGGATGATTTCTTGCAAGATCCTTTGCTAATAGTTTGAGAATTTTGAGGGTGTGTTTGTTTGGCAAGAAAATTGTGTGGGAAAAAATCAAGTTTTGAGTATATAAAGGGGGGCCTAATTCTAGTTTTTGGTAGTACTAGTAGTAGCATCAAGTGTGCATAAGTGGGCAAGTTTTTGAGTGTCTAGGAGATTCTTAGTGAATTTAGTAACAATTGGAACTTGGAAATATTAATGTTTTTGCTTCATGGTATAATATTTGATGTGGTTTTATCTAAGTAATCTAGTATGATTTATAAAATGTTTTCATTGCTCATTTTCATGAGGGGGTGTTGTTATACACACTTGTAAAATTAATGAATACTCCTACTCCTACACTCGTAACTATGCATTACAGCGTTGTACTATTTAAAATTTCAAGCTACTTACAGATGTATTAATTAGTTTTATGGGTGTGTATAACAACACCCTTTCATGAGTAATTGGCAATATTTTGATGTAATTACTCCGTCTCATTTAAAACTTAAGTCAATGCGAAAATTGTCAAATTCATCGCACTTTGATCAAGAAATTGCAGAAAATTTGATTACTCTAATGAAAAACTAAAAATTATTTATGAGAGTATGGTTAATAGTGGATCATAAGCCATTTTCAGAATTTCGTTTCGATAAAAAATTTTAATAATTTTTTTAATCTAATCACAATTAATTAATTAAGTTGACAATTTATTTTCAGTGAATTCTCAGTCCTGAAAATGTGTGACATTTGCTTGTTGTGGCTTGTGCGAGAGAGGTAGGAATTTTTGTCTATCAAAATTTGTTAGCTAGTTTGTTAACCACATGTTTCACATCCCATGTAAAAATCCAAAGAATGTGGATTCTAGTTTTATGTTTTATCCTTATTTTTACCAAAATGGTACTAGGAATTACCATAACAGAATAATCTTAGCCTTCCTTCCCCCAATTGATTTTAAGTGAGTAAATAAATTGAACTTCAAAAAAATAATAAAAATTACTATACAAATTTGATAATTCCTATAAAATTAAAAAAATGTTAATAAGTATATTACAAAAATTACTATCATTGATATTCTTCAAATTTCATGATGACAATCAAATTTATTTAAAAGTTTAGTCAAAGTTCATTTGATTTGATTACGAAAAGCTGAATGAGACTGTATTATATTTTTGGAACAGAGGGAATACTAAAATACACTTTTAAATGATAAAGATGCCGCTCCAGTTAAAATTTTAGATTTCAGATTATTACAACATTCACTCCTCACCATTTTACAATAATTTCTTTTAATTTATTGATTCTAGTCGAGTGTATGAAATTAACCGCGAACGAGACTACTCCTCACCCTTTCCACATAGCTCTTCATTTTTTCTAATTCAAAATTTGTTTATACTTATCAATCTAGTAAGAAATGTGGCTCTCATCAACAAAATTTGTGATCTACATGAATATTCAAAAATCACATGCATATAAAACAACTGACAAAATTATTTACGTACGAATCAACGTACAACAATTAATATTGAGAGTACACATTTGCTTCCCTATGACAAACATTGATATGAAACATTTGTCAAAGCCAGTTATAAAATTGTACATTTTGGCTTAGTACATAACATGAATGTCACACTTAGTTAGGTGAACACTATTTAAAATAGTCTCTTATGAATAGACTAAAGGATGATGCAGGTCATATAATTGTGACACAATTTCATATTTTTTTATGATTGGGGCCAGATATTTAGAGCAAAAGGGAAGGATTGGAATCCAAAATTGTTGGTCCCACAAAATCTAATATGGCCTCTACTCTAATGACCCATGTCCATCATTCATGATTCTAACCAACCTGTCTTCATGGCTCAAAAAAAATCTATGCTCTAGAGATTATCCTCATCTTCATCTGCCTCTGCCTCATGTCATTGAAAATCATATATTCTCTCGTCCCAATTTAAACTTAAGAAAAAAAATATTTAACGTTTGTGCAATGAGAATTATATTGTCACAAATTTTCATCTTGTTTAACGTTTGTGCAATAAGAATTAGAGTTAGTCTTAGGAAAAACTTGTTTTACACTTGTGTTAATGTAAAACTTGTTTTCATCTCACAATATAAAACAAGGTTTCAAGAGATAAAAACAAGTTTTACACTAACGCTAGTGTAAAACAAGTTTTTTACTAGATTTTAACTAAGAATTATATTGTCACAATTTTTCATCTAAAAGTTTGATAGTTTTTTTTTAAGAGGCTTTTACCTATACATCTTTTGGGCAAAAGGAAACAACCATGAAGAACAAGCATTTTCACAACTAACCAAAAAAATCTTTAGTATATTTTTGTGGACATGAGTGCCCCTAATATCATTCCAACTTTCTTCTAATACTTTCTCCGTTCTCCGTTTCTCTTTCACTAAAAACATTAAAAGGAAATATCTCAAAAATTAAAAATCAAAACAATAATCCAAAAACACCGTATAAATCGTATTGCTGAAACAAATTAAACAAATACGCGCATCACATCACATGTTTCAAATTTTAGAAACTAATTTTTTTATTTCAGCTTGTAAAAAATTGGGACATACATTTCCCTGTTGTTAGTATAATAACTGGAACATGTATTTCTCAGTTATTAGTAGAATAAATGTGACATACATTTCTTAATTTTTTACACATGAGCTTTAGTATAATAACTAGGATATGCATTTCTCAGTTGTTAGTATAATAACTGGGACATGTATTTCTCAGTTGTTTACACATGAGTTTGAGTATAATAACTGAGACATGTATTTCTCAGTTGTAAATATAATGAATTGGACATGCATTTCTCTATTGTTAGTATAATAATTGTATTGCTGAAACAAATTAAACAAATACGCGCATCACATCACATGTTTCAAATTTAGAAACTAATTTTTTTATTTCAGCTTGTAAAAAATTGGGACATACATTTCCCTGTTGTTAGTATAATAACTGGAACATGTATTTCTCATTATTAGTAGAATAAATGTGACATACATTTCTTAATTTTTACACATGAGCTTTAGTATAATAACTAGGATATGCATTCTCAGTTGTTAGTATAATAACTGGGACATGTATTTCTCAGTTGTTTACACATGAGTTGAGTATAATAACTGAGACATGTATTTCTCAGTTGTAAATATAATGAATTGGACATGCATTTCTCTATTGTTAGTATAATAATTGTAACATGGACTTCTCAGTTGTTAGTATAATAAATGGGACATGAATTTCTCAGTTGTTAGTATAATAACTATGGCATGTATTTTTCAGTCGTTCACATATGAGTTTGAGTATAATAAGTTAATAACTGAGACATACACTTCTCAGTTGTTAGTATAATAACTCATAACGCAACATCACAGCTGTTTAAAGTCAAGAGTGAGCATGCCATCACATACTCTCTCTAAACAAATGATAAATTAAGTTACCAAATTTTTCTTTCATTAAAAATAAAGTAATTTTTCAATTGTAAAGAATACTCCTAAGAAAAATGAGAAATGTGATTTTTTTTTTTGGGAAACTAGTTCCTCCATAAGTTATAAAAATCATGTTTTTAACCCTTCTTAAACCCTAAAAGGCCTAAACCCTAAACCCTAAACTTTAACCCCTATAAAAACATGACTTTTTATAACTTATGGAAAAAACTAGTTTCCCCCAAAATTTTCTCATAAACAAAAAAGAGGCTTGACATAGAAGTATAGAGACATACTAAAGATCAAGAGGTCATGCGCTCAGATCTTGGTGATGACAAGCACTTTTATTTTAAATATTTGTGGATGAAAGTTGGTGGAGGTGGCCGGACGTCCGGCGGACGGAGTGTCGGTGGCGGGCACGGACGGTTTCTTGAAGCCCGATGACTTTTGCAAGTCTCTAAATTTTCTTTGAAAATAAACCTTTTGGCTATCAGTTTCAAAAGTTCTAGCTATCAGTCTCAAAGGTTCTGTCTATTAGTCATCAGTCTCAAAGGTTCTTTCAAAATACGCACCGACTAAAAAAAAAAAAACTACAACTACATATCAAAACCACTAGAACTGACATTAAAATACACTCTAAAACTCTAGCATTGACGCTTTACAAACATTCTCACTGACGATAAAAAACATGAATTGACGGAACAAAATACTTGCATTAGCACAACCAGCTTAAATGATAAATATCGTAAATGCATCTTAAAATGACTAATTGTAGTGTTTAAGATAGCCAGTGTATTTACAGTATTTTATTGGTACCAATCAATGTGTTTTGCAGTGCCAAGGAGAAACAATGATCCTCCTAGGTGAGTACGAGGAAAATCGACCCCGTTCCGTTTTAACACAATCATTAAATGAAAATAGAATATAGAAAACAGAAAATGGAAAATCTTATTGTCGGGGGATGTGTCGGGCCACTCATTCTGCTGTTGAATTACCCTTTGGAGAAGCTCAAAGCAAGCGCAGCACTGAGCCACTGTCTGAAAAGGGCAAAAGAGTGAGACTCTACTTCATTTATTTATTTATTTTATTGCCCACGAGATTGTGTTAATTACTATTTCAGTCTTAATATACTCTTTCCGACCACCCCACTTGAAACTTATTTCTATTTTGTTTCGTCTCATTTCACTTGAGACTCCTCAAAATGGTAATCTTTTTATAATTTTATATTCAATCTACCCCAGCCATTCATTCTCTTTCTTCATTTTCCACCACACAATTCATTCAACCAACCTACTATTAACCCTACTCGTTCTTTCTCTTCATTTTCTACCACACAATTTTCTTTATTTTATTCTTTTTTCCATAGTTATTGTGCCCACCTCTTAGGTCTCAAATGATATGAGACGGATGTAGTAGATGTTATTTTGAGAGTTAATTCTTTTTTAAAATAATTGTTATTTCATTATTTTTTTTTAAAAAAAATTATTATTGTATACTAATTATAATTTTATTATTAGTGATATTTGAGTCTCTTTTACATATACATTTAATTATTTAAGTAATTGATTAACTTTAAGGGTATATAAAACTTTTTCGTGAAAATCTCGAGAAAAACTTATTTTACACTCATTTTAGTGTAAAACTGTTTTTTATCCCTTAATGTAAAACAAAACCTCTTAGTTCAAAACAAGTTTTACACATCTATTATTGTAAAACAAGTTTTTCATAAGACTCACTAAACTTTTTCATATACATTAATTGTATTTCTTAAAAATTATGCAAATGCTCAAATATATTTTTAGACGGGGAGATTACTACCAGCCCTAAGCTTTTCATAAGACTCAGCAAACTTGTTCATATACATTAATTGTATTTCTTAAAAATTATGCAAATGCTTAAATACTTCTCTCCGTCCCATTTTAAGAGTAACAAAATTTCATAAAAGGGCGGGCGTCCCATTTTAAGAGTCAAAATCCTAAAATGGAAAGTGGGTCCTACATGTCATACTCACAACAATTATCCACTAACTCTTTTCTACCCAACTATCAACACTTACGACCCATCACATTTTCCTTAATTATTGAACCCACCCAGTTTTTTAACTCTTAAATGGACGGATAGATTATATTTTGAGACGGGGAGATTACTACCAAGCCCTAAACTAGCTTAGAATTTGAGTTGCCCATGTTGGTGCAAGTTGACGTGGTCCCTAACCATTCGTACGCTTGCATGCATGCCCTTTCTCTACTGTCCACGTTTCAGGTCTACAAGCCAGCTTGCTACATAGAAGTCCGTGGAGGAATTTTTTATTTACAAAAATATTATTCTTAAAATCAGTCCTTTTCTTTTGATTGTTATTTGGAATAAATTTTGAATGAAAGTTTAGCATTTTTTCTTAATATAATTAAACTAATGAAATTTAAATTTAAAATATTTATAATAATGTGTACATGATAAATTTTATTTTATCAAATATTTAAATTAATTTAGAATTATAAATCAATCCAAAATTTATTCAACTTAACAATTAAAAAAGAAAACTTTTCAGGACTCAAGTAGTACATTTAATTAAAAAAAAAATTATTAAAAATGAAGGTTTAAATTAGTGAAATCTCAAGATAAACTTGTTTTACACTCAATTTAGTGTCAAACTTGTTTTCATCCCTTACTGTAAAATCTATCTCTTAATATAAAACAAATTTTACACATTTCTTAATGTAAAACAATTTTTTATAAACTTGTTGGGATTGGAGCCAAAACCGAGGAAAAGATCAAAACCGAGGAGAAAGGAGCAGAAAATCGGAGCGGACTGTTGAAATGGGCGACCGCCCATAGTGA
>JAOWBW010001908.1:31273-106268 GCA_026119855.1 Campanula takesimana | reverse complement strand
TTTTTCTCCTCCAGAAATACAAAAATAAGAATAGGTTCAAAAATACATTCATCTCCAACATTTTCTAGTTTGTATATCTCAAACATTTACTTATTTCCTCTTTCGAAAAAAATATGAAAAAAAAACATCTACTAAATTCTATCAAATTTCATTGTTTAACTCCATTCGTTTACACAACATTTTCATTGTAAAGGGATACTCCATAGCCCAATCACCAGATTTGAGGGAGAGCGTTAAGGTGATCGTCAATCGGAGAGTGACAAGCAATCTTCGATTGGAAAGGGATGCGAGCACCTCGTGCACATGTCTGAAAAGCCGAGCATAAATATAGATTAGTAAAAAAACACCGGGAATTGCATAAAAAGATTAATAATACAAATACACCCAAAGAGATCACATTTTCAAAGAAGAAACCTGCAAATTTATCGTCATTGAGGCTATGTTTCGATGAATGTTAATACGATTGTTGTAAGAGATTAACATCTCAGAACAACCATCGTCGGCATCTTCATCTTTATCTTCAACAGAAATATTCATGTGCCGCCGTTCAATGGGAAACTGAGGCATATGTGTATGCCATTAGGGTAATTGTTAAGATGCATTTAGCCAGAAATTGAGAGAACTGTGCATCTCACGTGGATGGTAGACTAATCTACCGTCTTGATTTATTTCTCAAATTACAAAATTTCTAGTCACTCTGTGTTTTTGTAGCTGTAATGGTTAGAATATCTAAGAAGGATACAACAACTAAAGATAACGTACAACACCACGCTTAGAACAAGATCTACATGGTTTAGAACGTTTTCGTGGACATCATTCCCTCAGTTCCAATAAAAGAGTCCACTATCGATATTGTGTGACATTTCACTTGAAAAATGTATTCTTTGCTCACCCTAAAGTACACAACTGATTTGATATATGTGACATTGGACCAAAAAGAATGTTGAAGTGAGATTCATATAGCTGACCTTAAGTATTTGGGAAAAAAGCTGAGCTGAAATATTTGAGGTCATGCTATAAGGACTGTGTTAAATTCCACATGTCCAGATTAAGGACTTCGCTAACGATGATCAAACCATATTAACACCAATCAATTTTATCATGTCACAAGTTGTTTCTATTCGTAGCGGCCGTCTAAACAGGAAGATTTACCAAGGTTTAGTTCGGTGTCAGAATCAAATTCTGACATATGCCACAAATGAGATATCTTGGGAATCATTAAATAAAGTATCTATATAATGTCTTTAAGATTCAAAATGACCTTATTCTCTCTCTATATATTCAAGTAAAGAAGATAATATCATAGCTGAAAATAGAATAAAATTACTTAGTAGGAAAATCAAAATGCACAAACTTAAGGTTGAAATCTTGCAAGGAAATATTTAATGCTGTTAAAAGCGAAGTTCATAAATAAAAAATTTTGATTCTAAAATCCAATTTCTATTAGTATTTGAGCATTTATGCAAATGTGAAGTCAAAGCAAATCCCAAGACGTTAAAGAATCCTTGAGATAGTTGGAAACATAGAATGTATTATTTGAAATGATTTTCCATATGAGATTGATCGTATGCATATCGCAATCAAATGCTAGGTAGAGAGAAACCAAACCAACATGGACACTAGTATAGCCATATAGGTAGTTAGGCAGTTTGCCAAGTTGAATAATCTTGCAATTAGAAAGAATCCTTTGACCGACTGATTTTGATGTTTTCGAAGCAATACTAGTATTGATTATTTACAACAAGGGCTGGACTCTCGTGAGATGGATCGTCCACGGGTCAACCGCCACTTGCTCACATTTTTTGTTTGTATTATTTTTCCTCCAACTTTTTTTTTCCGCTATTTTTTTTAGGGGCCTTAGGTTAATAAATGTACCCCGTGTGGACCGAGGGCCATAGATGGAATAGCTCGTCTTCATAAGGAGTAGAGATTGTTTTTTAGGGCCTTAGGGTAATAATTTGTTTTTTAATGTTTTCGTAAAATCACGCTTTGATTTTTTACTAATATTTTATGAATGAGTTGTTCTTGTGAAAAACGCGTCTTACACTAGTCTTAGTGTAAAACGTGTTTTCCACATAGAAGGGTTTTGGGCAGGCACTTTTCGACACTGTAGGAGGCAATTTCCAATATTTTTAAAGCAGACATTTTTTTTTTGGGACTTTCACAGCAAACACTTTTTTACCTCAGAGAAGGCACTTTTTTGGCACTTGGAAAAAAAAAAAACACAGCAGACATGTTTTAAAACTCAAGCAGACACTTTTTTACCTTAGAGAAGGCACTTTTTTTGGCACTTGAAAAAAAAAAAAAACAGTAGGGATGTTTTAAAACAGGGCATAATTCCACAAGGCCCCTTCTCCCAGATCATTATTCCATAAAAGTCCACCTGAGATCCAAAAGTCCACCTCCACCCATTGTCCAAATCAAAATTCCATAAAAGCCTAAAAACCCATCACACACTACTCAGGTCAGGCTGCCCCCAAGCCCAATGCCCAGGCCCGATGTCCCGACCCGCCCACCCGCCCCGGATCCAAAACTCAATGCCAGCCACCCCTTTTAATTAAAAGCTAAAATGTTGTTCCCAAGTTTCGAACCTAGGTCTTTTACAATAACAACCATGTCTTTACCACTAAGCCAATGCATTGCTTGTTTCTAATTTTGCAATATTTATTATTACTAACTGAAATCTGGACGAAACTAATTACAAAACTTGAGATTTTACAATTAATTAATGAAAAACTTGAATATTCACAAAAACACAATTTTTTTAATATATGTTAGAATATTAAAAACATGATTTAAGAATATAAAATATCTAAAGCTTTTTATTAAAAAAATATGAAAGACCTAAAAATAAATTAAATTATATTTGCGAAAATACATTATTTCATAATATTTTATAAGTTTTTAATTATCACCCTTCTGTTAAGGCATTTATTTACATAAATGACACCAACTAAGTCTATTATATACTGAAAATATGAGAATTATAAGAAATAAACTAAATAACTCTTATACCTTAAATATAAGAGTAATTCTAGTCTTATATTTTAGGTATATAATTTCTTTAAAAAATGGGGATTTAATGTGAGAAAATTACTCTCATATCTAAAGTATAAGAGAAGAACTAGTCTTATACTTTCGGTATAAGAGTTAATATTAAAAATATATTAGAACAACTTGATTAATGTTTCACAACATTTAATAATAGAAGTATCATTCTTGCCAAAATAATGTCAACAATTAAAACTTTCCAATCAATTAATGAAATTCTTGATTATTCACAAAAATATTAAATTTGTAAAATAAATATCATTTTACATTAAAAAACATGATTAATTAGGTCTTATAATTTGTATCAAAGTCTTGTAAATTCTTATTAAACATGTGAATTGTCTCATATCAGACTCATGAGAGCCATTTACAAAGGTCTCATATCCGACTCATGAGTCTCTTAAATGTCTCATAAGTGATTTTTTAAGTCTTATAATTTGTATCAAAGTCTTGTAAATTCTTATGAGACATGTAAATTGTCTCATACCAGACTCATAAGTCTATTTACAAAGGTCTCATACCAGACCCATGAGTCTCTCAAAGGTCTCATAAGTGCATTTTTTAGGTCTTATAATTTCTATCAAAGTCTTGTAAATTCTTATAAGACATGTAAAAAGTCTCATATAAGACTTATGAGGGTCTATTTACAAGGTCTCATAGCAGACTCATGAGTCTCTCAAAGGTCTCATAAGTGTATTTTTTAGGTCTTATAATTTGTAGTCTTTGTAAATTCTTATGAGACATGTAAAAATGTCTCATATAAGACTTATGAGGGTCTATTTACAAGGTCTCATAGCAGACTCATGAGTCTCTCAAAAGGTCTTATAAGTGCAAATAATGACAATTTGGTAATAAGGACTTAAATAGTGTCATTTTATATAAATAGTTTACTGGAGGGTGCTAGTAAAAAAAATTAAAATTAAAATTCGATATTGCACAAAATTATAATTTAATTTATCTTTGGGTCTTTTATATTTTTTTCTAATAAAATATTTAAATACTTTATATATTTTTTTTTTAAATCTTGTTTTTCGTTTTTTTTTTTTTTTTTTTTTTTTTTTTTTAAAAAAGTTGATGTTTTGGGAATAATCAAATAAATTGATTTAGAATCTTGTTTTTTCTTCACTTAGTTTCATTTAGCCAATAGTAATAGAATATATTGCAAATTTTGTATCAAACAGTAGGCTGGTGTAGTGGTTAAGTTGTTAGTTTTCACAATAAGTCATGGTTTCAATTCCCATACCCAACATTTTAATTTTGCATCCAAACAGTGAGCTGGGCTGGGCATGGGCGGGCGGGCTGGGCATGGGGCGTGCGGGTATGGGCGGCTGGGCTGGGCAGGGCATGGGCAGGGCTGGGGCGGGTTGTGGGCTGTGGTGGGTTTAAATGGGATTTTGATCCGACCTTGGGTTTTTATGGCATTTGGATCTCACCCAGGGGCCTAGAGTCCAAAGCCCTTAAAACAGCAGGCATATTTTAAAAGTCAAGCAGACACTTTTTTACCTTAGAGAAGGCATTTTTTTTGGCACTTGAAAAAATAAAATAAAAACCCCAGTAGGCATGTTTTAAAACTCAAGCAGACACTTTTTTTACCTTAGAGAAGACACTTTTTTTGGCACTTGAAAAAAAAAAAAAACCCCAGCAGGCATGTCAAAACATGTGCCTGCTCTAGTGTTAAAATCTGTCTGCTGTAATATTGAAAAATGCCTCCTACAGTTTCGAAAAGTGCCTGGTGAGTTTTCATAAGTTCCAGTTATTTACATCAATGCCACCGCGCCTCTCATAGTGTTCTCCACTTTTTGCGCAAGCTAATATTTACAAGTTTGCCACCGGCTTAAAAACACGTTTTACACTAAGTTAGTGTAAAACAGGTTTTTCCCAAGATTTTGTGTTTATGAATAAATTTTTATCTAAGCATTAGTAATCACCCCACTTTCAAATTTCTAAGTATTCCCACTTATTTTTACGCTTTAGGTGTTGTACTAAATTTGTAAGTACTCCCACCTACCTTAACACACGAGGTGTTGTATTATATTTATAAAATAAAAAGATGCGTGTGCTTAAAATTTTTGGGGTCTGAATATCAACATTTCTTTCAATTATTATTTTATTTTTTTGAAACACTAAACAAGGAAGTGCGATCATTTTCTTGAGACTAGGAGATGATTTTCTGAACCAGAATTAGTTGGAATTGCAATCTTCAGACAAATCTCAAAACAAGAACTTATATTGACATTTCAAGTAAGGTATGTGATGTAGGAAGCGGAAGCATAAAACAAAAGTGATAAATATCTATTATTACATTGATCGTCGCAACAATGCCAGAATAATATTATCAAACACTGTTGAATCGCGCATGATTACCAGTGAGAGATTTTCAATTCTCGTTGAATCGCGCACGATTACCGATAATTGACATCTGAAAGGAATTTCATCACTTTCAGGAAATAAAAAGACACACTCAATATCAAAACTTTATTAATAATCAACTGATTTTCAAAATTACTCCATAACCTATTTTTATAGGGATCCTAAACTTTGAAATCAAGTCAAACACGACTTAAAATATGCCTAACCTATATGATAACCTAATAAAATTATAAAACATCAAAATATTGCATAAATCTACTTCTAAACACGATATTATATCACCTACCTAAATTTAAATCCAAAAATAACATTAAAAATAATTAAAAACAAAGCCTAAATCTATCCTTATATTTATCTCCATCATTCTCTTCGGCTTCAAAAAATTCGTCCTCGAATTTAGAACGGTTTGTACTTGAATTTGTCGCAGTGCGAAGAGAATATCTAAAATGAATATCCTCCAATTGGACCTCAACATCAGAATCTAGAATATGAGAAACCTCAAATAGTTGACGAACTTTGAATTTGCAAACTTGAGAAATAACATTCATCCAGCCCAGCACAATCGAATGAATTCATAACAATTTTTTTATATATCTAGAAAAAATGTCTTCGAATGTGAAACATCAAATGGATCATTAAATTGATGGGTATGGGTACCAATTTCTTCATCATAGATCGTCCGAAAGGAATAAGTTAGAGGTTGTGGATCGGTTGTATTGGCTAAACGCAAAACATTGTCAGATTGACAAATTTTGTAAGAGCACTTATCATAAACTGGATGTTTCAACAAATCGATGAAATGATCAATAGTCGTAGATTCGATGAAAGGCCATGAAAGATCATACTTTTTTTTTTCGAAACGAAAAAAAAAATGATAACGAAAAACCTTACCTGAATGTAAGAAAATTCAGATGCAGGCTCTAATTACCAAATGATTTAGGGAAGCAAAAGCATAAAAGGTATAAATATCTATTATTCTGTTGACTGTCGCAACAATGCTAGAAGAATAGTATCAAACACCGTGAGAGATCTTCAATTCTCGTTGAATCGCGCGCGCACGGTTACTGATAATTGGCATCCAAAAGGAATTCAATCACTTTCAGGGATTAAAGAGACACACTCAATATCAAAACTTTATTAATAATCAACTGATTTTCGAATTACATCATAACCTATTTTTATTGGGATCCTAAGACTTTAAAATCAAGTCAAACACTACTAAAAATATGCCTAACCTATATGGTCGCCTAATAAAACTCTAAAACATCAAAATATTGCATAAATCTACTTCTAAACATGACATAGTAGGTCTTATAAAAATGTGTTTTACCTTAAGGATAGGAAAAACGTGTTTTCGCAAAGACGCTGGCATTAGCATTTTTGTAAATAAATGGTAAGTATCGTAAATGCCAGTGTTAATATTACAAAGTGCCAGTCATTTGGACTGACGTTTATAAACACTGTCACTGGCACTTTTAATAAGTGTCAGTGTTAGTGTTAAAAAGTGCCATCCATTACACTGACACTTATAAACATTAATACTGACACTTATCAAAAGTGCCAGTGGTAGTGTTAATAAGTGCCAGTGTAACATGACTGACACTTTTTAATAATAACACTGGCATTATGATAAGCGTCAGTTACAAAAATGCCACCGCATGTTTTAAAACAACTTCCCATTTTTTTACAAAAATGCCACCGCACCATTTAAAAAAAGATGTTTTATGCTAACTTGGCGTAAAACACGTTTCCCCCCGTTTTTCACTACATGATATCATCACCTACCTAAATTTAAATCCAAAAAATAACAGTAAAGTACTTAAAAACAAAACCTTAATCTATCCTTATATTTTTCTTTCAAAAAAAATAAAAAAATAAAAAAAATCTATCCTTATATTTATGTCCATCAGTATATAATATCAACAATAAATATAAAAAAAGTACTCAAACATTTACACTGCTGTTCTCTAAGCCATACTCAAAAAAATACAAAAGTAAGAATAGCTTCCAGAATACATTCATCTCCAACATTTTTTATTTGTACACCGCTAACATTTACTAAATGAAATAAAATTCCTACCCTATTTCTTTGTCAGGCTGATACCACGATTGCCACAACAATAGAAGTGGCCTTCCAAAGCACGC
Organism: Campanula takesimana; assembly: GCA_026119855.1. Lineage (NCBI taxonomy): Eukaryota > Viridiplantae > Streptophyta > Magnoliopsida > Asterales > Campanulaceae > Campanula > Campanula takesimana. The sequence goes on along the minus strand of JAOWBW010001908.1, from coordinate 98,702 downwards.
TCATTTTGATCATTTCACTCCCATTCAAAATAAGTTGTCCAGTCCAATGGTTTCCCTGCCTCCGTTGTGAGGTGATATTCCATAACCCAGTCGCCTGGTTTGAGGTAATCGTCATTACGAGAGGGAGGATAGGGCGGAGAGGAATCGGCAATATCTTCAGAGGAAGTCTGAAAATTCAAACATACATATAATTAAGTAAAATAACAGGAATTGCATTGATACAAATTAATTAAGGAAATCAGCATTCAAATCGATAGGATCAATAGATCAATCACACAAATATACCAAAAAAGATCAGATCATTTTAAAATTTGAATTAAAACAAGAAACCTTCTTCCTTATCATATAAGGCCTCTCTACTCATCGATGAAGTGTTGATACGATTGTTGAAATAGATTAACATCTTATAACAACCATTCTCGGCTTCTTCATCTTCAATAGAAATATTCATTGCCGCGGTACAAATGGGAAACTGTGGGAGGTGAATGCAATTTAGGGTTATTGTTAAGATGTATTTATAGCCAACAACTAGAAAAAACTTGTGTCTCACGTGCATTGCAGGCTGATCTACCAACTTAATTATTTCTTAAATTACAACACGTGCCACTGATTTTCTTGTTTTTGAAGTTTCTAGTCACTCTTGGACGTAGGACTTTGCACGATGTGAGGATTAGAAGATCCCAGAAGGATACAACAAACTAAACATTGCGTAAAATACCACCCAGAAAAGTGTCTAGATGGTCTAGAATATTCTTATAGACATAATAACTCCCCATGTTCCAATAAAAAGTCCACTATCTATCTATAAAATAATACTAAATCAGAAACCGCTGACATCAGCGGCTTCCACATGGCAGCACCAGATTACAAGTTTTCCCGCCTAAATATTTTATATAGTAATTGGTGATAGTAGTTTTGTTATATTTAATGTTACTCAGTTAATTCCTATAATTAATTAATTACTAAGAAGATGGACCGGCCATCACATATTGCAGCTGTTTGCTTTTTTAATGTCTCTTGCAGATCCTGTTAGGCTTCGGCCATGGATTCACTTGCCATGTCGATCTCCTCAGCCGGAGTGCGCAATCGTTTGATTCAGGTGTTTTACGGTGATACTTAGCGGAGCTCGCTATGTGAAGGAGGAAGGGGGAGTTTGAGATGATTGCTGGTGGTGGAAAAAAGTTGGAGACATTGATCGGAAAGGAAGAGAATGATGAATTGCCGGAGTTTGAGCTCGGAGCTTTTGATTTAGAGGCTGGCCAGGAGCAAACTTGAGTGTAGGTAAGAAGGTTGCAGATTATAATTTCCTACATCAGTATTTGACAAGTTCTTTCAAAGTCACAATGCACGATTAGAACAATTCAATTCACGTAGTTGCTACCGATGTACGTATTTGAATGCACTAAGGTTATGATTTGCTTCAATGTAAGAAAGAATTATGTAATTTGGTGTAATCCCATTGATGCCAACTTTTAATTATTAAATTATAAATTGTTGATTTCATTCAATAAAATAAGTGAGTCTTAGAATAGCGAAATACACGATGATGATTGATTGATCCGCATCAATCAAATTAGATAACTTCTTAATTAAGAACATCGTTAAATTAGGAAGTTTTGCGTGCTAAAATAAAAAACTATGAAATTTTGTTTTAGTTTTGTATTATGACATAAGAAATGTACAGCATATTCCTACGAAAGTTCAATACAAATTTCACATTTATCAAATGTCACATTTACAATGGGATTTTGGTAATAAAATCCAATTTATGTACTTACACTTTAATTCATGCTGTATAAAACAAAAGTTCTGCTTATTATTTACTGTTGTTTATATTTAAGATGAAGAAAATTATATACACAAATAATAATTATTTATTTTCTCAATCCTCAAACAATATCTCCATTTAATTTGATACATCAATTGAATATTTACAACTTCTTTATGAAAATATTTTTATCTTTATTAAATTTCTAAATATCTAATGGACAAATTCTATAAGTTAAATTTATGAGAATATCATGAAGATAACGATACTATTTTATAAAATATTGGTCAAAATTAAATTGAGTTGATTAAAAAATTAAAATGAAACTATAATTTATCACTTTCAAATTTAATGAAAAATATTTAAATGAAGAATATTTAAATATTTCATTCTTTACCCTTTAAATTTCACATTAGATAATTGTCAACTAATTCAGTATTTAACATTTTACTCCCATATCTTTCAAATATGCTTTTTAAGATAAGAATTTTTATTAAATATTAAATGAAAATTTGAAGGTGGCCATACTTACTTATTTCAACCTTAAGTAAAATAATTTAAAAATAGTTGATTGACATGTAGCACAATATTTTCTTATAAATGATTAATAACTTTTTTAAAGTGTTAAATATGTATTACCTTAAAAATCCGTGCATCGCACGGGCGATAAACTAGTTACAGATAATACTAAATGGTCTAGAATATTCTTATAATTTTAATAAATTTATATAGAATTATATATAATTATCTAAAAAATAATGCTACTTATGTTTGGTGTTTGTCAAAAATTAATAATATTAATTTGATTAAAAAATCATAACTAATTTACAACTAAATATTTAATTTCAATAACTGTATACAAACACACTCACAATACAAACACAATAAAACAAAGTGGTGATTTAGTAAACAAGCCAAACACGCGTAAAACATTGTCCACACAACTAAGTTCAACGTGTGTCAATGGGCCCTTCTAGATATGACCTATACCAGATTATCTATTCCTCGTTCAAATTTCAAAAAACCGTATATTCTCTCTATCTCTATCGTTTCTACGCTGTCCCTCACCTCATTCATCAGCGCTCTGTCTCTCTTTTCTCTTTCTTCTCTTTCTCTGTGCCGCTTGGGCCAAATCCCTTGTTTTTCTTTGTCACACCATTTTTTTTCTTCTCTTAACACCTTCAAAAGTTGAACAAACTATCACCAAAATACGTTTTTTGTCAAGCGTCGGTGGCGACGATCCAATTTCGGACGACTGTTACCAAGGCGGATCTGACCGCCTAGACCGCCTAGCGGCATCTAGACCGCTAATCGCCGCCAAATTGTCCTAATCGCCCGTCTAGTTGAAGGAGCGCCTTTTCCAGCGACTTGGTGGTCGGCGCGGCGTTGCACCATCGCCTAGCACCTACGCGGCCGCATAGGGCACTTTTTAGAACACTAGTTTCAATTAAAAAGTGTGTTCTAGAAAGTATCTACTTTTCATTGCCTTTCAACTTTACCCCCAATTCCCAAATAAAGGTTACTTCAAATTAAAAAACATTCACCACCACACCTATAACAAGTTCTAGAACATTTCATGGACAAAACTTTTTGTGTCCCAATAGAAGAGTCCGCTATTGATGTTGGGAGGCACTGCACTTAAAAAGTGCATTCTTGAAACTATTTACTTTTTACTGCCTTCAACTTTACTCCATGGATACGATAAACTAAAGATACCATACACCACGGCTATAACAAGATCTATATGGTTTAGAACATTCTTATAGACAAAACTCATGTCGTTCCAATAAAAGAGCCCGCTATCGATATTGGGAGATTTTAAGAAGTGCGTTCTAGAAACTATCTACTTTCAATGCCTTCAACATTACCTCGACATAAAAGATGAAATAAAACATACCCTTGAAGATCGAATTCATGAACACGGACTTTGAGGGGCTAAAGCAAACACCCTCTATCGGTATCCACATGTCGAACGGATATCAAGAACAACTTCTTGATCTGGATTGCTAGACCCAAGGCTTGATGAAGAAACGATTTCTTCGTCGGAATTATCTCGCTTCATTGATTATTGTATTTTGATGATCATGGATCACAAAATAAATAATCCTATCTCTCTATAATTTATTGTTTCTAAAACAATGGTTATTGATTTCCAAAATCAACGTTAGAGGCTGTCAAACCCGGCTGCATATCTTATATGAGGGTCTGACCTAATTCCGTTTGGGATCGGGATTCCTTGTCGTACAAGAAAACCAAACAATCTGACCAGAAACGGGGAGGCAGCCGTACGGCTCACCAGGAGCCGTACGGTGGCCTTCTTAAAATTCCCAAATTTCATCCCTTTTCAATCCGTTCTATTGTGTGTGTGACCCAATAGGATTGTACTAAGTTGGTAACGAGTACGAACGAGTCAGAACCCGTAAGTCATAAGCGGACTCTAGCAAGCCATTATGACTACCCAATTAGTACAACTTTGAAAGTCCAAAGTTACCTTATAGAACATGTCACAATCTTTTTGTCACGCGATATCATATTGGACATAAGTCATGGTCTACGTCAACTTATGTTTTCCAATGCTTTCTCGATCCCGAGTAGATTTATATGAGCAAATGATATCGAACACTTCAATTCATTTGGGTACGGCCGTACACTATCATTAATCTCACTCATCGAGAGGCCAAGAAGATATCTCTCTTGAGAGAGGGATAAATCCCATCTTGACTTATCATTCTTCTCTACAAGAATCTGATTATGCCAATCGTAGTTTTTATAACCACCTGGTTAGGGGTAGCGTTTGAGTACGTCAAACATAATGTTCATCATGTGGAAGACCGTGATAATCTCAGGTCTAAGGATATCAAATGATATAACTATTATGAGATTTAATTATGACATTTGACCATGACATAAATCTCATAACGGGTCTATCCAGTACATTGTTCTCCAACAAGTACCCACAAGTTTAATCCGCATCATATGCATCATAATCATCATATGATTATCCATTAAACTCATGCTATCCCTTCATAAGTGCTAGGGACAATGATTATTATAATAAACATGCAAAAGATGTAATAATCGGATTTGTTATCTCTATAACAATGAAGCTAAGATATAACGCATAGGCCTTCCTCAAGGTCCTAGAGCATAATTTCCAACAATTGGGAGGTGTTAAGAAGTGCATTCTAGAAACTATCTACTTTCAATGCCTTCAACATTTCCTCGACATAAAAGATACAACAAACTAAATATAAGATAATGTACACCACAAGCCTATAACAAGATCCAGATGGTCTAGATCATTCTCATAGACAAAACTCCCCTCGTTCAAATACAAAAGTCCACTATCTATACCCGTTGTTTCACTTAAAAAGTTCATTCTAGAAATTATCCACTTTTTAATGACCTTCAATTTTACCCCCCCACATATTATATACATAACTTGATACATGCCCAAGCATTTTTGTAAATACAACCAACACTAAGGACAATTATATATCTCTTTTTACTTAGACTTTCAAAGGTAGACTCTTTGCTTGCCCTAGAGTACATATCTAATTGAGATTTATGTGATTAATCAATTCAGGTCATTTGACATATGTGACTTTGTACCGAACAAAATGGTGATATAGGATTCATGTAGCTAGCTGAGCTGAAGAATTTAAGGTCAATGTTCGACCGTTCAAAACAACTGCCACAGAGTATTGGGGTGATAATGAAATGAGTATTAGGGTGACAATCAAATGATGGATTCTCCTTGAAGATTTAAAACACATATCAGATGATGTACTGGAAGCCTTACTTGCAGATTCAAATTCTAACATATGCTATAGATCTAAACTTGAAAGGCCTTGTTAAACTATATGAACAGATTGATTAAAACTTGGACAACTAACACTTTAGGTTAGCTGTTGAGAAGTAATAAATAAAAGGAATGTGCAGCGGAATATAAATGAATAATGAATGAAAAGAACAAAGTGCAGTATGTGTGTTAGTGTATAGACAAGAGTGTCCACAATATTTTTAAGTGGTTCAGAGGCAAAAACCTTCTCTTACATCCACCCCCACTGTTGACAACAGTGAGATCAATTCACTATAATATTCTCTTCTAAAAGAGTTATAATAATTGATAAGGCATGTTCTTAGAACCCCCTCTACTTAATTGACACTTTAATTAAGGTTGCTTCTTCTAAAGCAGAGTAAAAAGTAAAAAAGAAAAATACACAATTGTTTATAAAAGCTTGACAGAAAGCTTGGCTGGGTAATGGGTTGTAACTGGTTGCTTGTTGGCACAAGTTGTAAAGGTGTGTGAAAGTTGGTCAAGGATGCAGGGTGTGTTAAGGTTGGCAAAAGGGTTACTTGACAACATGCCAGTATGCTCCTTTATATAGGGGATGGCATATAGCCGTTGGGGGACAAGGGTGCAGTGAAGTAAATGCTCATCTTGACTGGAGTTTAGTCAAGGTTTGACTGACACAATGTCAGTTTCCATTGGATACTTGTTGTCAGGTGTCTAAGGTTGTGTGTAGACTTGTACAGGATTCAATGTAAGTTATTCCAATGATTGATAGACTGTTTAATCATTGGAATAATCATTCTTCAAAGATCTGAGGTGACAGTCTTGGCTGTTGGTCATAAACAGTCTTAGCTGTTGGACCTTTAAGGCACTATCTGTTGAAGCTTTTTTGATGATTGATCTTTGGTAATTCAAATGAGTGTTTGATGGTCCGAGAATAGTGTTTCTTCAGCTTGTTTGATGTATATATGATGGGGATATCATACAGCAGTTTGACTTGAAGCTTAGCTGTTCAGGTCTTGTGAAGGGTTGCCTGTGCTCATGTCATTGTAGGCATCAAGTAATGGATGTAGTTTGATTATTTATTTATCAAAACACAGTTTAATTCGGTTAAGTATAATTAAGCATAGTAGAGTACTAACAATTTCCCCATTTTAGTAAATAAATAATGGTTTTAAGTGTACCTGCACAAAATATGGTAATGACATAATACCAATGAAGAAAGAATTTTCATGATTGATTCACTTTGCATACAAAAGGTTAATGCAAATAGCAGGCTAACAGTACTAAAGGGAAATAATTCAAAACAACTGAAATGAAATTGTTCAAACATGAAACAAACTAAACTGAAATTGTTCAAAAACAAAAAATTATCTAACCACGGTCTGGGAAAGTTTCATCCATCTTAGCTTTGTCCTTTCTGGATTGCATGATCTCAGCTTCTTCTTGAAGTAGTTGTTCTTTCTTCTTGGGCTCACATCCTCTCCAATACATTTCATTCTTCCAATCCAAGCCCATGTGATGATTGTATGTAAAGTCCTTATCCTGTTTTGCTAAAAGCTGAGCCTTGGTAAGAACAATTTGATTTTGCCTTAGTCTAGGACCAATCCTTGCTTGGAGCTGTTTGGGAGTCACATTGTTTTCATTGCTGGAGGCTCCCATAGGATAATCTTTATAGAGATAAGGATGACCCTTTTTGGTGGATTTGAAGGATAAGAAGGAGAAAATGGATGTGTGAGGGGCTCTTTGGGGAATGGGTTGGTTGCTGGAGAAGGGACTGGGATGGTGTATTTGGGAAGAGGGATCTGAGTAGAATGGCTATTCATGAGGTTCAGGGGAGGGATTGTTGCCTCTGTAGAGAATGAACTCAGATACATTATCAAGCTTCTTAAGAATAGAAGACTTAATTTTCTTGATGAGGGAGGCAGCATGGGTGTTGAAGTCATGATAGGTGACATAGTAGGGAGGTGTAAATTTGAATGGATCAAAATTGGGAGGGAGATCAACAATCTTTGATCTGAGCTTTTTGGTGTAAGGAGGAGGTGTACCATGAGGGTAAACAGTAGAGATGGGATGTATGTTCTTGACAATGACACCAATGACACAACTTTTCTTGGACAACAGACTGGGCAAACTGAACACAAAAGATGTAGACCAGCTGAGAGGGTATGTAAATGCATTCCTGAAGATTGTTGGAGACCAGCTTAGAGAACGCAAACTCCCATTCTCTAAGTTTGTCAAGGGAGAGGGGCTCTGGGAGTTTTGGAGCTGTGAACAGGAATGAGTTTTGGAGAGAGGCCCTAAATTTCTTCCACTCTTCATAGGCATAGAAGAGCATACCACTAAGATTTCTAACATGAATGCTGATGTGGATTTTGGACAGTTCCCAAGGGTTAGAAATATTGTTGGGATTGAGTAGTGGAGGAAGGGGAGATTTTGAACTAAACTTTATATGGGCTTCTAGGATTGAGGTGAGGGAAAAGTCAATTTCACAATCTAGACCCAAAATCCAGGATTGGAAGAGGAATATCAAACTCAAATTGAGACTGAGGGATAGTCTCAATTGATGTGATAGTTCTGCTGGGGAATGATGGAGGGATAGCTGTTGGAGTTGGTTGAGGATCCATCTTGACCAAAAAGATAACATAAACTCCTTGATTCTCATATAGTTAAAAGATTTGATAGCTAGATCTAGGGAGAACTTAGAGCTTAGCTGTTCAAAGAAGGCAGTACTATTTTCCTAGGACATTAAGGAAGTTGACTTTCCATCAATCAACTTTAGGAGTTCAGGGGGAATAACTGGGAGGACAACAAGGTGAGGAGGGACATCTGGGGGGTAGAGGTACATACTGTTGTGATGAGACAAGTAGATCATAGACAGAAGTGGTCTCAGCTATTGGAAGGGTTTCATGAACAGAAGAGTTCCCCCTTGACATATGTGGGGTTTCTGACTTAGGAGAGTTCCCCATATGGGTTTCAACATGAGCATGGGTCTTTGGGGTTGGAGATGGTGGTGATTGCAGGTGGACAATTGCTTCAGCAACAGTCAAGGGTTCTGAGGTTGAGGAATTTTTGGGTGTAGAAGGGGATGAGTGTCTAAAATTTTTGTGAACCAGTGAGGATGATCTTGAGGGTCTTCTCTTAACAATAAAGTCACCAGCAGAAGATGAGGAGGAGGTTACCTTGGCTTTGTCACTTTGAGAGGGTTCATCTGTCAGATCTAGATCAGTCTCTTGTATCTCAGCTGTTGGATCTTCTTGCATCTCAGCTATTTGACCTTGCTCTTTGGAGGGTACCAATGCAGATTGGTCTGCTAGTGCTCTTTGAACTCCAAACTCTTCTTCATCAATTTCTTGCACATCACTGGATTAACTCTGCTTTTGAACTTCAGGTTCCCCTTCACTGACAGGGGTTTCCTCATCAACAAACACATGGCTCCAACTACTTTTCTTCTTAGTTTTGACTGTCTCAAAGTTAGATGATATTGGTTTTGCTGGGCTTGAGGGTACTTTTGATGATTCACTTGAGGATGATTGGGATTCATCCATTTTCTTCTTTCCTTTCCTTATGCTCTTTCTAACTCGAGGATCCTTGGCTGTTGACTTTATGTTGGTTTTTGAGGCACCTTGCGCAGTGGAAGACGGCAATATGAAATCAATAAAACCCTAAGACCCAAGATCCATTCATGATGATTAAATTAATAGCAAGATGAATTTAGAATACTAACCATGTTGTGCATTTAAAATTTTTCGGATCTTCAAATCTTCAAGTCTTCAAGCTCTAAGATTTGATCTCCTCGTTCTCCGGATCAGGATCACAAGAACACGAACTTGAGATTCTAAATCAAGCATCCTCTATGTGTATCCACACAAACGAATATCTAGAACCATTCTATATCTGGATTGCTAGACCCATTAGAAAACTCATTTTTCTAATCTTCAAAGGCTATATGAATTTTGGTGTTCTTGAGCTTTTGATTCTCAATCTAGGCTCAAGAATATGTTTCTCAAACATATGTATTGAATTAGTTTAATGGCTGGTGAAGGAGGATTATTTATACTAAAAAATCCTTAACCCTTAAGGACTCTTGAGACCTAATCCCGTCACCCAATTAAACTTACCAAAATCTGGCTCCAGGAACTCTGCCATGGTCGTGCTCACAAAGTGGCATGGCCGTGCCACTTGGTGCGAGCCTGATATGCCTAAGTTGGATTCTATCACAGTTGAGCTTGTAAACTGGCACGGTCGTTCTTGGCACGGTCGTGCTTGTTAATTGGCACGGTCGTGCTTTATAACTGGCACAGCCGTGCCCGCCAGAAACTCAGTTTTTGCCTTTTCTTGATTCGTTGTTTTTATGTGTGACCCCATAGGATTATATTAAGTTGGCAATGAGTCCAACCAAGGTCAAACCCATAAGTCATGAGCGGACTCTAGCAAGCCATCATGACTCCCAATTAATATAACTTAACAAAGTTTGTTATCCTCATAGAACATATCACAATCCTTTTGTCACACGATATCATATTGAACATAAGTCATGGTCCACGTCAACTTATATTGTTCAATGCTTTCTCGATCTTGAGTAGATTGATATGAGCAAATGACATTGATCACATCAATTCATTTTAGTGTGGCCATGCATTTCATCAATCTCACTCTACGAGTGGCCTAAGCAGATATCTTTCTTGAGGAGGGACAAATTCTATCTTGACTTATCATTCTTCCCTACAAGAATCCGATTATGCCAATCATAGCCTTTATGACTACCTGGTTAAGGGTAGTGGTTGACTACGTCAAACATAATATTCATTATGTGGAAGACCATGATAATCTCAGGTTTAAGGATATCAAATGATACAACTATATGAGATTTAATTATGACATCTGACCATGACATAAATCTCATAGGTGGGTCATGTCCAGTACATGTTCACCAACATGTACCCATAAGTTTAATTTGTATCACATACACATGATCATCATACGATCATCGATTAAACTTATACTAGTTTTTTATAAGTACTAGGGATGGGGAATGTTATAATAAACATGTAAAACATATAATAATCCAAGGTTGTTATCTCCATAACAAATGAGAACATGATGTAACCAAAGGCCTTTCTCAAGGGCCTAGGGTATAATCTCCAACAATCTCCCACTTGCACTAGGCCCAATCAATGCGTATCCAATACCATTGAGCTTAGCTTATGACCATCATAACAGCATGTAGAGGATCTTTTGTAGGAAGATTGTCCTTGTTATCATCATAAGGTATTTTGCATATTTTGACATTTCCCATGTCAACGATTTCTCGCAGAGATGAAAATGTCTGAGTGTGTGTTTGGATCATAGATGAGCCTTTGGCACCTTAGCTTGTGGAATAACCATTATTTCACAATAAAGGTCCACAGGATTAGTAGTACTAAAAACTATTTCTAGTTTTACTAATAACATGTATATTCAAACAACTCCCTTAGTTACAACTCTTGTAACTAAATACTCAATTTTATTCGTAGAATAATTTACAGTGTATTTGCTTGGAACTATTCCAACTAATAGCACTTACTTTAAACATATGTTTATACTGCGATTTAAATTACCTTTGTTGATGTGGAAACATGCATCTATGTAACCATTTACTAGATCATCTCCCATGTCAACAACCATCAAGAATGCATCCTTAGTTCTTCTCAAGTACATAAGGACATTCTTGATCACTATCTAGTGACTTTCACTAGGACATGATTATTATGTCCTCATCAAACTCCAAGTATACGAGTTATCCCGTCTAAGTACATAATATGACATACATGATAGATCCAATTGCCGAAGCATATGGAATCCCAATCATGTATTCTTGCTCATTAGTCTTCCACTAAGACTAAGTCTCGCCAAGAACACTGTCATTAGACAACTTTGCATGTTCTTCTCTAAGAGTTTTGCATACTGAACGATTCAGTACTTTGTCTTCATAAGTACTTCGACACAAACCAATCAACTTCCTAGATTTATATCAATAGATATTAATTCCAAGGATGTAAGCGACTTCTTCCTAAGTCTTTCATTAAGAAACTCTTTCAAAATGAGCTATATGTCAACCACATATATAAGACTAGGAATTAACTTTGCTCCCACTAATTTTTTAGAAAACAAAAGTCTCATCTTTGATGAATTTCAAACGATTTGAATACTTCATCAAAATGATTGTTTCAACTCCAAGAAGCTTGCTTCAATCCATCCCATGGATTTCCGCAACTTACAAACTTTATTAGAATTATCTAGACTATCAAAACCTTTTGGTTGTATCCAATACATCCTTAAGTGAGTTCCCGTTAAGAAACGATGTTTTGATATCCATTTGTCAAATTTCATATTCCAAATATGAAGATATGACAATGAGAATTCTAATAGCTTAAAGCATGACCACGAGTGAGAAAGTTTTATCATAGTCGAAATATGAGTCAACCTTTTCACATTTAGTCTTGCTTAATTAGTATGTTCCTTGCTACCCATGTAAGTTTTCTCCAAGAAAACTCGATTCCATCTTTTGGTTTCTACACCTTAGGTTAGAATGATCAAGTTCCAAACTTGATTATTATACATGGATTGCCTTTTAGATTTTATGACTCCAAGCCATTAATCTAATTTGGAGCGGACATTGCATTCCGATAGGTGGTAAATATGTCATTCTCAATGAACTTTACCTCAATACTTTTTATTACGAGAAATCCGATATTTCTTGTTATAGATTGTATCCTATCATATATGCAAGTAACTCGTGTAATTTGAACGAATTTTCACAACTCCTTGCAAAAGTTTGTTCAACTTCCATATAAGGTTTTATGTTATTTTCTAGGTCTCGAACCATTCGAGATATATTTTACTCCCACTGGTTCTTTTAGAGATAAACAATTTATCTAGAAAGTACCATTATAAGCAACAAACAATTTGTTTCTTATGAGTAAAATAATATCCTCAAGTTTCCTTAGGATATCCCATGAAAATACATTTATTAGATTTAAGTGTGAGCTTGTCCTAAACAAGTCCTTTTCAAAAGGTCTCACTTTCTTAAATCTTCATTAAAGACAAAACAAGTTTTCTTTCATTCCATATCACATATGGTACCTTTGAACCTATTTTGATGGAACTCAAATTAGTGTAATTATAGCGGTTTCCAATCTATAACCCCAGTATAAATAATGGAAGATCAATTTGACTTTATCATCTAATGAACCATATCCAATAGGGTTCTACATCTCCACGTAGACACATCATTCCAAAATGGTGTTCTTGGTGGAGTTAATTTGTGAAACAATTTCACAATCTTAAAGATGATTGTCAAATTCTTGGTTCAATTATTCATCATCACGATCGAATCAGAATCTTTGAATATTTTTACCAAGTAGTACCAAAAACCTCTTTTAGCATTACTACTTAATGAACCATATACATCAACATGTTAGGTTTAATAAGTCACTAGCCCTTTTACTACTCCTAGTAAAAGATGTCTTGGTCAAAGTAAATAAGATTTACATATGTCAAATGATTCAAAATCATATGACTTTAAAACTCCGTCCCATGGAATTTTAGATATGCATTTCTCATTTATTTGATCAAAACAATAATGCCTTTAAGAATCATTTTATGTTATAACTTTATTTATTATTTTGTTCTTTAAGATTTAGGATATAAGATTTATTTATATGATTTAACAATACAATAAAGTAAATCATAATTAATAAAGCTCTTTTCTTATTCTAAATAAGAAATAAATATCCTTTCATTATCTTATAACAAAATAATATTTTCTACTTAATGAGTAAAGTCACTTCATAAGTGTTCTACAAACAATGTTGCAACTCTTGCATCATTACCATTCGTAGATTAACTTTACTTCTCATAAGTAGCCTTTCTATTTACTAATTGTAGCACATTTATACAAACGTGGGATATACATCCGGTATCCAATACCCAATAATTAAAAGTAGAAAGATTAATCTTATAACATAAATGTCCCAAGTGGTAGTCCCACTACCATTCACTTTATTTGATCATCCAGAATTTTGATTACAATTTTAAATGGTCAATCCAATTGCCACGTTACCAAACTGCATCATTAAGAGTTATAATTTTAGCCACAATTACTTCCTTTAAGCTTGACAACGTTTGACTTACCTTTATCTTTTAATCCTTTTTCCTTTTAGAAATTCATTAAGTCAAAAATCAAATTTTTGACTTAGATCATCATCTTTCCGCATGATAGTTCAGATATTGAGAGCACAAACATGTCCCATCAATTTAACTGATTTCAGTAACCAAGAACGATTCAGGATTCTGATTTCAGTTTTCTGAATTGAAATCACTTTTCAGGAAACACAGTTTCGAAAACCAGCCATCTGAAACTAGATTTAATCCCAGATAAATTTTGAAACTGACATTTAATTTCAGGAAACACGGTTTCTAAAACCAGCCATCTGACAATTAAATCCAACTCAAAATATTTATCATAAAAGCGGTAGATTTTAAATTTCCAAAATTTACCTTAAAATTGCTTTCTTTGATTCAATTAGGATTTGGTGTTCATGGTGATCCAATCATCATGAACATCAAAACCAAGAATAAATAATTTATTCATGAATCTAAGATCATCAACAAGTTAATCAAATTAAATTGTGATGATCCTACGGAACATATTAATCAAATTAATATTGCGGTTTAGGTTACTTAGGATTATTAAGAATGTATAATTTCCGTTCTTGCTTTAGAACAATTCTAAAGCTCATGATCCAATCAAAGAAATTAATTTCATTCTCTTTAAACTTTGTCCTTTTAAGAACAGATCGCAGTAATAAGCATAATCAAAGTTTAACATAACATTCTACACAAATATGTAAATAAATATACAACTATATTTCATACCAATCATTTAAGAGATAAATTATTTGTATTTCATAAATACTCTCACTAAATTATATAACCTTCATATACAACAATTGTATAATATAATTTATGTAGGCTAAGATCCAACTTTAATTTAATTTCAAGTCCGCTTTGGCGATACTGCTCAAAATTAAATTAATTAGGTAGATAACTCTTATCAATCACATCATATGTGACTCTTAGATCTTTTATGAGATTTTAAGTAGACATCTTATATCAAACATGTTTTAATCTTATCTTGTGCCTTAGGCCCAAAACTTTATCTTTTGATAGCGTAATTAAGTCAAACCATGATAAACGCATAGGAAACTCTCATTCACTCATCTTGCTCATACACTGATAGAATCAATTCACCTCGCTTTGGCAGAACCCACACAAAACTACCCGGTGTACTCACAAGTGTCTATCATGGGTTGACACATGACTTAAAATTTTAAAGAAGGTTCATCTCATATAGCATACAACACGTTTATGAGCACATAACATGTAAAGCATCAAGATTAGTCATTAAATTAATCTCCATTAATTTAAGCATGATATTTATGTGTCATTATTTTCTCTATAATTATGAGGATGAGACTATTTGAACTTTGGTTATCATCTCCAAATCAAGACAACAAGAAGTGCGGCCGAACTAAGCCATAGGCAACCACAATTCCGCACTAATTCAAGAAACCAAAAAAGTAGTCCATGTGGCCGAAACTAAGCAATAGATGGTCTCGATGAACGTAGGCCAATTGCATTCACAATTCCACATGGATCTCCAAACTTGAATCAAGAACTTTGTTTCTCAATTTTAGCAATTATGAACTCTTCATAATTCTAACTTCGTTTTATCTTTGAATCTTTGATTGTGATCAATTTTGGGAAACACTGTCTCGAGAACGTAGGCTAGCTGTCCAAAACTTGACTATTATGTTATATAACCATAATTCATTCTTATGTGAAACCTCATTTCTGTGTTTCGGTTCAAGCCCAATACAACATGTGGAAGCGAACATGCCTGCTTGTTGGAGGACACTGATTGTGAGGCACATGTTGGATTTGGATGGTCACGGTTTCAGTGGGTAACTGGGTATTTAGGTCTTGCCGGTATTAACAATTCATCGAAAATTCGGTAAGGTTTATTTTTTGTGAAAAGGTCTGATCTTTTTCCTTGTATTGTTGATAATTTTTATGCTCCTATAATCCGTATCATTTATGATCTTTTTCCTAATTATTTATCTTCTTGAATGGCAGGATTAAACCAAACGATTGGATTTTGGACATACACGAGAAGACGATGGAAGAATCAAGAGTGGGGTTTTTACTTTAGAGGTTGATCAGAAATGCCGAAGATTGTGATTTCAAGAAAGCTTACAGGAGGCTTGCTATGAAAATCCATCTGATACTACCACTGTTGAATCCAACTTCAAGATTGTCTCTATGGCTTATGATGTATGTCTTCTAGCATGCGCCCACATGATTGGTTGACTGATTGATTGATTTAGTTATCACTGCTTACTGTAATTGGTAGTTGGATTCTTTGATTTATGTGGATTCTCCCTTTTATTGGTTCTATTGATCTTGATATTGATTGATCATTGAGAAATTGACGTTTTCTTGTACATGCAAGTTTAATTGGATTGCCTTTTTTGTTTAATCTGGGTTTGGTTTTAAATTTTTGTTTAATTTTATTAGTGTTCTTAGTGTCAATTTTCTTCAATTGAGTTCACGAAGAAGGGTTGATATTTTCACCCTTCTTCCATTTGGTCTATGTTTTTTATGTTTTAATGTATTGTATATTTCAATGTTAAAGTATAAGGAGGTGGACTAGAAAAGAGGTCGTATCAAAAAATAAAATTTTAAAAAGTGGTGGAATTATTTACTTAAAAAAAAGCTTTGATGTAAGGGGATTTCGGGCTAGTGTAAGAATTATTTATCTGTAAATCTCAACTACTCCGATGGACATTTCCCCATAGATTCCTCAGAGACCTGCCAATCTTTATTCCATGACGACGGTGACTCTCGTGGATATTTTATGCTTCTAAAATTTTATGACATTTTTGTTGAATCATATGTTTCCACTATGCTTGCTTAAAATTTTACATATGGGACCAACAGAGGACGCCAAAGTTTTCTATTTATGTGTTTTGCTTGTGATCAAATTGAGGCTTGAGCTCTGCCTTTTGTTGGATAAACCTTAGAATATAGAGCAAGAGGATAAATATAGAGAATAACCTTTTACTATATAAAATCTAGTTTTTGACACACTTTGAAACTAAAATGACTTTCCTATTTATAGGCTTACAAGACTTAGAAAACAATGAACATAAACTAGTAAACAAAAGGACAATACTTATCTTATCTAATTCTTATCTAGACTAATGACTCTTGACCTTTGGTATTATGAAGCATGCACCAAAAACAAGTACTATGAACCAAAGACTTCTTTAGAATAATCAAGACTAATTAAGATTAACTTCAACATCCTCCCTTAATCTTGATTCTCAAATACCGTCATACCCATCATACGCTTCAGCTTGACAAAAGCTTCGAACTTCAACGGCTTAGTAAAAATGTCCGCTAGTTGATCTTCAGACTTGCAGTACACCAACGAAATCTCATTCTTCATAACTTGATCACGAAGAAATTGAAAATGAGTATAATATGTTTGCTCCTCCCACGCGTAATATGTTTCTCTTGATAATCATAATCGGACCTTTGCTCGTATCCCTTTGCAACAAGCCTTGATTTATGCCTTTCAATCTCCCCATTTGCCTTGATCTTTGTCTTGAGACCCATTTCACATCATTTTTTCTTCCCTTTTGTAATATCAACGAACTGACAATCTTGTTCTTCTCAATCGCTCTTATTTCTTCTTTCATTGCTTGCATCCACCTTGGATCTTGGACAGCCTCCTCAAACTTGACTGGCTCACTATCTGTAAACATACAAAATCTCCATTATCATCAACTTTATCATCACGAGTTACCTCCAAACCTTCAAATTGGATAGATGGCTGCCTATTCCTTCTCACTCTTTCATTGCCAAAACTTGTTGAGGTGTCGGCTTTTGTGGAATAGGAGAAACTGGTTCCACCACCTTTTCTTCAACAATTGCATTTGGGATTTCATCTTCAAAAATAGAAATATAAGAATGTCGAGAATCATTTTGAGCATCAACTTCCCAATTCTAAGCTTCTTCCTCGGCAAATAACACATCTCTACTAATATAATCACATTCTTTGTAACTGGATTTAACAACTTGTATCCGCCAGCCTTGTAACCCACAAAAATAGTCTTCTCTCCTCTATCATCAAGATTCCTTCTTCTCTCGGCTAAAACATGATCATATGCAGTACTAGCAAATACCTTGAGATGCTTAACACTTGGCTTGAAACCGCTCAACGCTTATTCGGGAGTAACATCTTTAACACTTCTTGTTGGACACATATTCAATAAATAAACTGTACATGAGACAACTTCTGCCCAAAATGAATTCGGCATCCCCTTTGCTTTCAACATGCTCCTCGTCATATCCAAGATTGTTCGGTGCTTTTGCTCGGAAATTCCATTATGCTGTGGTGTGTAAAGAAATGTCACTTCATGCTATGTTCCTTGTCCTTTGCAATACTTAACAAATCCATTAGAAGTATACTCACCACCACCATCAGTCCGCAAATATTGAAGATAACAATTACTTTGCTTTTCAACAAGAGCTTTAAACTCTCTAAAACAAGCAAAAACATAAGACTTTCTTTGAAGAAAATAAACCCATATTTTTCTTGTGAAATCATCAATGAAAGTAAGAAAATACTGATTATTCCCATTCGACAACACATTAAGTGGGTCGCACACATCCGAATGAACAAGCTCAAGAGGCTTCCTTGTTCTCTAAGTTCTTCCAACTACAAATGGAGCTCTATGTTGCTTTCCAACAATACATCCCTCACATAATTGTTCGGGGTGATTAATGGTAGGCAAACCTCTAACCATCTCCTTTTGAGCTAACAACTTCAAGCTATGAAAATTCAAGTGACCAAAACGAAAATTCCACTACCAAGATTCATCTTTCACAATAGCATTAAAGTAGTGATAGGAATCACACTCAATATCATCTCGAAACATTCTATTCTTCGAAAGAGGGTACATTAGAACGAGTGTACCTTGCCTATCAAACATGGTGAGTTGGTTGTCATATAGACGCATATCATACCATTTCTCCAAAAGTTGCCCCAAGCTCAACAAATTACTCTTCATATCCGGAACATAGAATACGTCTGAGATATACTTGTGATCTCCATTCTTCAATTTTATAACAACTCTTCCTTTTCCCATCATCGATATTGTGCTATCATAGACAAAATTGACTTTTAACCTCATCGTCTCATCAAGATAAACAAATAACTCCTTGTTTCTATACATGTGATTTGCACAACCCGTGTCAAGGAACCAAGTGTACTAACCGAGATCTTCAGCCGCCGCCGTTACCATCAAAAGAACTTGACCATCGTCATTTCTACCTTTTCTTGAAAATCGAGCTTCTTCTCCATCTCCAAAATTATCTCTATATCTACACTCATTTACATAATGACCATATTCATGACACTTATAACATTTAACAGTTGATTTATCATACCTTCCTCGACTACGGCCTCTTCCTTGACATCGACCTCTGTCTTGTCCTCGTCCTCTTCCACGAGAACTATTGCCGTTATAAAAACCATGATAACTTCCACCTTGTCCACCTTTATTTGGGGAGTGGACATGAGAAGCTTGTAATGCTTGTTCGGTCGGCTTCTCAATTGACTTATCCTTCATTCGTTGCTCGTGTCCTTGGAAAGAGCCCGACAACTCATCATTTGTCATCACCAAAAGATCTTTCTGAGTCGTGGATCCTTGGCTATTGACTTTATAGATTCCTTATTGGCTGTGGATGGCTTAGTTGTTGGTTGATTGGGTTTGGCCTGCTTAGTTGTTGGTGACTTAGCTTTGGTTTGCTTGGGTGCTCCTTCAAGTTTAGATCTATAAATGAATAATGAATGAAAAGAACAAAGTGCAGTGTGTGTGTGTTAGTGTTTGGATAAGAGTGTACACAGTATTTTCAAGTGGTTCAGAGGCAAAACCCTTCTCTTACATCCCACTCATGAATCTGAACAGGTTGGCTTTCTTGGATATGGCATTTGGTTTTGACAAAGATGGGGTAGAAGCTAAGTTAAAATTGTTGAGCATGATGGCACACCAGTTAGTCTTTCCTCTGATTAGACTAAGAGCTTGTTTCCATTCAGCAGAGTTTAGCTGGCTAAGAGATGACTGCTTACAAGTTAAGTCTTTGATCACAACATCACAAAGAGCTGACTTGTTTTGGGAGAGGTTTCTTTTAAAGATAGGTTGATTATTGAGGGCATTGTAGTCACAATTAGGTTGTTCTGTGAAAGCTTTGTACAGGGGTTCAAAGATAGGGTCCATTTTAGAACTCCAAATATCCTCTGTGTTTGTGGCTTTGTTTGGAATGTCATAGGTGGAGGCTACATCTGCCTGAGTAATGGTGATGATGTTGAGGTTTAGATGGGCCATGATGGTATTATCAATTTTTCTTGTACCATTTCTGAAGATTTTTCTGTATGCATTTTCAAGAATGGGGTTTTTAGCTGTTAGCATTTTAACAAGCTTGTTGGTTTCTAGAATTCCTTTGACATAGGTGGCAGCAGCATCATTGAAGAAATCATCTTCAATATAGTAACCATGGGTGATGTAGGCAAGCGGAAGCAAAAAAGAGATAAATAATCGAATACGGTAGAATTCAATCGATACTCGTAAACGATGGGATAGATAATCGAAACTAGTAGAATTTAATCGATACTAGTAAACGATCTTCAACCTAGCAGAATTTAATCAATACTAAAGTTGGCATCCAAAAGGAATTTAATCAACTTTTAGGAAGAAGAAATAAACTCTCAAGTTTATTCAATAAAAATCTCAATAAATCAACTAATTTTCGGAATTACATTTTGACCTATATTTATAGCCCTCCTAAGACTTGTAAATCAAGTCAAACACTACTAAAAACAATCCTAACATATATGGTAACCTTATAGAATCCTAAAATAACAAAATAAACCCTAAAACTACTTCTAAAGATGAAATTATTTGCTACTAAATATAACATCCGAAAATTACAATAAAAATAAATAAAATTAAACAAAATCTTCTTCCTAAGTTGATCCATATTAATCTCCATCAATGTGTGTCATCAGGTAAGGGCATAGGTGAAAGAGAAAACAGAGGTTAGGGTTTGAGACACAGCAGTCGAAGAGGAGTAAATTGAATGGGAATTACTGTTGAAAGGTTTATAAATGGGTGAAGGGTGTAAATAGATCGTGGTATAGTGGGCGAATACAACGGTTATATTTGAGAGAGAGGCAGAACGTGGGAGTTAATGTAAATGTTAGTGAACAATAACCGTTGTCCCCTGTTACTGTTCACTCAGAAGTGAAATGGGTGAAATTGAATTTGTTGCTCATTTACTCCCGAAAAATAAGGGCGGCTACATGAAGAATGAGGCTCATTACTTGAGTTTGACTGACATATACCAACATTCTTCATTCCTTAGGCAAATCACATCAAATATTTTGGCAAAATATTCCACCAAATCTGCGGCTTCCTTTTTTGCTGCTTTCTTCTTCTCCGCATGTGATACTCAAGCCGGAGTATTACTCGTAGAGACGGCCTTTCCGTTAGGATCCTTCCAATACTTTATCGCCATAGCCACCGGGACCCATAATCCCTTGTCTCTCAATAGAGCCTTCATCTTTACTTGCCATAAAGTAAAGCTATTCTTCCCACTGAACTTGTCGATTGATGATTCAGATCATTGACCCATCTTCTTCTTTGTCTGCAGCAGAAATCCCAAGATCTCTAACCAACCAAGCTCTGGTGCCACTTGTTAGACCAAAATATAAAGAACGATGTAAAATAAATAATCAAACACAACACAAGAATTTACGTGGTTCACCAACTTGGCTACGTCCACGAGCGAAGGGAGAATATATTACTTTCAATAAATCTAATTTAGTTGCACGAATTATTTGGAAAATAATTCTGTCAACCTAAATCCTAGATCTCTACTTGTAACTCTCAAAGATGACCGACTAATGAATATGCTAGGGGAGGGGTTACTATTTATAATCATAAATACTATAAACCCAAAAGGAAGAGGAAACCTATTTGTTGTGTACAAAGTAAATCTATTCTAATTAGGAATCTATTTTCCTAACTCTAAAATAATACTTTTACACAAAATATGAGTACCAAATATTTAAGACGGTGTGAGTCTTAAACTAATTCTACAACCAAGAAGAGCATTAAGCACGTCACCTTAACATCCTTGGCTTGCTGACTACGTACACTATAGTCAAGCATATTTGGGCCATACTAGAAAGAGTTTATTGTTTGTCCAAATTAGCCACCGACCAACAAGCAACTTACCTAGGCTCAAGTTTGCTATGTCTACTCGACAGCAACTCATGGCCCCAGCTTCTCGCTGTAGCTTCAATATTAGCTTGCTCATAGCTTCTATAGCCTTAGCTTTAGGAGCTTGCTACACTCTCTCCGTCCCAAAAATAATAATACTTATTGCGGACATATCCTTAACCAAAATCTCATTTAATTCAAAGGCATATTCCCAACAACATGCATACTATGAATTTCCTATGGAAAATCATTTGACCTTGCATTTACGAAAATGCTGGAATTCTGACCGAAATTGAATATCTGAATCTAATTTTTATTTATTTTTGTGCTTCGTCGCTTTTAGTAGCATTAATTCTGTTCTTATAAGATTTCAACCTTAGATTTGTACATTTTGATTTTCCTAGCATTTAATTGAATTTTTTATTTCCAATTAAGATGATATCTTCTGTAGTTGGAACTTGGAAGTGTATCAAGAAAAAAGTTATTGTGAATCTAAATGACATTATATAGAACATTTACCTTTTACTTAGCTAAAGTAGCAACAACTTGTGATTTGAAAAAGGGTAAATTACAAAATAGGGCCTAAACTCCTCAGAGTGGTGCCAATTTGGGGCGTGACGTGCAAAATTTAGCGAAATAGGGCCTGACTTGACACTTTGTTAGCAAAATAGGGCTTTTTAACGGTTTCCATTAGAAAAGTCAGTTAAGTCACATGAGATTGACGAAATGGATCAATATGAAATGAGAATTAGTTTTTAAGGGGTTAAATGTAAATACTTAAACTTAAAGTCACAAAATATGAATTTTGAAGTTTTAAATTAAAATTTTGAAATATAATAACTAAAATATTAAAAATTTTATTTTAATTATTTTTAAATATAAATAAATAAATTATTTTTGACAAAATAATTTTGAATTTTTTTTCCAGACCTAAATAAAAATTTTTATATATAAAATTTAAAATAAAACAACCAAATTATGAATTTTCTATGATTTTTTTTTTTTTCCAAATTTACATCTCCGCTTCCAACCTCAATCTTCGCAATCTCTCTCATCTCAAAAATTATCAAATTTCTTTATAATTTAGAATATTTTATTTAGATTCGAACAAAAAATTTCATCAAAAAATTATTTATTTATGTTTGAAAAAATTAAATCAAAAATTTAATATATAAGTTATTTTATTTCAAAATTTTAATGAAAACTTATATTTTGCGACTTTAAGTTTACGTGTTTATATTTAACCCCCTTAAGAACTAATTCTCTTTTCAACTACCTCTTGAAAAGAAAATATGAAGACTCTCATCTCTTTCCACCATAGACATTTGTTTAATTTCATTACATTATGTGACAGTGATGGGCCAAAAAACTATGTAACGAGTTTTAGTCACGTGATGCCAAGTGATCAACTTCCATTAAATAATTGACGGCCTTACTAATGGTGTGAGAACATTGCAAAAATTGTGTACTTGAGTGATGACATCACATAAAAACAAAAATCAGTGATCACATTTGAAAAACAGGTATAGTTAAGTGACCAAAATATGAGTTTTGCCAAGCTAAAACAAGAAGAAAAGTGGCATATATTGTAATTTAAGAAATAATCGAGCCGATTGATTACCCTGCGACACACGTCTAGACGCTAAGTTTGCCCTAGTTTCTGGCTATAAGTACATCTTAACATTTACCTGAAGGGCATACACATCTGCCCCAATTGCCCGTTGCGGCGGCGATGAATATTTCTGTTGCGCATGAAGATGACGATGGAGATGAGGATGATGGTTGTTCTGAGATGCTAATCTCTTTCAACAATCGTATCAACAATCCATCGAAAAATTCCCCAGGTTGTTGATAATTTCTATGCTCCATGTATCTGATCATATATGATTTCTGGTGATTTTGTTGAATAGATTTGTCTAAATGAAACTTCCCTGATTTCTCTTTATACTACTCTTGCTGGTAACTCAGATTTGCTCATCAGAATGTGCGTAATTTATTGGTCTTGAGTCCTTGATGGTTTCTATTTTTACTTTTCAAGTCTGTACTTCTTCTGGACTTTGATTGGCAAGGATTCTACATCTTGTGTGCTTGGAGGGATCAGTTGCATGTGTTTTTCTAAAATTTTCAAAGTAGACATCTCTTACTTTGATTGTAGACATAAACATGATAATCGGTCTTTCTGTTAACTATTTTGAAATGATATGCACTATCAGATTTAACTGTGAGAATGAATAAGAGGTAGCCAAAGTTTACTTCTCTTAACAATCTAGTGGGTGCATAATTCTCATAGATTTAATTAGAAAATTTTGGTGTATGTCTACATGATGCCTGTGTCTAGTCATAAGAGAATCATTATCTGCATCTATGTTGTTGAAAGGAAAACTCTAGCTGCTTTCTTGTTATGTACTGTTGGGGGTGACTTTTGTGGTAGAGCGAGTAAACTACATTTGGGCATCATCAATTTGCCCATCAAATTTCTACGATTACAAATGTGATCTTTGTACTATTAATTTAAAAGCAAATGTAACCTAAATTGAAAGCGAACGTTAATTTTATTGATGGATGTTAGTTCTGTTAACAGTCTTTAGTTTTCATTAGTGGCCGTTAATTTTTTTTCAGAAACAATAATTAGATTACATTATGGGATTTTGTGAAGAGAAATTATTTCTTACAGATTTTTAAGTCGGCTGAAACCTTTGCCTGTGAAAGTAGCATCCATTAATGGAAACTAACTATCGTTAACAAAAACTAACATTTTGTTAAAGAAATTAACACTAGTTAACAATTTAGGTCACATTTGTAACGTAGAATTTTGATTGTCAAATTGATGATGCCAATTTGTACGATGGACTAAAATGTAGTTTAGTCGTTGGTTATTAATCGATTCCCTCAATGAATAACTGTTGTATTGAGAATGTGAACTTTATGGACAAAAATGTAGTATACTTATAAATGAGTTTTGATAAAAGATTTGGTCGTTTAAATAAATCAAAGTGTGTCTCTCTAACAAAAATGCTACTCCCTCCGTCCCAGAGTAAGAGTCTTACTTTCCATTTTGGTACGTCCCAAGTAAGAGTCCTATTCCTAAAATGGCAAAGAATCTTTACTATTCACCCTACTCATTCTCTCTCCTATTTTACTTTTATACTCACAACACCAATCAATTCACTATTCTCTCCCACTCATTCTCTCTCATACTTTACTTTTACACTCACAACATTTACATCACTTCCAATATTTATTAATAAGCGTGCAAATGAGGGGTATGACTCTTACTCCGGGACGGAGGGAGTAGTTTATAGTGTGCACGGATTTCCATAACATCAAGCCAAGCAGTGTAGAGTTTCAAGGTCATCAAATATTTTCCCGAAGCCTTGTTACTACTTCATTTCAGTTTTCTTCTTTCAGGATTTTTGCTGAATGTATTGAAATTAAGATCCAGAAATTGAAACTTATTGCTCAAATGATGGAAAAACAGTCATTTTTGGTATACCTTATCATGTCATGTCACTTGACTTTTCTATTTAATATAGGTTGCTACCCATTTGAAATATGGCTCAAATTTGAGACACGATTAAACCCCTCATACCTTTTGATTTATGCATTTTGTGGTTCTAATTTCCAGGTCTTAGGTTGATACCCTATAGATCATCTTTCTTATCTATCGACCATAAGGTTCAGTTAGCTCCAGATGAAGAGTGGCAAAACATTGCATGTAAGAGGGTGGATAGGCATGGATTTCAGGCCATTGTTGATGATCCCTTCACTTCTTTTACCTTTCCATTGTATCAAGTGATGCTCCCAGGCTCGAAACATACTTAGGCCCCAATACACATGCAATCCCCATTCTTGCTATAGGCTTCTCAAGCCTAATAGGGCCCCGTTTCAACTTGATAAAGCCGCTCTTAGAAACCTCCCCCTTGTGCCCAACTTGAATAGAAACCTACTATTATCCAACAACTAATGTACTTGCCTGCGAGATTCATGACCTTGCATTCAACGGCCTCGTTCCTCTTAAGTTCCGTACCGGTACCTATCCCATACTAGGCGCACATTGAATTAAACATGTATACATTATCCATGTGATGCAATAAATAAAGAAAAGATCAAAATATTTGTTCAACCAAATTTTCACAAGATCGGCCTACGTTTAGGGACACTACCAAACCAGAATATTTTCTAATATCAAAATATGTGGTGTGCAATAGCTTTCACGCTCTATATTTCTTAATAACCCTCACAACCCCAAGACTTGCCTTTGGCCTTCCATAAGTACCCCAAGGGCACCCCAAAGGCCGGCATGCTTTGACTCTAATATGAATCTAACAGATTCTCTCGGGTGGGGGGGGGGGGAAGGGTTCGTGGCACACAATGATAATGGTCGTCACTTGGTTTATACATGCATACAAGTCCAATACTTAATTTAAGTACGAAACCCGGAATATTAAGATGGTGGGTGTAACGACCATAGTTGTCAACGGCGTCCGCTCGCCTTGCCCGCCTTTCGCCTTTAACAACTATGGTAACGACCCAAACTTTTCAATAATAATAATTATCCATAAACTGGGAAATCCCAAACGTCAAACACAAATTCAAATCCAACGTTCCCTTGTAACGGCTAGTATATCTAACCACCCTTCAAAACAGTGCGGAAGCATAACTATAATTCAAACTTCAACGGCTAGTACAACCCACTAGCTCTAACATAAAACAAAACAATTGACTTAAAACTCTTCGATTGAACCACGCACTGTCCTTCCTTGCGATCCAATCATTCCCTCTACTCTTTACCTGGGGGAAATAATATAAGAAGGGGTGAGCGAACAATGCTCAGTAAGGTCCTACGCCGTCCCTTCGGTTTCTAAGAAGGGGTGACCTCAAAGAGTGTATCAATAATCAATTTTCAATGAAAAGGACTTATTAAAAATCCAACAATATTTTCCAATGTTAAGAAATGAATTATGGCTCAATTCGATATTCAATGATACCAATGCCAAATATGATCACTTAATATTATTCTTGTCAAATTCAATGTTTCAATATATAACCCTAATAAGGGTTTCAATGGTCAATGTATCAATATTTCGGTATATCCGGATAACCTGTATAACCACAATTTTCAGTGGTGTCGATATCGATGGTTAATGTCACATAGACATGTCATGATCTAACCCTCATGACTAGGTGTCAATGGTATATCAATTATAACCCATGAATAAATGGGTGTCATTAAGTGATCATTCTTTTATCAATGAGGTTCTTTAATTGACCAAGAAATCAATGTCAATTTAAGTTTAGATAGTTTCAATGACGAAAGCACTTGGAGTGAATTCCAATCAAAAGTTACCGGCCATAGCGGTAATACAATAATTACTCTAGGAATGGAAGGGCAATCGACAACGATATACAATAGGACTAAGAGACGTAAATCCCTTACCTTAATTGTGCTTGAGCAATGCCTCAAATACACGAGCAACGAGTACACCTAGTACTGTGCC
Organism: Campanula takesimana; assembly: GCA_026119855.1. Classification (NCBI taxonomy): domain Eukaryota; kingdom Viridiplantae; phylum Streptophyta; class Magnoliopsida; order Asterales; family Campanulaceae; genus Campanula; species Campanula takesimana. Next base: position 71,246 of record JAOWBW010001908.1, on the reverse strand, counting down.
ACAAATCTACCAATAACAGAAACACTAACATTAACCATGATAATCTTTATCCCATCCATTCATGAAAAACAAATATTTTATTTTTTTATTAGTTTAACCCCACCAAAACATATTGCCTCACTTGTCCTACTCTATTAATTGTGAAACACAAACTCTTAACCCACACCACAGTTTCGGTTACCTCCACCCAGTTTCCTCTAAGTCAAATGGCCTCCATGTCAAACTAACACCATTTTAGTCAACTTCTTTCAATTGAAATGCACCCCAACTAATATAATCATACATTTATATATTAAAATAATTAACCCCATAACACTCACACTACAATAAAATCATCAAACAATACTCACAAGATTGCTACAATGGCCGCCGCACCTCCTCTTGTGGCCGACGAGGCTGCCATCTCCCTTCTCCGCATCCCGATTACGGCTCCTTTCAACTTCCGTTTCTAATTTTAGGTTATTAACAAGCCTCTAAATACATATACCTAGATTTACTAATTTACTAAATTACCCTCAAGGTTGGGCCATGTCAAATCAACTCATTTTAATTATGGCTGGCCCAAAAATATAACTAAAGCCCAAAAATAATTTAAAACCCAAAATAAAATATCATAAATTGTCGGGGTTTTACATTCTTCCCCATTAAAAGGAATTCGTCCTCGAATTCTATCTTAACTTCATCTCCTAAATCTGTTAGACTCCTGCTCCACAATTCCTCCCTAACAAACGCAACTAGTTGACCTCAAAGAAAACTTAGTTTTTCTAGCCGCTCAAAAACATAACATTCATGTATCCATCTTTTTTTTTTTATTTTTGTCGAAAACAAAAGCGTCTATTGATATTGATTTAGGTTTAGGGTAAAACTCCTATTTATACAATGTTCAACTAAATAACTTCCTTTGAATGGACTGAGCCATCCAACTTAATTATTCACAATAATCCACTAACACTATTAATACAATGCTCCAACTAAAATAAATTATACACCCCTAACCGTTGAAGACCTTGCCGATCGTTAGGAAACCAAGTCTGGCGCAAAGATGTTCGTCTACCGCCTGAACTAAATCCAGTCTGAATCCCAACAAACCCCATAACCTTGTACCTCTTCTGATCGCCATCCAAAACCGCACCATTTACACCATCACCACCACCTTTATCCCAAACTACAGAAACTGATCTAAGTTTATTATACTTACATTTATAGCCAGAACTCTGCCTTGAAACGGCGAAGATGGCGAGTAAGCCTGCGAATCCGAGTAAAACGGCGACAATGAAGAGAGAGGATCTACGACTGGAGGAAGAAGGACGGGGATAAAAGAACTTGGGCGAAGAAGAAGGCATTGAATACAAAATAGATACTAGTAGAAACCCTAGAGAGAAAATCAAAACAAATCTAGGGTTTCGCAAAATTGACGATATTATTGGTTCAGCGTAGAGATTGGCCAATCATTGTGTACATATATTGAAGTAAGAAAAACAAGAAAATTAATTGATCAATCAATTTTCAGAGAGATCAAAGTAGAGATAATTTGTGTGTGTGCGTGAGAGAGAGTGAGAAGAGAGAGAGAGTGGTTAACTCCGATTATCAAAGCAGTGATGCTGCCCGACTGAGGAGGATTTCACAAGGATTAACGGAAGAGTCGCTTTCCTTTCCGGTGGTGGGTTAACGCTCTCATTTTTCCACTTGAGGGAGTGTCTTGTGAGATGAGGAGAGTGAACAATCAAAAAATCTTTTCGATAAAGTTTAAGCTGTTTATCAAAAATTAATGAGATCATTCATTTATGTGTAGAGATTAGTTAATACTCCCTCCGTCCCATCCGAAATAGGATTTTTGGTCCCAACACGGGGATTAAGGAATAATAATCTTTTATTATAAAAAGTTGTTTGAAAAGTATGTGTTGTGAGTATGAAGGAGAGAGAAAGCGGGTGGGGAATAATAAATGAAAAGTTGTTGTGAGTATGACAAGTGGGTCCTACTAATAAAAAAGTAATAAAAGCTTTCCATTTGGGATGTCCTATTTCGAGTGGGACACCCAAAATGGCAAAACGTCCTATTTCAGGTGGGACGGAGGGAATATACCATATTTGGCTTATTTTTAGATGAACGTAAACTTTAGTTGTTCATTCGTTAAAGATATTGTTATACATTCGATGTAAATTTCATGATCTTTAACATGTTCTCAACCTTTGAAATTCTATGACCTATAATTGTAACTGAAATGGTAATTGCTTAAGTCATAATATTTTGATTTTGTTAATTTAGTGTTATGGATTATCAATATGACTATTGGAAACCTTCAAAATTTAATAATATATTAAAATTAATTATTAATGAATACATGATTGCTCACAATAAATTTAGTATTAACTTTTGACATTTCAATTTTCTATTCTAGATTATATATATGAGTATTGCATCTATAGAAGATGATTATAAGTAGAATTAGTCTTTTATAGTATTTTAAAATAGTAAATTAAAGATAATAGTATCCTATATAGTTACTAATAAAATTAGCTAATACTATTAGCTAAGAATGAGAAAAATAAATAGCCTCTTAGTTGTAGGGGCAATGCTGACATCGTTTAATGAGACGTAAGATTTGGTTAATTAATATTATAAATAATAATTGTTACTATATATAACAAATATTATAATTAACTAATAACATTAATAATAAAAGTTAACTTATATAATAACTATTATGGTTAACTAATGTTATTCATAGTATTAGTTAACTTATATATATAGTAACTATAATAGTTAACTAATACTATTAATGGTAACAGTTAACTTTTATAGTAACAATCATTGCTAACTAATACTACTAATAGTAATAGTTAACTTATATAGTAACTATCATTGTTAACAAATACTATTAATAGCAATAGTTAACTTATATAGTAACTATTATGGTTAACTAATACTATTAATAGTAGGGTTAATGACAGATTAGGGCCTGAACTCCAGGGGGGCCGTCTAAAAGGGGCCTGGGTTTTTTCTTTCGCTAGATCAGGGCTCAATATCATAATTTTTCGGCAGTTAAGGGCTTTTTGACGGAAATCATTAGAAAAGTCAGTTAAATCGCATGTGCCTCGCACGTGATCATAAAAATGGATGAAATTGAAATGAAAATTTGTCAAAAAGGGTCAAAATGTAAATTTTAAAATTTGAAGGGTTAAATCTAAAACAAAACCCTACCCCTCCTCTCCCCCTTTAACGCATCGACGGAGATTTTGGTCGACGGAGATTTTGGTCAAGAGCAGAGACGGGAGTTTTGACTAGGTCAACGGAGATTTTGGTCCAGCGACGGTGAATGAAGCTTCCGGCAACTGATTCCGATGATGTCGACATAGGCTGGAGGTAAGCCCAGGCTGCCTGCTTGACGAGACGATTCCTGATCGAGATTTCGTATCCTGATTGGCCGACGGGGGTGGAGGACGGGGTAGGGGATTGAACGGCGGCGGGGGAGGGGAGGAGGTCACGGATTGAGGTGTTGGAGGAGGAGTAAGGTTTGATAATTGAGATGAATTCGAGGTCGCCGAAAGATGTGGAAGATGAGGATGCAGAGGTGGTGGTGCTGGTGGCGCCGGAGGTGGTTCTGGAGGAATGAACGGCGAGCTTGGTCGGGAGCAAGAGAGATGTGGAGATGGAGATTCGACGGCGGAGTGAAGGGGTTGTTGGTCCAGCTGATGGTGGCGGCGGTGGAACGACGTCGTCCATTTGTGAGTAGATGAAGCCTGAGAGAGAGAGAGAGCAAGAGAAATTGGGGATTTTTTTTTTCCATAGATGAAATTGGAACAGCCGTGACACTTGGTCCGAGCTTGACTTGCCGCAGTTGAATAATAATGATTAAGGGAGTTAATTGATTAAGTTGAAACTTTAGGACTTTGGCACGGTCGTGCTCACCAAAACCCGTCCCTATTTATTTTATATTTTTGGGGATTTTTATTTGACATTATGTGTGCATTTTATGTGTTGCATCATATTTTATGACTTGCACATCTTACTTGATTATTTGTGTTATTTACTTAGTTAGTAATAATAATAATTAAGGGAGTTAATTGATTAAGTTGAAACTTTAGGGTCCTTGTTGAAAATATAAGTTTAGGGGGTTAAAGTGTTAAAAATGGAAGTTGGGTGACTAAAGTATAAAAATGAGGCAAAAAATCTTATAAACTTATCTTCTTCTCCCTCTGGGTTAACAACAGCAAACATTCCTCGTTCTTTCCTAGGGTAGGAGAAAAGGTAAGTTCAACCTATTTCGATTTATATCTTTTTATTTACTACTCCGTTTTAAAATCTAATTATATAAAAATGATCAGGGCGTTGAGTAGGTAATTTCTACCCGAACAAAACATATTTATGCGATACTTTTTCCGGAAATAGGTAAGTTACTAATTCCCCTTTAAATGTTAAAATGGTCATATATGTTATACTTGATACTTGTACTTGTTGTTTTTGTGATTTGGATAATATTTGTGATACTTGTAATTTTGGGACAAAGGGAGTATTTGGTAGGGTGGTTTGGTTGGGTTCAAAGTAGTGTTAGAGTTGTTTGTGACTGATTTTTGGTAGCCTTAGTAAGGCTATAAACGTTAAGTGTGTAAGTGTTGTACTTTTGGGACAGTGAAACAAAATGAGTAAAAAGTGTGCCGTTTTTGGCCTGGCAGGGCTTATGGGCGGTCGCCCAAAATGGGGCCGAGCGGGTGCCCAAAACTACTGAGGTGAATTTTAAAACAGGGCTCTTGGGCGGTCGCCCAAGATGAGGGCGGGCGGTCGCCCACTTTTGCTGAAGAAAATAAATGGTTTCATTGACTTGGTTTATGACCCAATCTTGAGCTAGGTTTTGTGTCCTAGTCTAGGGTGCCTAGATAAGTGTTTTGGGAAGCTAAAATGGTAGATGATGATTTGGTTTTATATGTGTACAAGGTTGTGTTTATGACTTAAATGTCAATGTTATTGGGAAATCTTATGAGTGATTCTTTTTTGTGCTTCTTGTGATGTGTTTGGCTTGGTTCCCTACTTTGTAATCATTGCCCCCGGTTGTTGTTTAAGCAATTACAGTGCTTTGTTTGAAAGTCCAGCTGGTTTTATGTTATCGAGTGGAGGTGGAAAGGATTATAGTGGCACACAGTCAAGTTCACTATAAGGCTTTTCCACTGGACCTTTTTTCTAATCGAGTGGAGGTGGAAAGAATTATAGTGGCACACAGCCAAGTTCACTATAAGGCTTTTCCACTGGACCTATTTTCCCCAGTCCAGATTGGCCTTGGATGGGATGAGTTATCTCCCTCAAGTGAGCATTTGGGTTATGACTTTGTGTCATATTTTCCCCGTTGTTACTTTGGTTCTTATGGTTATGGTTTGGTTTTCGGGATCCCGGCTTCAGCTATTTATGCTGCTCAGATGATTTTCTCAGATGGTTTTCTTATATGGTATTCCCAGACGGTTATGTTCTTTCGGTAAACCTTGGCTAATGTTCTTTCGGTAAACCTTGGCTAAGTATCCTTATGAGTGTTACATTGTTGTATGTGTGGTATAATGAGTTGGATTTTCCCTCATGTTATGTGCTATGTGATGCTTATGATATTGTTCGTTATACTTATCATTATAGCATGAAACGTAGTTGCATTTTAGTAGCTTACTGAGATTCATTCTCACCCCTTATTTGTTTACTGTTTTAGATAAAGGCGAGTCCAGTGGATAGGACACTTTGGCACGGGAGGACGTTAAAGTGGTAAGAGTTGGGATTTGTTTTGTAAAGGCTACATTACATAGATGTAATACCTTTTGGGTAGAGTTTCCGTGACTTCATCATTTTGTAACACCATTATTTTGGATAATGTTGGTGTATGTACATTTGTATAAAAGTTTGTAAGCCTTCGGGCTAAGTACTTTCGTTTGTGAAAGAGTTTGTTTGAAAGTTAAATGAAGTCTTTGAACTTCGAGTGTGGATTTTGTTAAACTTTATGAAAGTATATTTCGAAAAATTTTCTAAAAGTGTTTTATAACGTCTTCCAATCGTGTCCCGAGCGTGGGGCCAAGTAGGACCACGGATCTGGGGCGTGACACGGTCGTGCTTTAGAACTGGCACGGCCGTGCCCGCCAGGAATTCAGCTTTTGCCTTTTCTTGATTCGTCCTTTTGCGTGTGACCCCATAGGATTATATTAAGTTGGTAATGAGTCCGACCAAGGTCAAACCTATAAATCATGAGCGGACTCTAGCAAGCCATCATGACTACCCAATTAATATAACTTAATGAAGTTCGTTATCCTCATAGAACATATCACAATCCTTTTGTCACGCGATATCATATTGGACGTAAGTCATGGTCCACGTCAACTTATGTTGTCCAATGATTTCTCGATCCCGAGTAGATTGATATGAGCAAATGACATTGAACAATTCAATTCATTTGGGTACGGCCGTACACTATCATCAATCTCACTCATCGAGAGGCCAAACAGATATCTCTCTTGAGAGAGGGACAAATCCCATCTTGATTTATCATTCTTCCCTACATGAATCCGATTATGCCAATCGTAGCCTTTATAACCACCTGGTTAGGGGTAGCGTTTGAGTACGTCAAACATAATGTTCATCATGTGGAAGACTATGATAATCTCAAGTCTAAGGATAAATGATATAACTATTATGAGATTTAATTATGACATCTGACCATGACATAAATCTCATAGGTGGTCATGTCCAGTACATGTTCACCAACATGTACCCATAAGTTTAATTTGTATCACATACACATGATCATCATATGATCATCGATTAAACTTATACTAGTCCTTCATAAGTACTAGGGACGGGGATTATTATAATAAACATGTAAAAAATATAATAATCCAGGGTTGTTATCTCCATAACAAATGAGAACATGATACAATGTAAGGCCTTTCTAGGGCATAATCTCCAACAAACATAACTATGGAAACATCAATCTCCTCACAGATTCGAAGCTCGGAGTTGAGTATATCAACAATGAGAGAAGTACCCCCTGTAACCTAGAACCCTTAATAGCTGATATTAAAGAGAGCATATCTCGGTGTACCTCCTTTCATATTTATAAAGTTGACCGAATAATCTTATTGGCACATAAAAATGCCTCCTTTGCTAGGAAAATGTACCACACTTTTATTGGGCCGGAGGCCACGTTTCTATATAATTAACTAAATTTCACGGTAAAAAATAATAATAATAATAATTGCAAAGGGATATGCAAACAAAATATATTAAAATTTCAATAAATACAAGCAAGTAAAACATCAACTATTGGGATAACATACATTTACATTTACCCTGATCTAAGCCATAAATTATTTTTTCTCCTCCAGAAATACAAAAATAAGAATAGGTTCAAAAATACATTCATCTCCAACATTTTCTAGTTTGTATATCTCAAACATTTACTTATTTCCTCTTTCGAAAAAAAATATGAAAAAAAAACATCTACTAAATTCTATCAAATTTCATTGTTTAACTCCATTCGTTTACACATTTTCATTGTAAAGGGATACTCCATAGCCCAATCACCAGATTTGAGGGAGAGCGTTAAGGTGATCGTCAATCGGAGAGTGACAAGCAATCTTCGATTGGAAAGGGATGCGAGCACCCTCGTGCACATGTCTGAAAAGCCGAGCATAAATATAGATTAGTAAAAACACCGGGAATTGCATAAAAAAAGATTAATAATTGACAAATACACCAAAGAGATCACATCATTTCAAAGAAAGAAACCTGCAAAATTTATCGTCAATTGAGGCTATGTTTTCGATGAATGTTAATACGATTGTTGTAAGAGATTAACATCTCAGAACAACCATCGTCGGCATCTTCATCTTTATCTTCAACAGAAATATTCATTGCCGCCGTTCAATGGGAAACTGAGGCATATGTGTATGCCATTAGGGTAATTGTTAAGATGCATTTATAGCCAGAAATTGAGAGAAACTTGTGCATCTCACGTGGATGGTAGACTAATCTACCGTCTTGATTATTTCTCAAATTACAAAATTTCTAGTCACTCTGTGTTTTTGTAGCTGTAATGGTTAGAATATCTAAGAAGGATACAACAAACTAAAGATAACGTACAACACCACGCTTAGAACAAGATCTACATGGTTTAGAACGTTTTCGTGGACATCATTCCCTCAGTTCCAATAAAAGAGTACACTATCGATATTGTGTGACATTTCACTTGAAAAATGTATTCTTTGCTCACCCTAAAGTACACAACTGATTTGATATATGTGACATTGGACCAAAAAGAATGTTGAAGTGAGATTCATATAGCTGACCTTAAGTATTTGGGAAAAAAGCTGAGCTGAAATATTTGAGGTCAATGCTATAAGGACTGTGTTAAATTCCACATGTCCAGATTAAGGACTTCGCTAACGATGATCAAACCATATTAACACCAATCAATTTTATCATGTCACAAGTTGTTTCTATTCGTAGCGGCCGTCTAAACAGGAAGATTTACCAAGGGTTAAAGTTCGGTGTCAGAATCAAATTCTGACATATGCCACAAATGAGATATCTTGGGAAATCATTAAATAAAGTATCTATATAATGTCATTTAAGATTCAAAATGACCTTATTCTCTCTCTATATATTCAAGTAAAGAAGATAATATCATAGCTGAAAATAGAATAAAATTACTTAGTAGGAAAATCAAAATGCACAAACTTAAGGTTGAAATCTTGCAAGGAAATATTTAATGCTGTTAAAAGCGAAGTTCATAAATAAAAAATTTTGATTCTAAAATCCAATTTCTATTAGTATTTGAGCATTTATGCAAATGTGAAGTCAAAGCAAATCCCAAGACGTTAAAGAATCCTTGAGATAGTTGGAAACATAGAATGTATTATTTGAAATGATTTTCCATATGAGATTGATCGTATGCATATCAGCAATCAAATGCTAGGTAGAGAGAAAACCAAACCAACATGGACACTAGTATAGCCATATAGGTAGTTAGGCAGTTTGCCAAGTTGAATAATCTTGCAATTAGAAAGAATCCTTTGACCGACTGATTTTGATGTTTTCGAAGCAATACTAGTATTGATTATTTACAACAAGGGCTGGACTCTCGTGAGATGGATCGTCCACGGGTCAACCCGCCCACTTGCTCACATTTTTTGTTTGTATTATTTTTCCTCCAACTTTTTTTTTCCGCTATTTTTTTTAGGGGCCTTAGGTTAATAAATGTACCCCGTGTGGACCGAGGGCCATAGGGTAATAATTTGTTTTTTAATGTTTTCGTAAAATCACGCTTTGAAATTTTTTACTAATATTTTATGAATGAGTTGTTCTTGTGAAAAACGCGTCTTACACTAGTCTTAGTGTAAAACGTGTTTTCCACATAGAAGGGTTTTGGGCAGGCACTTTTCGACACTGTAGGAGGCAATTTCCAATATTTTTAAAGCAGACATTTTTTTTTGGGACTTTCACAGCAAACACTTTTTTACCTCAGAGAAGGCACTTTTTTGGCACTTGGAAAAAAAAAAAAAACACAGCAGACATGTTTTAAAACTCAAGCAGACACTTTTTTACCTTAGAGAAGGCACTTTTTTTGGCACTTGAAAAAAAAAAAACAGTAGGGATGTTTTAAAACAGGGCATAATTCCACAAGGCCCCTTCTCCAAGATCATTATTCCATAAAAGTCCACCTGAGATCCAAAAGTCCACCTCCACCCATTGTCCAAATCAAAATTCCATAAAAGCCTAAAAACCCATCACACACTACTCAGGTCAGGCTGCCCCCAAGCCCAATGCCCAGGCCCGATGTCCCGACCCGCCCACCCGCCCCGGATCCAAAACTCAATGCCAGCCACCCCTTTTAATTAAAAGCTAAAATGTTGTTCCCAAGTTTCGAACCTAGGTCTTTTACAATAACAACCATGTCTTTACCACTAAGCCAATGCATTGCTTGTTTCTAATTTTGCAATATTTATTATTACTAACTGAAATCTGGACGAAACTAAATTACAAAACTTGAGATTTTACAATTAATTAATGAAAAACTTGAATATTCACAAAAACACAATTTTTTTAATATATGTTAGAATATTAAAAACATGATTTAAGAATATAAAATATCTAAAGCTTTTTATTAAAAAAATATGAAAGACCTAAAAAATAAATTAAATTATATTTGCGAAAATACATTATTTCATAATATTTTATAAGTTTTTAATTATCACCCTTCTGTTAAGGCATTTATTTACATAAATGACACCAACTAAGTCTATTATATACTGAAAATATGAGAATTATAAGAAAATAAACTAAATAACTCTTATACCTTAAATATAAGAGTAATTCTAGTATTATATTTTAGGTATATAATTTCTTTAAAAAATGGGGATTTAATGTGAGAAAATTACTCTCATATCTAAAGTATAAGAGAAGAACTAGTCTTATACTTTCGGTATAAGAGTTAATATTAAAAATATATTAGAACAACTTGATTAATGTTTCACAACATTTAATAATAGAAGTATCATTCTTGCCAAAATAAATGTCAACAATTAAAACTTTCCAATCAATTAATGAAATTCTTGATTATTCACAAAAATATTAAATTTGTAAAATAAATATCATTTTACATTAAAAAAACATGATTAATTAGGTCTTATAATTTGTATCAAAGTCTTGTAAATTCTTATTAAACATGTGAATTGTCTCATATCAGACTCATGAGAGCCATTTACAAAGGTCTCATATCCGACTCATGAGTCTCTTAAATGTCTCATAAGTGATTTTTTAAGTCTTATAATTTGTATCAAAGTCTTGTAAATTCTTATGAGACATGTAAATTGTCTCATACCAGACTCATAAGTCTATTTACAAAGGTCTCATACCAGACCCATGAGTCTCTCAAAGGTCTCATAAGTGCATTTTTTAGGTCTTATAATTTCTATCAAAGTCTTGTAAATTCTTATAAGACATGTAAAAAAGTCTCATATAAGACTTATGAGGGTCTATTTACAAGGTCTCATAGCAGACTCATGAGTCTCTCAAAGGTCTCATAAGTGTATTTTTTAGGTCTTATAATTTGTATCAAAGTCTTTGTAAATTCTTATGAGACATGTAAAAATGTCTCATATAAGACTTATGAGGGTCTATTTACAAGGTCTCATAGCAGACTCATGAGTCTCTCAAAAGGTCTTATAAGTGCAAATAATGACAATTTGGTAATAAGGACTTAAATAGTGTCATTTTATATAAATAGTTTACTGGAGGGTGCTAGTAAAAAAAAATTAAAATTAAAATTCGATATTGCACAAAATTATAATTTAATTTATCTTTGGGTCTTTTATATTTTTTTCTAATAAAATATTTAAATACTTTATATATTTTTTTTTAAATCTTGTTTTTCGTTTTTTTTTTTTTTTTTTTTTTTTTTTTTAACAAAAAGTTGATGTTTTGGGAATAATCAAATAAATTGATTTAGAATCTTGTTTTTTCTTCACTTAGTTTCATTTAAGCGCAATAGTAATAGAATATATTGCAAATTTTGTATCAAACAGTAGGCTGGTGTAGTGGTTAAGTTGTTAGTTTTCACAATAAGTCATGGGTTCAATTCCCATACCCAACATTTTAATTTTGCATCCAAACAGTGAGCTGGGCTGGGCATGGGCGGGCGGGCTGGGCATGGGCGGGCGGGCATGGGCGGGCTGGGTATGGGCGGGCTGGGCTGGGCAGGGCATGGGCAGGGCTGGGGCGGGTTGTGGGCTGTGGTGGGTTTAAATGGGATTTTGATCCGACCTTGGGTTTTTATGGCATTTGGATCTCACCCAGGGGGCCTAGAGTCCAAAGCCCTTAAAACAGCAGGCATATTTTAAAAGTCAAGCAGACACTTTTTTACCTTAGAGAAGGCATTTTTTTTGGCACTTGAAAAAAATAAAATAAAAACCCCAGTAGGCATGTTTTAAAACTCAAGCAGACACTTTTTTTACCTTAGAGAAGACACTTTTTTTGGCACTTGAAAAAAAAAAAAACCCCAGCAGGCATGTCAAAACATGTGCCTGCTCTAGTGTTAAAATCTGTCTGCTGTAATATTGAAAAATGCCTCCTACAGTTTCGAAAAGTGCCTGGTGAGTTTTCATAAGTTCCAGTTATTTACATCAATGCCACCGCGCCTCTCATAGTGTTCTCCACTTTTTGCGCAAGCTAATATTTACAAGTTTGCCACCGGCTTAAAAACACGTTTTACACTAAGTTAGTGTAAAACAGGTTTTTCCCAAGATTTTGTGTTTATGAATAAATTTTTATCTAAGCATTAGTAATCACCCCACTTTCAAATTTCTAAGTATTCCCACTTATTTTTACGCTTTAGGTGTTGTACTAAATTTGTAAGTACTCCCACCTACCTTAACACACGAGGTGTTGTATTATATTTATAAAATAAAAAGATGCGTGTGCTTAAAATTTTTGGGGTCTGAATATCAACATTTCTTTCAATTATTATTTTATTTTTTTGAAACACTAAACAAGGAAGTGCGATCATTTTCTTGAGACTAGGAGATGATTTTCTGAACCAGAATTAGTTGGAATTGCAATCTTCAGACAAATCTCAAAACAAGAACTTATATTGACATTTCAAGTAAGGTATGTGATGTAGGGAAGCGGAAGCATAAAACAAAAGTGATAAATATCTATTATTACATTGATCGTCGCAACAATGCCAGAATAATATTATCAAACACTGTTGAATCGCGCATGATTACCAGTGAGAGATTTTCAATTCTCGTTGAATCGCGCACGATTACCGATAATTGACATCTGAAAGGAATTTCATCACTTTCAGGAAATAAAAAGACACACTCAATATCAAAACTTTATTAATAATCAACTGATTTTCAAAATTACTCCATAACCTATTTTTATAGGGATCCTAAACTTTGAAATCAAGTCAAACACGACTTAAAATATGCCTAACCTATATGATAACCTAATAAAATTATAAAACATCAAAATATTGCATAAATCTACTTCTAAACACGATATTATATCACCTACCTAAATTTAAATCCAAAAATAACATTAAAAATAATTAAAAACAAAGCCTAAATCTATCCTTATATTTATCTCCATCATTCTCTTCGGCTTCAAAAAATTCGTCCTCGAATTTAGAACGGTTTGTACTTGAATTTGTCGCAGTGCGAAGAGAATATCTAAAATGAATATCCTCCAATTGGACCTCAACATCAGAATCTAGAATATGAGAAACCTCAAATAGTTGACGAACTTTGAATTTGCAAACTTGAGAAATAACATTCATCCAGCCCAGCACAATCGAATGAATTCATAACAATTTTTTTATATATCTAGAAAAAATGTCTTCGAATGTGAAACATCAAATGGATCATTAAATTGATGGGTATGGGTACCAATTTCTTCATCATAGATCGTCCGAAAGGAATAAGTTAGAGGTTGTGGATCGGTTGTATTGGCTAAACGCAAAACATTGTCAGATTGACAAATTTTGTAAGAGCACTTATCATAAACTGGATGTTTCAACAAATCGATGAAATGATCAATAGTCGTAGATTCGATGAAAGGCCATGAAAGATCATACTTTTTTTTTTCGAAACGAAAAAAAAAATGATAACGAAAAACCTTACCTGAATGTAAGAAAATTCAGATGCAGGCTCTAATTACCAAATGATTTAGGGAAGCAAAAGCATAAAAGGTATAAATATCTATTATTCTGTTGACTGTCGCAACAATGCTAGAAGAATAGTATCAAACACCGTGAGAGATCTTCAATTCTCGTTGAATCGCGCGCGCACGGTTACTGATAATTGGCATCCAAAAGGAATTCAATCACTTTCAGGGATTAAAGAGACACACTCAATATCAAAACTTTATTAATAATCAACTGATTTTCGAATTACATCATAACCTATTTTTATTGGGATCCTAAGACTTTAAAATCAAGTCAAACACTACTAAAAATATGCCTAACCTATATGGTCGCCTAATAAAACTCTAAAACATCAAAATATTGCATAAATCTACTTCTAAACATGACATAGTAGGTCTTATAAAAAATGTGTTTTACCTTAAGGATAGGAAAAACGTGTTTTCGCAAAGACGCTGGCATTAGCATTTTTGTAAATAAATGGTAAGTATCGTAAATGCCAGTGTTAATATTACAAAGTGCCAGTCATTTGGACTGACGTTTATAAACACTGTCACTGGCACTTTTAATAAGTGTCAGTGTTAGTGTTAAAAAGTGCCATCCATTACACTGACACTTATAAACATTAATACTGACACTTATCAAAAGTGCCAGTGGTAGTGTTAATAAGTGCCAGTGTAACATGACTGACACTTTTTAATAATAACACTGGCATTATGATAAGCGTCAGTTACAAAAATGCCACCGCATGTTTTAAAACAACTTCCCATTTTTTTACAAAAATGCCACCGCACCATTTAAAAAAAGATGTTTTATGCTAACTTGGCGTAAAACACGTTTCCCCCCGTTTTTCACTACATGATATCATCACCTACCTAAATTTAAATCCAAAAAATAACAGTAAAGTACTTAAAAACAAAACCTTAATCTATCCTTATATTTTTCTTTCAAAAAAAAATAAAAAAATAAAAAAAATCTATCCTTATATTTATGTCCATCAGTATATAATATCAACAATAAATATAAAAAAAGTACTCAAACATTTACACTGCTGTTCTCTAAGCCATACTCAAAAAAATACAAAAGTAAGAATAGCTTCCAGAATACATTCATCTCCAACATTTTTTATTTGTACACCGCTAACATTTACTAAATGAAATAAAATTCCTACCCTATTTCTTTGTCAGGCTGATACCACGATTGCCACAACAATAGAAGTGGCCTTCCAAAGCACGCTCATTTTGATCATTTCACTCCCATTCAAAATAAGTTGTCCAGTCCAATGGTTTCCCTGCCTCCGTTGTGAGGTGATATTCCATAACCCAGTCGCCTGGTTTGAGGTAATCGTCATTACGAGAGGGAGGATAGGGCGGAGAGGAATCGGCAATATCTTCAGAGGAAGTCTGAAAATTCAAACATACATATAATTAAGTAAAATAACAGGAATTGCATTGATACAAATTAATTAAGGAAATCAGCATTCAAATCGATAGGATCAATAGATCAATCACACAAATATACCAAAAAAGATCAGATCATTTTAAAATTTGAATTAAAACAAGAAACCTTCTTCCTTATCATATAAGGCCTCTCTACTCATCGATGAAGTGTTGATACGATTGTTGAAATAGATTAACATCTTATAACAACCATTCTCGGCTTCTTCATCTTCAATAGAAATATTCATTGCCGCGGTACAAATGGGAAACTGTGGGAGGTGAATGCAATTTAGGGTTATTGTTAAGATGTATTTATAGCCAACAACTAGAAAAAACTTGTGTCTCACGTGCATTGCAGGCTGATCTACCAACTTAATTATTTCTTAAATTACAACACGTGCCACTGATTTTCTTGTTTTTGAAGTTTCTAGTCACTCTTGGACGTAGGACTTTGCACGATGTGAGGATTAGAAGATCCCAGAAGGATACGACAAACTAAACATTGCGTAAAATACCACCCAGAAAAGTGTCTAGATGGTCTAGAATATTCTTATAGACATAATAACTCCCCATGTTCCAATAAAAAGTCCACTATCTATCTATAAAATAATACTAAATCAGAAACCGCTGACATCAGCGGCTTCCACATGGCAGCACCAGATTACAAGTTTTCCCGCCTAAATATTTTATATAGTAATTGGTGATAGTAGTTTTGTTATATTTAATGTTACTCAGTTAATTCCTATAATTAATTAATTACTAAGAAGATGGACCGGCCATCACATATTGCAGCTGTTTGCTTTTTTAATGTCTCTTGCAGATCCTGTTAGGCTTCGGCCATGGATTCACTTGCCATGTCGATCTCCTCAGCCGGAGTGCGCAATCGTTTGATTCAGGTGTTTTACGGTGATACTTAGCGGAGCTCGCTATGTGAAGGAGGAAGGGGGAGTTTGAGATGATTGCTGGTGGTGGAAAAAAGTTGGAGACATTGATCGGAAAGGAAGAGAATGATGAATTGCCGGAGTTTGAGCTCGGACCTTTTGATTTAGAGGCTGGCCAGGAGCAAACTTGAGTGTAGGTAAGAAGGTTGCAGATTATAATTTCCTACATCAGTATTTGACAAGTTCTTTCAAAGTCACAATGCACGATTAGAACAATTCAATTCACGTAGTTGCTACCGATGTACGTATTTGAATGCACTAAGGTTATGATTTGCTTCAATGTAAGAAAGAATTATGTAATTTGGTGTAATCCCATTGATGCCAACTTTTAATTATTAAATTATAAATTGTTGATTTCATTCAATAAAATAAGTGAGTCTTAGAATAGCGAAATACACGATGATGATTGATTGATCCGCATCAATCAAATTAGATAACTTCTTAATTAAGAACATCGTTAAATTAGGAAGTTTTGCGTGCTAAAATAAAAAACTATGAAATTTTGTTTTAGTTTTGTATTATGACATAAGAAATGTACAGCATATTCCTACGAAAGTTCAATACAAATTTCACATTTATCAAATGTCACATTTACAATGGGATTTTGGTAATAAAATCCAATTTATGTACTTACACTTTAATTCATGCTGTATAAAACAAAAGTTCTGCTTATTATTTACTGTTGTTTATATTTAAGATGAAGAAAATTATATACACAAATAATAATTATTTATTTTCTCAATCCTCAAACAATATCTCCATTTAATTTGATACATCAATTGAATATTTACAACTTCTTTATGAAAATATTTTTATCTTTATTAAATTTCTAAATATCTAATGGACAAATTCTATAAGTTAAATTTATGAGAATATCATGAAGATAACGATACTATTTTATAAAATATTGGTCAAAATTAAATTGAGTTGATTAAAAAATTAAAATGAAACTATAATTTATCACTTTCAAATTTAATGAAAAATATTTAAATGAAGAATATTTAAATATTTCATTCTTTACCCTTTAAATTTCACATTAGATAATTGTCAACTAATTCAGTATTTAACATTTTACTCCCATATCTTTCAAATATGCTTTTTAAGATAAGAATTTTTATTAAATATTAAATGAAAATTTGAAGGTGGCCATACTTACTTATTTCAACCTTAAGTAAAATAATTTAAAAATAGTTGATTGACATGTAGCACAATATTTTCTTATAAATGATTAATAACTTTTTTAAAGTGTTAAATATGTATTACCTTAAAAATCCGTGCATGCACGGGCGATAAACTAGTTACAGATAATACTAAATGGTCTAGAATATTCTTATAATTTTAATAAATTTATATAGAATTATATATAATTATCTAAAAAATAATGCTACTTATGTTTGGTGTTTGTCAAAAATTAATAATATTAATTTGATTAAAAAATCATAACTAATTTACAACTAAATATTTAATTTCAATAACTGTATACAAACACACTCACAATACAAACACAATAAAACAAAGTGGTGATTTAGTAAACAAGCCAAACACGCGTAAAACATTGTCCACACAACTAAGTTCAACGTGTGTCAATGGGCCCTTCTAGATATGACCTATACCAGATTATCTATTCCTCGTTCAAATTTCAAAAAACCGTATATTCTCTCTATCTCTATCATTTCTACGCTGTCCCTCACCTCATTCATCAGCGCTCTGTCTCTCTTTTCTCTTTCTTCTCTTTCTCCTCTTTCTCTGTGCCGCTTGGGCCAAATCCCTTGTTTTTCTTTGTCACACCATTTTTTTTTCTTCTCTTAACACCTTCAAAAGTTGAACAAACTATCACCAAAATACGTTTTTTGTCAAGCGTCGGTGGCGACGATCCAATTTCGGACGACTGTTACCAAGGCGGATCTGACCGCCTAGACCGCCTAGCGGCATCTAGACCGCTAATCGCCGCCAAATTGTCCTAATCGCCCGTCTAGTTGAAGGAGCGCCTTTTCCGGCGACTTGGTGGTCGGCGCGGCGTTGCACCATCGCCTAGCACCTACGCGGCCGCATAGGGCACTTTTTAGAACACTAGTTTCAATTAAAAAGTGTGTTCTAGAAAGTATCTACTTTTCATTGCCTTTCAACTTTACCCCCAATTCCCAAATAAAGGTTACTTCAAATTAAAAAAACATTCACCACCACACCTATAACAAGTTCTAGAACATTTCATGGACAAAACTTTTTGTGTCCCAATAGAAGAGTCCGCTATTGATGTTGGGAGGCGCTGCACTTAAAAAGTGCATTCTTGAAACTATTTACTTTTTACTGCCTTCAACTTTACTCCATGGATACGATAAACTAAAGATACCATACACCACGGCTATAACAAGATCTATATGGTTTAGAACATTCTTATAGACAAAACTCATGTCGTTCCAATAAAAGAGCCCGCTATCGATATTGGGAGATTTTAAGAAGTGCGTTCTAGAAACTATCTACTTTCAATGCCTTCAACATTACCTCGACATAAAAGATGAAATAAAACCATACCCTTGAAGATCGAATTCATGAACACGGACTTTGAGGGGCTAAAGCAAACACCCTCTATCGGTATCCACATGTCGAACGGATATCAAGAACAACTTCTTGATCTGGATTGCTAGACCCAAGGCTTGATGAAGAAACGATTTCTTCGTCGGAATTATCTTGCTTCATTGATTATTGTATTTTGATGATCATGGATCACAAAATAAATAATCCTATCTCTCTATAATTTATTGTTTCTAAAACAATGGTTATTGATTTCCAAAATCAACGTTAGAGGCTGTCAAACCCGGCTGCATATCTTATATGAGGGTCTGACCTAATTCCGTTTGGGATCGGGATTCCTTGTCGTACAAGAAAACCAAACAATCTGACCAGAAACGGGGAGGCAGCCGTACGGCTCACCAGGAGCCGTACGGTGGCCTTCTTAAAATTCCCAAATTTCATCCCTTTTCAATCCGTTCTATTGTGTGTGTGACCCAATAGGATTGTACTAAGTTGGTAACGAGTACGAACGAGTCAGAACCCGTAAGTCATAAGCGGACTCTAGCAAGCCATTATGACTACCCAATTAGTACAACTTTGAAAGTCCAAAGTTACCTTATAGAACATATCACAATCTTTTTGTCACGCGATATCATATTGGACATAAGTCATGGTCTACGTCAACTTATGTTTTCCAATGCTTTCTCGATCCCGAGTAGATTTATATGAGCAAATGATATCGAACACTTCAATTCATTTGGGTACGGCCGTACACTATCATTAATCTCACTCATCGAGAGGCCAAGAAGATATCTCTCTTGAGAGAGGGATAAATCCCATCTTGACTTATCATTCTTCTCTACAAGAATCTGATTATGCCAATCGTAGTTTTTATAACCACCTGGTTAGGGGTAGCGTTTGAGTACGTCAAACATAATGTTCATCATGTGGAAGACCGTGATAATCTCAGGTCTAAGGATATCAAATGATATAACTATTATGAGATTTAATTATGACATTTGACCATGACATAAATCTCATAACGGGTCTATCCAGTACATTGTTCTCCAACAAGTACCCACAAGTTTAATCCGCATCATATGCATCATAATCATCATATGATTATCCATTAAACTCATGCTATCCCTTCATAAGTGCTAGGGACAATGATTATTATAATAAACATGCAAAAGATATAATAATCGGATTTGTTATCTCTATAACAATGAAGCTATGATATAACGCATAGGCCTTCCTCAAGGTCCTAGAGCATAATTTCCAACAATTGGGAGGTGTTAAGAAGTGCATTCTAGAAACTATCTACTTTCAATGCCTTCAACATTTCCTCGACATAAAAGATACAACAAACTAAATATAAGATAATGTACACCACAAGCCTATAACAAGATCCAGATGGTCTAGATCATTCTCATAGACAAAACTCCCCTCGTTCAAATACAAAAGTCCACTATCTATACCCGTTGTTTCACTTAAAAAGTTCATTCTAGAAATTATCCACTTTTTAATGACCTTCAATTTTACCCCCCCACATATTATATACATAACTTGATACATGCCCAAGCATTTTTGTAAATACAACCAACACTAAGGACAATTATATATCTCTTTTTACTTAGACTTTCAAAGGTAGACTCTTTGCTTGCCCTAGAGTACATATCTAATTGAGATTTATGTGATTAATCAATTCAGGTCATTTGACATATGTGACTTTGTACCGAACAAAATGGTGATATAGGATTCATGTAGCTAGCTGAGCTGAAGAATTTAAGGTCAATGTTCGACCGTTCAAAACAACTGCCACAGAGTATTGGGGTGATAATGAAATGAGTATTAGGGTGACAATCAAATGATGGATTCTCCTTGAAGATTTAAAACACATATCAGATGATGTACTGGAAGCCTTACTTGCAGATTCAAATTCTAACATATGCTATAGATCTAAACTTGAAAGGCCTTGTTAAACTATATGAACAGATTGATTAAAACTTGGACAACTAACACTTTAGGTTAGCTGTTGAGAAGTAATAAATAAAAGGAATGTGCAGCGGAATATAAATGAATAATGAATGAAAAGAACAAAGTGCAGTATGTGTGTTAGTGTATAGACAAGAGTGTCCACAATATTTTTAAGTGGTTCAGAGGCAAAAACCTTCTCTTACATCCACCCCCACTGTTGACAACAGTGAGATCAATTCACTATAATATTCTCTTCTAAAAGAGTTATAATAATTGATAAGGCATGTTCTTAGAACCCCCTCTACTTAATTGACACTTTAATTAAGGTTGCTTCTTCTAAAGCAGAGTAAAAAGTAAAAAAGAAAAATACACAATTGTTTATAAAAGCTTGACAGAAAGCTTGGCTGGGTAATGGGTTGTAACTGGTTGCTTGTTGGCACAAGTTGTAAAGGTGTGTGAAAGTTGGTCAAGGATGCAGGGTGTGTTAAGGTTGGCAAAAGGGTTACTTGACAACATGCCAGTATGCTCCTTTATATAGGGGATGGCATATAGCCGTTGGGGGACAAGGGTGCAGTGAAGTAAATGCTCATCTTGACTGGAGTTTAGTCAAGGTTTGACTGACACAATGTCAGTTTCCATTGGATACTTGTTGTCAGGTGTCTAAGGTTGTGTGTAGACTTGTACAGGATTCAATGTAAGTTATTCCAATGATTGATAGACTGTTTAATCATTGGAATAATCATTCTTCAAAGATCTGAGGTGACAGTCTTGGCTGTTGGTCATAAACAGTCTTAGCTGTTGGACCTTTAAGGCACTATCTGTTGAAGCTTTTTTGATGATTGATCTTTGGTAATTCAAATGAGTGTTTGATGGTCCGAGAATAGTGTTTCTTCAGCTTGTTTGATGTATATATGATGGGGATATCATACAGCAGTTTGACTTGAAGCTTAGCTGTTCAGGTCTTGTGAAGGGTTGCCTGTGCTCATGTCATTGTAGGCATCAAGTAATGGATGTAGTTTGATTATTTATTTATCAAAACACAGTTTAATTCGGTTAAGTATAATTAAGCATAGTAGAGTACTAACAATTTCCCCATTTTAGTAAATAAATAATGGTTTTAAGTGTACCTGCACAAAATATGGTAATGACATAATACCAATGAAGAAAGAATTTTCATGATTGATTCACTTTGCATACAAAAGGTTAATGCAAATAGCAGGCTAACAGTACTAAAGGAAATAATTCAAAACAACTGAAATGAAATTGTTCAAACATGAAACAAACTAAACTGAAATTGTTCAAAAACAAAAAATTATCTAACCACGGTCTGGGAAAGTTTCATCCATCTTAGCTTTGTCCTTTCTGGATTGCATGATCTCAGCTTCTTCTTGAAGTAGTTGTTCTTTCTTCTTGGGCTCACATCCTCTCCAATACATTTCATTCTTCCAATCCAAGCCCATGTGATGATTGTATGTAAAGTCCTTATCCTGTTTTGCTAAAAGCTGAGCCTTGGTAAGAACAATTTGATTTTGCCTTAGTCTAGGACCAATCCTTGCTTGGAGCTATTTGGGAGTCATATTGTTTTCATTGCTGGAGGCTCCCATAGGATAATCTTTATAGAGATAAGGATGACCCTTTTTGGTGGATTTGAAGGATAAGAAGGAGAAAATGGATGTGTGAGGGGCTCTTTGGGGAATGGGTTGGTTGCTGGAGAAGGGACTGGGATGGTGTATTTGGGAAGAGGGATCTGAGTAGAATGGCTATTCATGAGGTTCAGGGGAGGGATTGTTGCCTCTGTAGAGAATGAACTCAGATACATTATCAAGCTTCTTAAGAATAGAAGACTTAATTTTCTTGATGAGGGAGGCAGCATGGGTGTTGAAGTCATGATAGGTGACATAGTAGGGAGGTGTAAATTTGAATGGATCAAAATTGGGAGGGAGATCAACAATCTTTGATCTGAGCTTTTTGGTGTAAGGAGGAGGTGGAGGAGGTGTACCATGAGGGTAAACAGTAGAGATGGGATGTATGTTCTTGACAATGACACCAATGACACAACTTTTCTTGGACAACAGACTGGGCAAACTGAACACAAAAGATGTAGACCAGCTGAGAGGGTATGTAAATGCATTCCTGAAGATTGTTGGAGACCAGCTTAGAGAACGCAAACTCCCATTCTCTAAGTTTGTCAAGGGAGAGGGGCTCTGGGAGTTTTGGAGCTGTGAACAGGAATGAGTTTTGGAGAGAGGCCCTAAATTTCTTCCACTCTTCATAGGCATAGAAGAGCATACCACTAAGATTTCTAACATGAATGCTGATGTGGATTTTGGACAGTTCCCAAGGGTTAGAAATATTGTTGGGATTGAGTAGTGGAGGAAGGGGAGATTTTGAACTAAACTTTATATGGGCTTCTAGGATTGAGGTGAGGGAAAAGTCAATTTCACAATCTAGACCCAAAATCCAGGATTGGAAGAGGAATATCAAACTCAAATTGAGACTGAGGGATAGTCTCAATTGATGTGATAGTTCTGCTGGGGAATGATGGAGGGATAGCTGTTGGAGTTGGTTGAGGATCCATCTTGACCAAAAAGATAACATAAACTCCTTGATTCTCATATAGTTAAAAGATTTGATAGCTAGATCTAGGGAGAACTTAGAGCTTAGCTGTTCAAAGAAGGCAGTACTATTTTCCTAGGACATTAAGGAAGTTGACTTTCCATCAATCAACTTTAGGAGTTCAGGGGGAATAACTGGGAGGACAACAAGGTGAGGAGGGACATCTGGGGGGTAGAGGTACATACTGTTGTGATGAGACAAGTAGATCATAGACAGAAGTGGTCTCAGCTATTGGAAGGGTTTCATGAACAGAAGAGTTCCCCCTTGACATATGTGGGGTTTCTGACTTAGGAGAGTTCCCCATATGGGTTTCAACATGAGCATGGGTCTTTGGGGTTGGAGATGGTGGTGATTGCAGGTGGACAATTGCTTCAGCAACAGTCAAGGGTTCTGAGGTTGAGGAATTTTTGGGTGTAGAAGGGGATGAGTGTCTAAAATTTTGTGAACCAGTGAGGATGATCTTGAGGGTCTTCTCTTAACAATAAAGTCACCAGCAGAAGATGAGGAGGAGGTTACCTTGGCTTTGTCACTTTGAGAGGGTTCATCTATCAGATCTAGATCAGTCTCTTGTATCTCAGCTGTTGGATCTTCTTGCATCTCAGCTATTTGACCTTGCTCTTTGGAGGGTACCAATGCAGATTGGTCTGCTAGTGCTCTTTGAACTCCAAACTCTTCTTCATCAATTTCTTGCACATCACTGGATTAACTCTGCTTTTGAACTTCAGGTTCCCCTTCACTGACAGGGGTTTCCTCATCAACAAACACATGGCTCCAACTACTTTTCTTCTTAGTTTTGACTGTCTCAAAGTTAGATGATATTGGTTTTGCTGGGCTTGAGGGTACTTTTGATGATTCACTTGAGGATGATTGGGATTCATCCATTTTCTTCTTTCCTTTCCTTATGATCTTTCTAACTCGAGGATCCTTGGCTGTTGACTTTATGTTGGTTTTTGAGGCACCTTGCGCAGTGGAAGACGGCAATATGAAATCAATAAAACCCTAAGACCCAAGATCCATTCATGATGATTAAATTAATAGCAAGATGAATTTAGAATACTAACCATGTTGTGCATTTAAAATTTTTCGGATCTTCAAATCTTCAAGTCTTCAAGCTCTAAGATTTGATCTCCTCGTTCTCGGATCAGGATCACAAGAACACGAACTTGAGATTCTAAATCAAGCATCCTCTATGTGTATCCACACAAACGAATATCTAGAACCATTCTATATCTGGATTGCTAGACCCATTAGAAAACTCATTTTTCTAATCTTCAAAGGCTATATGAATTTTGGTGTTCTTGAGCTTTTGATTCTCAATCTAGGCTCAAGAATATGTTTCTCAAACATATGTATTGCATTAGTTTAATGGCTGGTGAAGGAGGATTATTTATACTAAAAAATCCTTAACCCTTAAGGACTCTTGAGACCTAATCCCGTCACCCAATTAAACTTACCAAAATCTGGCTCCAGGAACTCTGCCATGGTCGTGCTCACAAAGTGGCATGGCCGTGCCACTTGGTGCGAGCCTGATATGCCTAAGTTGGATTCTATCACAGGTCGAGCTTGTAAACTGGCACGGTCGTTCTTGGCACGGTCGTGCTTGTTAATTGGCACGGTCGTGCTTTATAACTGGCACAGCCGTGCCCGCCAGAAACTCAGTTTTTGCCTTTTCTTGATTCGTTGTTTTTATGTGTGACCCCATAGGATTATATTAAGTTGGCAATGAGTCCAACCAAGGTCAAACCCATAAGTCATGAGCAGACTCTAGCAAGCCATCATGACTCCCAATTAATATAACTTAACAAAGTTTGTTATCCTCATAGAACATATCACAATCCTTTTGTCACACGATATCATATTGAACATAAGTCATGGTCCACGTCAACTTATATTGTTCAATGCTTTCTCGATCTTGAGTAGATTGATATGAGCAAATGACATTGATCACATCAATTCATTTTAGTGTGGCCATGCATTTCATCAATCTCACTCTACGAGTGGCCTAAGCAGATATCTCTCTTGAGGAGGGACAAATTCTATCTTGACTTATCATTCTTCCCTACAAGAATCCGATTATGCCAATCATAGCCTTTATGACTACCTGGTTAAGGGTAGTGGTTGACTACGTCAAATATAATATTCATTATGTGGAAGACCATGATAATCTCAGGTTTAAGGATATCAAATGATACGACATCATAGATCATTAATTTGATACATATGATCATAAGATTCACTAGGTAGGGGGGGAATGTTATAATAAACATGTAAAACATATAATAATCCAAGGTTGTTATCTCCATAACAAATGAGAACATGATGTAACCAAAGGCCTTTCTCAAGGGCCTAGGGTATAATCTCCAACAATCACTCCCACTTGCACTAGGCCCAATCAATGCATATCCAATACCATTGAGCTTAGCTTATGACCATCATAACAGCATGTAGAGGATCTTTTGTAGGAAGATTGTCCTTGTTATCATCATAAGGTATTTTGCATATTTTGACATTTCCCATGTCAACGATTTCTCGCAGAGATGAAAATGTCTGAGTGTGTGTTTGGATCATAGATGAGCCTTTGGCACCTTAGCTTGTGGAATAACCATTATTTCACAATAAAGGTCCACAGGATTAGTAGTACTAAAAACTATTTCTAGTTTTACTAATAACATGTATATTCAAACAACTCCCTTAGTTACAACTCTTGTAACTAAATACTCAATTTTATTCGTAGAATAATTTACAGTGTATTTGCTTGGAACTATTCCAACTAATAGCACTTACTTTAAACATATGTTTATACTGCGATTTAAATTACCTTTGTCGATGTGGAAACATGCATCTATGTAACCATTTACTAGATCATCTCCCATGTCAACAACCATCAAGAATGCATCCTTAGTTCTTCTCAAGTACATAAGGACATTCTTGATCACTATCTAGTGACTTTCACTAGGACATGATTATTATGTCCTCATCAAACTCCAAGTATACGAGTTATCCCGTCTAAGTACATAATATGACATACATGATAGATCCAATTGCCGAAGCATATGGAATCCCAATCATGTATTCTTGCTCATTAGTCTTCCACTAAGACTAAGTCTCGCCAAGAACACTGTCATTAGACAACTTTGCATGTTCTTCTCTAAGAGTTTTGCATACTGAACGATTCAGTACTTTGTCTTCATAAGTACTTCGACACAAACCAATCAACTTCCTAGATTTATATCAATAGATATTAATTCCAAGGATGTAAGCGACTTCTTCCTAAGTCTTTCATTAAGAAACTCTTTCAAAATGAGCTATATGTCAACCACATATATAAGACTAGGAATTAACTTTGCTCCCACTAATTTTTTAGAAAACAAAAGTCTCATCTTTGATGAATTTCAAACGATTTGAATACTTCATCAAAATGATTGTTTCAACTCCAAGAAGCTTGCTTCAATCCATCCCATGGATTTCCGCAACTTACAAACTTTATTAGAATTATCTAGACTATCAAAACCTTTTGGTTGTATCCAATACATCCTTAAGTGAGTTCCCGTTAAGAAACGATGTTTTGATATCCATTTGTCAAATTTCATATTCCAAATATGAAGATATGACAATGAGAATTCTAATAGCTTAAAGCATGACCACGAGTGAGAAAGTTTTATCATAGTCGAAATATGAGTCAACCTTTTCACATTTAGTCTTGCTTAATTAGTATGTTCCTTGCTACCCATGTAAGTTTTCTCCAAGAAAACTCGATTCCATCTTTTGGTTTCTACACCTTAGGTTAGAATGATCAAGTTCCAAACTTGATTATTATACATGGATTGCCTTTTAGATTTTATGACTCCAAGCCATTAATCTAATTTGGAGCGGACATTGCATTCCGATAGGTGGTAAATATGTCATTCTCAATGAACTTTACCTCAATACTTTTTATTACGAGAAATCCGATATTTCTTGTTATAGATTGTATCCTATCATATATGCAAGTAACTCGTGTAATTTGAACGAATTTTCACAACTCCTTGCAAAAGTTTG
The DNA here is from genome assembly GCA_026119855.1 of Campanula takesimana. NCBI lineage: Eukaryota > Viridiplantae > Streptophyta > Magnoliopsida > Asterales > Campanulaceae > Campanula > Campanula takesimana. Next base: position 44,057 of record JAOWBW010001908.1, on the reverse strand, counting down.
TTCAACTTCCATATAAGGTTTTATGTTATTTTCTAGGTCTCGAACCATTCGAGATATATTTTACTCCCACTGGTTCTTTTAGAGATAAACAATTTATCTAGAAAGTACCATTATAAGCAACAAACAATTTGTTTCTTATGAGTAAAATAATATCCTCAAGTTTCCTTAGGATATCCCATGAAAATACATTTATTAGATTTAAGTGTGAGCTTGTCCTAAACAAGTCCTTTTCAAAAGGTCTCACTTTCTTAAATCTTCATTAAAGACAAAACAAGTTTTCTTTCATTCCATATCACATATGGTACCTTTGAACCTATTTTGATGGAACTCAAATTAGTGTAATTATAGCGGTTTCCAATCTATAACCCCAGTATAAATAATGGAAGATCAATTTGACTTTATCATCTAATGAACCATATCCAATAGGGTTCTACATCTCCACGTAGACACATCATTCCAAAATGGTGTTCTTGGTGGAGTTAATTTGTGAAACAATTTCACAATCTTAAAGATGATTGTCAAATTCTTGGTTCAATTATTCATCATCACGATCGAATCAGAATCTTTGAATATTTTTACCAAGTAGTACCAAAAACCTCTTTTAGCATTACTACTTAATGAACCATATACATCAACATGTTAGGTTTAATAAGTCACTAGCCCTTTTACTACTCCTAGTAAAAGATGTCTTGGTCAAAGTAAATAAGATTTACATATGTCAAATGATTCAAAATCATATGACTTTAAAACTCCGTCCCATGGAATTTTAGATATGCATTTCTCATTTATTTGATCAAAACAATAATGCCTTTAAGAATCATTTTATGTTATAACTTTATTTATTATTTTGTTCTTTAAGATTTAGGATATAAGATTTATTTATATGATTTAACAATACAATAAAGTAAATCATAATTAATAAAGCTCTTTTCTTATTCTAAATAAGAAATAAATATCCTTTCATTATCTTATAACAAAATAATATTTTCTACTTAATGAGTAAAGTCACTTCATAAGTGTTCTACAAACAATGTTGCAACTCTTGCATCATTACCATTCGTAGATTAACTTTACTTCTCATAAGTAGCCTTTCTATTTACTAATTGTAGCACATTTATACAAACGTGGGATATACATCCGGTATCCAATACCCAATAATTAAAAGTAGAAAGATTAATCTTATAACATAAATGTCCCAAGTGGTAGTCCCACTACCATTCACTTTATTTGATCATCCAGAATTTTGATTACAATTTTAAATGGTCAATCCAATTGCCACGTTACCAAACTGCATCATTAAGAGTTATAATTTTAGCCACAATTACTTCCTTTAAGCTTGACAACGTTTGACTTACCTTTATCTTTTAATCCTTTTTCCTTTTAGAAATTCATTAAGTCAAAAATCAAATTTTCGACTTAGATCATCATCTTTCCGCATGATAGTTCAGATATTGAGAGCACAAACATGTCCATCAATTTAACTGATTTCAGCAACCAAGAACGATTCAGGATTCTGATTTCAGTTTTCTGAATTGACATCACTTTTCAGGAAACACAGTTTCGAAAACCAGCCATCTGAAACTAGATTTAATCCCAGATAAATTTTGAAACTGACATTTAATTTCAGGAAACACGGTTTCTAAAACCAGCCATCTGACAATTAAATCCAACTCAAAATATTTATCATAAAAGCGGTAGATTTTAAATTTCCAAAATTTACCTTAAAATTGCTTTCTTTGATTCAATTAGGATTTGGTGTTCATGGTGATCCAATCATCATGAACATCAAAACCAAGAATAAATAATTTATTCATGAATCTAAGATCATCAACAAGTTAATCAAATTAAATTGTGATGATCCTACGGAACATATTAATCAAATTAATATTGCGGTTTAGGTTACTTAGGATTATTAAGAATGTATAATTTCCGTTCTTGCTTTAGAACAATTCTAAAGCTCATGATCCAATCAAAGAAATTAATTTCATTCTCTTTAAACTTTGTCCTTTTAAGAACAGATCGCAGTAATAAGCATAATCAAAGTTTAACATAACATTCTACACAAATATGTAAATAAATATACAACTATATTTCATACCAATCATTTAAGAGATAAATTATTTGTATTTCATAAATACTCTCACTAAATTATATAACCTTCATATACAACAATTGTATAATATAATTTATGTAGGCTAAGATCCAACTTTAATTTAATTTCAAGTCCGCTTTGGCGATACTGCTCAAAATTAAATTAATTAGGTAGATAACTCTTATCAATCACATCATATGTGACTCTTAGATCTTTTATGAGATTTTAAGTAGACATCTTATATCAAACATGTTTTAATCTTATCTTGTGCCTTAGGCCCAAAACTTTATCTTTTGATAGCGTAATTAAGTCAAACCATGATAAACGCATAGGAAACTCTCATTCACTCATCTTGCTCATACACTGATAGAATCAATTCACCTCGCTTTGGCAGAACCCACACAAAACTACCCGGTGTACTCACAAGTGTCTATCATGGGTTGACACATGACTTAAAATTTTAAAGAAGGTTCATCTCATATAGCATACAACACGTTTATGAGCACATAACATGTAAAGCATCAAGATTAGTCATTAAATTAATCTCCATTAATTTAAGCATGATATTTATGTGTCATTATTTTCTCTATAATTATGAGGATGAGACTATTTGAACTTTGGTTATCATCTCCAAATCAAGACAACAAGAAGTGCGGCCGAACTAAGCCATAGGCAACCACAATTCCGCACTAATTCAAGAAACCAAAAAAGTAGTCCATGTGGCCGAAACTAAGCAATAGATGGTCTCGATGAACGTAGGCCAATTGCATTCACAATTCCACATGGATCTCCAAACTTGAATCAAGAACTTTGTTTCTCAATTTTAGCAATTATGAACTCTTCATAATTCTAACTTCGTTTTATCTTTGAATCTTTGATTGTGATCAATTTGGGAAACACTGTCTCGAGAACGTAGGCTAGCTGTCCAAAACTTGACTATTATGTTATATAACCATAATTCATTCTTATGTGAAACCTCATTTCTGTGTTTCGGTTCAAGCCCAATACAACATGTGGAAGCGAACATGCCTGCTTGTTGGAGGACACTGATTGTGAGGCACATGTTGGATTTGGATGGTCACGGTTTCAGTGGGTAACTGGGTATTTAGGTCTTGCCGGTATTAACAATTCATCGAAAATTCGGTAAGGTTTATTTTTCGTGAAAAGGTCTGATCTTTTTCCTTGTATTGTTGATAATTTTTATGCTCCTATAATCCGTATCATTTATGATCTTTTTCCTAATTATTTATCTTCTTGAATGGCAGGATTAAACCAAACGATTGGATTTTGGACATACACGAGAAGACGATGGAAGAATCAAGAGTGGGGTTTTTACTTTAGAGGTTGATCAGAAATGCCGAAGATTGTGATTTCAAGAAAGCTTACAGGAGGCTTGCTATGAAAATCCATCTGATACTACCACTGTTGAATCCAACTTCAAGATTGTCTCTATGGCTTATGATGTATGTCTTCTAGCATGCGCCCACATGATTGGTTGACTGATTGATTGATTTAGTTATCACTGCTTACTGTAATTGGTAGTTGGATTCTTTGATTTATGTGGATTCTCCCTTTTATTGGTTCTATTGATCTTGATATTGATTGATCATTGAGAAATTGACGTTTTCTTGTACATGCAAGTTTAATTGGATTGCCTTTTTTGTTTAATCTGGGTTTGGTTTTAAATTTTTGTTTAATTTTATTAGTGTTCTTAGTGTCAATTTTCTTCAATTGAGTTCACGAAGAAGGGTTGATATTTTCACCCTTCTTCCATTTGGTCTATGTTTTTTATGTTTTAATGTATTGTATATTTCAATGTTAAAGTATAAGGAGGTGGACTAGAAAAGAGGTCGTATCAAAAAATAAAATTTTAAAAGTGGTGGAATTATTTACTTAAAAAAAAAAGCTTGATGTAAGGGGATTTCGGGCTAGTGTAAGAATTATTTATCTGTAAATCTCAACTACTCCGATGGACATTTCCCCATAGATTCCTCAGAGACCTGCCAATCTTTATTCCATGACGACGGTGACTCTCGTGGATATTTTATGCTTCTAAAATTTTATGACATTTTTGTTGAATCATATGTTTCCACTATGCTTGCTTAAAATTTTACATATGGGACCAACAGAGGACGCCAAAGTTTTCTATTTATGTGTTTTGCTTGTGATCAAATTGAGGCTTGAGCTCTGCCTTTTGTTGGATAAACCTTAGAATATAGAGCAAGAGGATAAATATAGAGAATAACCTTTTACTATATAAAATCTAGTTTTTGACACACTTTGAAACTAAAATGACTTTCCTATTTATAGGCTTACAAGACTTAGAAAACAATGAACATAAACTAGTAAACAAAAGGACAATACTTATCTTAACTAATTCTTATCTAGACTAATGACTCTTGACCTTTGGTATTATGAAGCATGCACCAAAAACAAGTACTATGAACCAAAGACTTCTTTAGAATAATCAAGACTAATTAAGATTAACTTCAACATCCTCCCTTAATCTTGATTCTCAAATACCGTCATACCCATCATACGCTTCAGCTTGACAAAAGCTTCGAACTTCAACGGCTTAGTAAAAATGTCCGCTAGTTGATCTTCAGACTTGCAGTACACCAACGAAATCTCATTCTTCATAACTTGATCACGAAGAAATTGAAAATGAGTATAATATGTTTGCTCCTCCCAATGTTTCTCTTGATAATCATAATCGGACCTTTGCTCGTATCCCTTTGCAACAAGCCTTGATTTATGCCTTTCAATCTCCCCATTTGCCTTGATCTTTGTCTTGAGACCCATTTCACATCATTTTTTCTTCCCTTTTGTAATATCAACGAACTGACAATCTTGTTCTTCTCAATCGCTCTTATTTCTTCTTTCATTGCTTGCATCCACCTTGGATCTTGGACAGCCTCCTCAAACTTGACTGGCTCACTATCTGTAAACATACAAAATCTCCATTATCATCAACTTTATCATCACGAGTTACCTCCAAACCTTCCAAATTGGATCCAATTGGATAGATGGCTGCCTATTCCTTCTCACTCTTTCATTGCCAAAACTTGTTGAGGTGTCGGCTTTTGTGGAATAGGAGAAACTGGTTCCACCACCTTTTCTTCAACAATTGCATTTGGGATTTCATCTTCAAAAATAGAAATATAAGAATGTCGAGAATCATTTGAGCATCAACTTCCCAATTCTAAGCTTCTTCCCGGCAAATAACACATCTCTACTAATATAATCACATTCTTTGTAACTGGATTTAACAACTTGTATCCGCCAGCCTTGTAACCCACAAAAATAGTCTTCTCTCCTCTATCATCAAGATTCCTTCTTCTCTCGGCTAAAACATGATCATATGCAGTACTAGCAAATACCTTGAGATGCTTAACACTTGGCTTGAAACCGCTCAACGCTTATTCGGGAGTAACATCTTTAACACTTCTTGTTGGACACATATTCAATAAATAAACTGTACATGAGACAACTTCTGCCCAAAATGAATTCGGCATCCCCTTTGCTTTCAACATGCTCCTCGTCATATCCAAGATTGTTCGGTGCTTTTGCTCGGAAATTCCATTATGCTGTGGTGTGTAAAGAAATGTCACTTCATGCTATGTTCCTTGTCCTTTGCAATACTTAACAAATCCATTAGAAGTATACTCACCACCACCATCAGTCCGCAAATATTGAAGATAACAATTACTTTGCTTTTCAACAAGAGCTTTAAACTCTCTAAAACAAGCAAAAACATAAGACTTTCTTTGAAGAAAATAAACCCATATTTTTCTTGTGAAATCATCAATGAAAGTAAGAAAATACTGATTATTCCCATTCGACAACACATTAAGTGGGTCGCACACATCCGAATGAACAAGCTCAAGAGGCTTCCTTGTTCTCTAAGTTCTTCCAACTACAAATGGAGCTCTATGTTGCTTTCCAACAATACATCCCTCACATAATTGTTCGGGGTGATTAATGGTAGGCAAACCTCTAACCATCTCCTTTTGAGCTAACAACTTCAAGCTATGAAAATTCAAGTGACCAAAACGAAAATTCCACTACCAAGATTCATCTTTCACAATAGCATTAAAGTAGTGATAGGAATCACACTCAATATCATCTCGAAACATTCTATTCTTCGAAAGAGGGTACATTAGAACGAGTGTACCTTGCCTATCAAACATGGTGAGTTGGTTGTCATATAGACGCATATCATACCATTTCTCCAAAAGTTGCCCCAAGCTCAACAAATTACTCTTCATATCCGGAACATAGAATACGTCTGAGATATACTTGTGATCTCCATTCTTCAATTTTATAACAACTCTTCCTTTTCCCATCATCGATATTGTGCTATCATAGACAAAATTGACTTTTAACCTCATCGTCTCATCAAGATAAACAAATAACTCCTTGTTTCTATACATGTGATTTGCACAACCCGTGTCAAGGAACCAAGTGTACTAACCGAGATCTTCAGCCGCCGCCGTTACCATCAAAAGAACTTGACCATCGTCATTTCTACCTTTTCTTGAAAATCGAGCTTCTTCTCCATCTCCAAAATTATCTCTATATCTACACTCATTTACATAATGACCATATTCATGACACTTATAACATTTAACAGTTGATTTATCATACCTTCCTCGACTACGGCCTCTTCCTTGACATCGACCTCTGTCTTGTCCTCGTCCTCTTCCACGAGAACTATTGCCGTTATAAAAACCATGATAACTTCCACCTTGTCCACCTTTATTTGGGGAGTGGACATGAGAAGCTTGTAATGCTTGTTCGGTCGGCTTCTCAATTGACTTATCCTTCATTCGTTGCTCGTGTCCTTGGAAAGAGCCCGACAACTCATCATTTGTCATCACCAAAAGATCTTTCTGAGTCGTGGATCCTTGGCTATTGACTTTATAGATTCCTTATTGGCTGTGGATGGCTTAGTTGGGTTGATTGGGTTTGGCCTGCTTAGTTGTTGGTGACTTAGCTTTGGTTTGCTTGGGTGCTCCTTCAAGTTTAGATCTATAAATGAATAATGAATGAAAAGAACAAAGTGCAGTGTGTGTGTGTTAGTGTTTGGATAAGAGTGTACACAGTATTTTCAAGTGGTTCAGAGGCAAAACCCTTCTCTTACATCCCACTCATGAATCTGAACAGGTTGGCTTTCTTGGATATGGCATTTGGTTTTGACAAAGATGGGGTAGAAGCTAAGTTAAAATTGTTGAGCATGATGGCACACCAGTTAGTCTTTCCTCTGATTAGACTAAGAGCTTGTTTCCATTCAGCAGAGTTTAGCTGGCTAAGAGATGACTGCTTACAAGTTAAGTCTTTGATCACAACATCACAAAGAGCTGACTTGTTTTGGGAGAGGTTTCTTTTAAAGATAGGTTGATTATTGAGGGCATTGTAGTCACAATTAGGTTGTTCTGTGAAAGCTTTGTACAGGGGTTCAAAGATAGGGTCCATTTTAGAACTCCAAATATCCTCTGTGTTTGTGGCTTTGTTTGGAATGTCATAGGTGGAGGCTACATCTGCCTGAGTAATGGTGATGATGTTGAGGTTTAGATGGGCCATGATGGTATTATCAATTTTTCTTGTACCATTTCTGAAGATTTTTCTGTATGCATTTTCAAGAATGGGTTTTTAGCTGTTAGCATTTTAACAAGCTTGTTGGTTTCTAGAATTCCTTTGACATAGGTGGCAGCAGCATCATTGAAGAAATCATCTTCAATATAGTAACCATGGGTGATGTAGGCAAGCGGAAGCAAAAAAGAGATAAATAATCGAATACGGTAGAATTCAATCGATACTCGTAACGATGGGATAGATAATCGAAACTAGTAGAATTTAATCGATACTAGTAAACGATCTTCAACCTAGCAGAATTTAATCAATACTAAAGTTGGCATCCAAAGGAATTTAATCAACTTTTAGGAAGAAGAAATAAACTCTCAAGTTTATTCAATAAAAATCTCAATAAATCAACTAATTTCGGAATTACATTTTGACCTATATTTATAGCCCTCCTAAGACTTGTAAATCAAGTCAAACACTACTAAAAACAATCCTAACATATATGGTAACCTTATAGAATCCTAAAATAACAAAATAAACCCTAAAACTACTTCTAAAGATGAAATTATTTGCTACTAAATATAACATCCGAAAATTACAATAAAAATAAATAAAATTAAACAAAATCTTCTTCCTAAGTTGATCCATATTAATCTCCATCATGTCATCCTTGGCTTCAAAAAATTAGTTCGATTTAGAAAGTCTTGATTGAATTTGAAGATTGCATAAAGTTTGAAGGGTTTAAATAAAGACAGTGGTCTTGAAAATTATATTTGAGAGAGAGGAGAACTGGGAGTTAATTAATGTTAGTGACAATAACCATCCCTGTTCCATTGAGTGGATAGAAAATATCGTGATTAACTTTGAATCACCAGTAAAACAGAAGAACGAGTTGATTTGATGTCAAACGGATATTCATAGTATGCGATCCAAAAAACAGATTCAAACGTTCACATAATTGAGTTTTGGAAACTCAGTCAACCGGTATCCACAGATGGACGGGATATATCTTTTGACAGATTTCCAATAACATTCATCATAGGGGGTTTGACAATCAACAAAAAGCTCATCTCTCAAAGAGTCAGGAAAAGGACCACGAAAATAAACATTATTTTTTTGAATAAAAATTGATACAAATTACCTCAAACCTAGAAAGAATCCCTGTTTCGGCTCTGAATACAAATGATGTAGGGCAAGCGGAAGCAAAAAACAGATAAATAATCGAATACGGTAGAATTCAATCGATACTCGTAAACGATGGGATAGATAATCGAAACTAGTAGATTTAATCGATACTAGTAAAATGATCTTCAACCTAGCAGAATTTAATCAATACTAAAGTTGGCATCCCAAAAGGAATTTAATCAAACTTTAGGAAGAAGAAATAAACTATCAAGTTTATCAATAAAAAATCTCAATAAATCAACTAAATTTTCGGAAGTTACATTTTGACCTATATTATAGCCCTCCTAAGACTTGTAATTCAAGTCAAACACTACTAAAAACAATCCTAACATATATGGTAACCTTATGAATCCTAAAATAACAAAATAAACCTAAAACTACTTCTAACATGAAATTATTTGCTACTAAATATAACATCCGAAAATTACAATAAAAAATAAATAAAAATTAAACAAAACTTCTTCCTAAGTTGATCCATATTAATCTCCATCAATGTGTGTCATCAGGTAAGGGCATAGGTGAAAGAGAAAACACGAGGTTAGGGTTTAGACACAGCAGTCGAAGAGGAGTAAATTGAATGGAATTACTGTTGAAAGGTTTAATGGGTGAAGGTGTGTAAATAGACTGGTATAGTGGGCGAATACAACGGTATATTTGAGAGAGAGGCGAAACTGAGTTAAGTAAATGTTAGTGAACAATAACCGTTGTCCCCTGTTACTGTTCACTCAGAAGTGAAATGGTGTGAAATTGAATTTGTTGCTCATTTACTCCCGAAAAATAAGGGCGGCTACATGAAGAATGAGGCTCATTACTTGAGTCTGATGACATATACCAACATTCTTCATTCCTTAGGCAAATCACATCAATATTTTGGCAAAATATTCCACCAAATCTGCGGCTTCTCCTTTTTGCTGCTTTCTTCTTCTCCGCATGTGATACTCAAGCCGGAGTTTACTCGTAGAGAGGGCCTTTCCGTTAGGATCCTTCCAATACTTTATCGCCATAGCCACCGGGACCAAAATCCCTTGTCTCTCAATAGAGCCTTCATCTTTACTTGCCATAAAGTAAAGCTATTCTTCCCACTGAACTTGTCGATTGATGATTCAGATCATTGACCCATCTTCTTCTTTGTCTTCAGCAGAAATCCCAAGCCTCTAACCAAACAACCAAGCTCTGGTGCCACTTGTTAGACCAAAATATAAAGAACGATGTAAAATAAATAATCAAACACAACACAGAATTTACGTGGTTCACCAACTTGGCTACGTCCACGAGCGAAGGGAGAATATATTACTTTCAATAAATCTAATTTAGTTGCACGAATTATTTGGAAAATAATTCTGTCAACCTAAATCCTAGATCTCTACTTGTAACTCTCAAAGATGACCGACTAAAGAATATGCTAGGGGAGGGGTTACTATTTATAATCATAAATACTATAAACCCAAAAGGAAGAGGAAACCTATTTGTTGTGTACAAAGTAAATCTATTCTAATTAGGAATCTATTTTCCTAACTCTAAAATAATACTTTTACACAAAATATGAGTACCAAATATTTAAGACGGTGTGAGTCTTAAACTAATTCTACAACCAGAAGAGCATTAAGCACGTCACCTTAACATCCTTAGCTTGCTGACTACGTACACTATAGTCAAGCATATTTGGGCCATACTAGAAAGAGTTTATTGTTTGTCCAAATTAGCCACCGACCAACAAGCAACTTACCTAGGCTCAAGTTTGCTATGTCTACTCGACAGCAACTCATGGCCCCAGCTTCTCGCTGTAGCTTCAATATTAGCTTGCTCATAGCTTCTATAGCCTTAGCTTTAGGAGCTTGCTACACTCTCTCCGTCCAAAATTATAATACTTATTGCGGACATATCCTTAACCAAAATCTCATTTAATTCAAAGGCATATTCCAACAACATGCATACTATGAATTTCCTATGGGAAATCATTTGACCTTGCATTTACGAAAATGCTGGAATTCTGACCGAAATTGAATATCTGAATCTAATTTTTATTTATTTTTGTGCTTCGTCGCTTTTAGTAGCATTAATTCTGTTCTTATAAGATTTCAACCTTAGATTTGTACATTTTGATTTTCCTAGCATTTAATTGAATTTTTTATTTCCAATTAAGATGATATCTTCTGTAGTTGGAACTTGGAAGTGTATCAAGAAAAAAGTTATTGTGAATCTAAATGACATTATATAGAACATTTACCTTTTACTTAGCTAAAGTAGCAACAACTTGTGATTTGAAAAAGGGTAAATTACAAAATAGGGCCTAAACTCCTCAGAGTGGTGCCAATTTGGGGCGTGACGTGCAAAATTTAGCGAAATAGGGCCTGACTTGACACTTTGTTAGCAAAATAGGGCTTTTTAACGGTTTCCATTAGAAAAGTCAGTTAAGTCACATGAGATTGACGAAATGGATCAATATGAAATGAGAATTAGTTTTTAAGGGGTTAAATGTAAATACTTAAACTTAAAGTCACAAAATATGAATTTTGAAGTTTAAATTAAAATTTTGAAATATAATAACTAAAATATTAAAATTTTATTTTAATTATTTTTAAATATAAATAAATAAATTATTTTTGACAAAATAATTTTGAATTTTTTTTCCAGACCTAAATAAAAATTTTATATATATAAAATTTAAAATAAAACAACCAAATTATGAATTTTCTATGATTTTTTTTTTTTTCCAAATTTACATCTCCGCTTCCAACCTCAATCTTCGCAATCTCTCTCATCTCAAAAATTATCAAATTTCTTTATAATTTAGAATATTTTATTTAGATTCGAACAAAAAATTTCATCAAAAAATTATTTATTTATGTTTGAAAAAATTAAATCAAAAATTTAATATATAAGTTATTTATTTCAAAATTTTAATGAAAACTTATATTTTGCGACTTTAAGTTTACGTGTTTATATTTAACCCCCTTAAGAACTAATTCTCATTTCAACTACCTCTTGAAAAGAAAATATGAAGACTCTCATCTCTTTCCACCATAGACATTTGTTTAATTTCATTACATTATGTGACAGTGATGGGCCAAAAAACTATGTAACGAGTTTTAGTCACGTGATGCCAAGTGATCAACTTCCATTAAATAATTGACGGCCTTACTAATGTTGTGAGAACATTGCAAAAATTGTGTACTTGAGTGATGACATCACATAAAAACAAAAATCAGTGATCACATTTGAAAAACAGGTATAGTTAAGTGACCAAAATATGAGTTTTGCCAAGCTAAAACAAGAAGAAAAGTGGCATATATTGTAATTAAGAAATAATCGAGCCGATTGATTACCCTGCGACACACGTCTAGACGCTAAGTTTGCCCTAGTTTCTGGCTATAAGTACATCTTAACATTTACCTGAAGGGCATACACATCTGCCCCAATTGCCCGTTGCGGCGGCGATGAATATTTCTGTTGCGCATGAAGATGACGATGGAGATGAGGATGATGGTTGTTCTGAGATGCTAATCTCTTTCAACAATCGTATCAACAATCCATCGAAAAATTCCCCAGGTTGTTGATAATTCTATGCTCCATGTATCTGATCATATATGATTTCTGGTGATTTTGTTGAATAGATTTGTCTAAATGAAACTTCCCTGATTTCTCTTTATACTACTCTTGCTGGTAACTCAGATTTGCTCATCAGAATGTGCGTAATTTATTGGTCTTGAGTCCTTGATGGTTCTATTTTTACTTTCAAGTCTGTACTTCTTGGACTTTGATTGGCAAGGATTCTACATCTTGTGTGCTTGGAGGGATCAGTTGCATGTGTTTTTCTAAAATTTTCAAAGTAGACATCTCTTACTTTGATTGTAGACATAAACATGATAATCGGTCTTTCTGTTAACTATTTTGAAATGATATGCACTATCAGATTTAACTGTG
>JAOWBW010001908.1:0-31173 GCA_026119855.1 Campanula takesimana | reverse complement strand
CTCACAGCGCGCCACGTGTCGATCTCGCAGTGGAGAAAAGGTTGGGCGTGCTGGGCGGGGTCGGGTTTTGCCCGCCGCACGCCATGCGGCCGTTGTAGGTAAGAATTTGTCATTTGGAAATGAGAGTAGTAAACAAGGGAAGATATAAAAGTCAATTAGTGGTCTAATAGTCAAATCTTGTGTACCGTAGCTTAAGCCTTAATGTATGTAGAAGGTAGTGAAAATAAGTAAATAACTACTCCACATAGATAGAGACAGATAGAGATGGGCGATGACTTCTTTCACGTACACTTCACCCTCCTTAGATATTTTATTTGTTGCATCGAGTGTGGATCCATCACACTTTTTAATTAAAACCACCAACACAATTATGACATATCATTTTATAGACAGTATTTTGTAGTCATCTTCTATCACTTTATTATTCCCCTCGCCCCCCACCCAGAATTGCCTTCCTTCCCACGTCCATCCCGTTACTCTCATAAATTCCCAACACAACACCTTAACCTCTCCAACTCCCGTGTCATAGTTTATTAAAAGTTATGGACATTGTACTAGAGAAGCAAAAAAAACCATTTCACCATGGAAATCTAGTAATTCCATCCCTCATCACTTGTGTTTCATCTTCCTCCATGTAGTCTAAATCAGTTACATCATCTTAATTTCTAGTTGATCATCTTCAATGTCCTTAAGCATCCTAAATTATTGGTCAGCTCATATAACTCCAACTATGCTATTATAAACATTGTGGAAATAAAAATCTGGAAATGAACGAATCACTATTCAGCTCTAGACAAAATATCTCTTTCTTTGACGCTAAACAAGTCGTAAAGGCAGAACCCTCTTATTGGAACAATTTCATCACAAAAACGAATATAACTCAACAAAGATTATAACTGGATATAAGCAACAAGTGGTATGTATACATACTTTGACTCTTCCTGGTAATGTTTCAGCTTCACAGACTCTACTCTTCACAAGTACCGAGCCTGATAACATAAAGAAAACATAACAAAATAGGTCAGTAGCGCTGTCCACTCATCAATGCAATCAAACCAACAGAAGGTAAACCAAAACAAGCACCAGGATTTTGCTATTACGCCAGACATTTGTATACTTGGGTCTGTGTTTAATGTTAACGTCCTAGTGCTTGTTTTGTCATTATCACAATCAAGTACTCCTCAGGTAACTTCCTTAACATGATGTAAAATTGTTTTAGCTTCAGAATTTCACTAACTGATAAAGGAGCAAATTATACAATACAAAAGAGAATGATAATACATGTGACAGGCAGATATAAAAAAGGTATTTAAAACAATAATGACAAGGGGAGTTCATAAGGACCCTGTCGAACAAAAATGCTGCACTTGCCTTGGCCTTCTATCAGGTAAAGATTAGAGACCACGAGGAGCTTCCGCATCAAAACTCAGTAGGAGGCTTCAACCTTACAAGTATTTTGATTCTATCTTTGTCAGTGTTCTCCAGTAAACCCTTCACAGTGAAAAATTGACATTAGTTATTGATTGACTGATTGTACTTGATCGCATATGAGAAAGAAAAGGGGGTAAAGTGTATGTGAATGAAGGGGCATATAAAATTGAGGCAATATTCCAACTCCAAGGGGGTCAAAGTTGAGGCCCCACACTTTAAAATATAGGTAGCTCCACACATTTATAACAGGCCTTTAAGGTTTTAGTCATTTGATCTGGCCTAATGAATAATGTAACGTACCTTTTTTTAATATATGGGACCTAGCGATCAAAGCTAATTTATAACATCAACTATGCATTTCAGTGTATCAAGTTCTCCAAAATATCAATTCTTTACAGAATCTGGAAAATATATTTGGAAATTGGGGGGCTCACCTTCCATACAATCTCATCTAGACATAAGCAAATCCTCCCATACTTGTCTAAGAAAAGACGTTCGATCGGAAGCTTCCCACATACGTCCTTCACAGCAGAAGTCACAACATAAATTGCTTCTGCCACTTGAAGAAAATTAATAATAATAATAATAATAATTCATTCAATTCCATAGTAAACATGTGAAGGAGCGTATAAAGGCCACCAGAACATAGACCAAGTGCCATGTGCTTACAGGCAAGTTCATCATACTCATCCTTGCCGACAAGGAAAATGCTTACGTCTCCAAGCACAGTGTAGACAACATAAACTGATCTGATGAACAAAACAATAAAACCAATCAGGAGCCATCAAAGGAACCCCACAACAACATATCCGTTTAATAGGGATAAGGTATCCTGTGATCAGTAACAATTAGGTGAATGTAAAAAAGCAATACATTCCCCATCTCATTTCATGAACTTTTACATCATAAAAATTACCTATTCATTTCCTGTGTCATCAAGAGTTATAATAATATATAGGTCACTTTATTGGCACTAAATAGCCCATGACATTTCCAAAACTCGCTTTCTGAAACTTGACATTTCCAAGCATTCTAATGCTGTCGTGGGCCCTGTCTCAAGAAAGGATGGGTCATATGAGAAGACTTTACAGGTTAAACCGTTGGTTTAAGCCCGAGTTGTTCTGCCATCTTATCAAAAAGCCAATTAAGATTATCATGACTACATTCTTGATTCGTAGTTACTATTTCATCCTCGGTATTAACCAAGTAAAACAAAAAGGCAATGCTTGAAATTAAGGGATATAATCTGTGAAATTCTTTATTTAATTAATGATGTTTCTTCATTTTTCTTTGTTTCATTAATATTAAGATGACTATATTGTAAAATATTATTATTATTATTATTATTATTATTATTATTATTATTATTATTATTATTATTATTATTATTATTATTTCGTTATACTTGGGGTGGGAGGGTAGTGGGGGTGTTGTAATTGGTATTTTTCTTATGGTATTTCCATGGAAGCATAACATACGCCTAAACTGATTGAAACCAATTCCAAAATAAACATTGGAAAAATAATGAGCCCTAAAGTAATAGACTTCATAGATTTAAAAAAAAAAAAAAAAAAAACATTTTCAACTATCGTAGTTTCACCAGATTTCTACTTTAACCATCATACTTTGTTTGCATAAAAACCACTCTACTTTGGAAAACCTCTCATCCCAACCACAAATTTGTGTCTAATGTGTGCCTAATCCGAGCTTTTGTGGTTGGGATGTGAGATTTTCCCAAGTACTGTGGTTTTTGTGCAAGAAAAAAGGCATGATGGTGAAAGTGGAAGTTGGGTAAAAGTATGATGGTTGAAAATGAGATTAAACCTAGATAAAATTAAATCTTACTACCTCCGTCCCAGAGTGTAAGAGTCCAATTTTTTTTGCTGTTAGCACGAAGGTATTTTAAGCAAAAATTATAGGTTATTTCAATTATGTTAATGAACATCTAGATATTGATATTGGTAGTACATATAATGGAGTATCAATAACAACTTTAAAATCTCCATTAGGATAATTAGATCAACATAAAATTATTGCTCAAAATACGTTCGTGCTAATAGCGAAAAAAATAGGACTCTTACTCTGGGACGGAGGGAGTATCTTTTAATTCTAATGAGTCCTTAATTCTTCGGCAATTGTGAACTTTTTGAAATGGGCTGGAGCTTAGGGCACTAAAGAGCAGCCTGACGTACTAGCATTTTCTTTGAGCCCTATTAAGTAAATGAGAAGTATCAAAATGACATAAGAAAACTTTCAGCTGCACACTGTACTAAACTAAATCATCTAATAAAGAAAATTTCCATATCAAAGTAAGAGTAAAACTGTTACACCGATGTTGTGATGAAGGTAGGTTTCCTTAAAGAACGCTGGTAAATTTTGTACTTGATCATACACCCTTTAGTAAAAGAAAAATATGTAAAACAGACTACTCTATCTACCAGAAATAAATTTTGATCCTACCCACCTCAAATCTGAATACAGGATGGTTTAGGCCACAAAAAATTTAATACATAAGAAGTTGATTAAGATGAGATAGATATTACATACTTATGGGAGGCAACAAGGAGCTCTTCATTCTTGACACCTTTGAGGTTATCCGCTCCCAGTTTTACCAAGAAAGATCGCCAGTGCAGCAGTTGGTCAGCAGGAACTCCATTGAAACTGCTAAGCAACACAAAAGTCTGTCAACTGCTTCAGCTGCATTGCTAGTAAAGCTACCCTGAAAGGATCAAGTTAAATGATTATGACCAAGTCTAACGCTCAACCTTAATTAAAAAAGAGGTCATTGCTACAGAATTCTCTTAATCAATCATCATAATCTTAATTACCAATTCACAGTTCAAATATTGATGTACATCCCAACGATTATAATTATTGTTGAATAGGAAATAACTCCAATAATCAAACATACATTACTAGATTCTTGTTCTGCAAAAGTTAAGGATGGTAATGGACACATTTAACAATAAACGCAAACCCCCCCCCCCCCCTCCCCCCCTTACATTTGGAAATTCAAACGAATTTGAAGCAGACTCAAGTGCCCTAGTATTTCCTAATCAAATGTTTGAGATGAATAAACAGCCCAATTTCAATACAATAAATGAAATTATTAATGAAGAATTGAGGCTTTGGCTTACCGTTCAACGAGGATGTTGCCCTCGGAGTTTGCGATTAGGACGGCCAGCAACATGATTTTCGTGATTTCGGATTCCGTTCTTCCTTCGATCAACTTTGATTTAGGGTCTCTGCCAATGTGGGGTAACAGTCAAACTGATATTACCAGATTGACCCTTTTTGTAAGAGAAAAACTAAATATTAAAAAAATAATTTTTTTTTTTGACAAAATTAAAAAATTAATCTTCAAATATCCATTGCGCGTTCTTCTGAATCATGACTTGAGACGCACAAATGATTATTCAGGTAGAACTTGGACAATGCCTAACACCGGCATTCACAAAATCTTTACAAAGAGTATAATTTGGCTTTGAAGACACGATAAAAGGAAGCACTGGGGTCGACAATCAAAGTCAAACCAGGCGTTCCAATCATTACAACAAGAAGAAAGAAAACAATAAGACAAAGGCTCCGAACGCAATGAGGAGAACACAAAAGCTCTCGACTGTGAAGAGAATACCAAGGCTTTCGACTATGGAGTATTAATACTTTGTTGGGAAAAGTGGTTTAAAATGTAGGTGTTGTGAGTATAAAAAATAGAGAAAATGAGTAGGAAATAGTAAATAAAAAATTATTGTGAGTATGACAAGTGTGTCTCATTAATAAAAAAGTAATAAAAATATATTTTAGAAATGTCCTATTTCGAGTGAGATACCCAAATTAGCAAACGTCCTATTTTGTATGGGACAGAGGTATTAGTTAAAAAAAAAAAAATCATCAGCACACAGTTGGCAATATTACGAATGCTGTGTTTATAGTCAAAATTCACTAATTCAATATGGGTAAATTACAATATAAAGCCTTAAGTCCACGGAGTGGTGCCAGTTTGGGGCCTGACGTGCAAAATTTAGCGAAACAGGGCCTGACTTGACATTTTCGTTGCAGAATGAGGCTTTTTAACGATTTTTGTTAGAAAAGTTAGTTAAGTCACATGTGATTTGCACGTGATTGACGAAATGGGTCAATTTGAAATGAGAATTAGTTCTTAAAAGGATAAATATAAATACTTAAACTTAAAGTCGCAAAATATATGTTTTCAAATTTTAAATTAACATTTTGAAATAAAATAATTATTATATTAATTTTTTGATTTAAATTTTTTAAAACATAAATAAATATCTTTTTTTTGTTCGAATCTAAATATTATTCTAAATTATAAAGAAATTTGACAATTTTTTAAATTTAAATAAATAATCATTTCCTTTCAAGAATATTTTTTTCAAAGAAAATTGATAAGTTTTGTCCATCTAAATTGATGGAGATGGTGGTCGATGGTGTTTTGAGAAGAGAGAGATGGCGAAGATGGAGGTTGGAAGCAGAGATGTAAATGTGGAAAAAAAAATATATTTTTTTCAAAAGAAATTAATAATTTGGTTGTTTTATTTTAAATTTTTTATATAAATATTTTTATTCACATCTAGAAAAAAAAATTATTTTGTCAAAAATAATTTGTTTATTTATATTTAAAAATAATAAAAATTTTTTTTTTTAATATATTAGTTATTTTATTTCAAAATTTTAATTTAAAACTTGAAAATTCATATTTTGCGACTTTAAGTTTAAATATTTACATCTAACCCCTTTAGAATTAATTCTCAATTTAAATTGATTCATTTCGTTAATCAAATGCAAATCACATGTGATTTAACTGACTTTTCTAACAAAAATCGTTAAAAAGCCCTATTTTGCTAACAAATCGCCAAGTCAGGCCCAATTTCGCTAACTTTTGCACGTCAGGCCCCAAACTGGCACCACTCCGAGGACTTTAGACCCTATTTTGTAATTTACCCATTCAATATTTAGTCATTTACATTTATAAAAATTAAAAAATACTTCTTTATCATCAACTGAGTTTTTTTTTTTTTTTTTTCACTTTGAATATTATTATGAATTGCGTTTACCATATAGAAGGCTTCGTTTTTTTCGCCGTAAAATATTTTACGAAAAATATTTTACATGTTTTCTGGTGTTTGTTAACCAAAAAGGAAAAAAATATGTATAATATTTTACGGTCAATGGAAATAAGCTAGGTTTTCCGTAAAACAACTTACGGATTTCTCCTCCGTAAGTCATTTTATAGAAAATGTTAACTCCCTCACTCATACACCCAACTCTCCATACAACCCCCCGCTACCCACTCCACCTCCAACCCCATCCCTACCCTCCAACCTTACCTTCCCTCCCCCATCCATCAACCCCCACCCACCCACCAAAAAAAAAAAAAAATCACTCATATTAAAATTATCTTTAAACACCTCTACCTCCGCCCTTACCCACCCCCCACCCCACCCCACCCCTAATTTTTTTTTACTTATTAAAATTATTTTTTAACAAATCCCCCAACCCACGCTCCCCACCCCCACCCCCCCAAAAAAATCTTTTTTTTTCACTCATATTAAAATTGTTTTTTAACACCTCACACACCCACCCTGCCCTCCAACCCCCTATCCCCACCCCCTTTACCCCACCACCCACCCTACCCAACCCCACACGTTGAACTTACCCTCTCCCCCGGTCCCCATAAAAAAAAAAAAAAAAAAAAAAAAAAAAACTCATATGGAAAACATTTTCCTTACATTTACCAAACAGTCGAAAACATGTTCATGACATTTTTTGGAAAACATTTTCATTTTCTGAAAAACATTTTCTGAGAAATCATTTTCCGAAAATCGTTTTATGCGAAACAAAACAGAACCTAAATTTATGATTTTATTTCACACCCAGAACAAAAGGAATCTATGGTAATCTTTCTTGACTTGCTCTTGTTATATGTCGTGGCTCTACCAATTCTCGACAACATGCAAACCTACATTTCACTAATTGTCCTCAATAGAGCACAATTAAGTGATAGTGATTTCCAACAACTTCCATAAAAGCTCATCTAATACATCTATTCAATAACACTACTGAATTTCCTGACAAATACTCACTCCGTCTCAAAATGATGTTTTTATTGTACCTTTTGTAAGTATTAAGGATGTGCATCATTTGCTTGTACATTAGTGAAATTGCACTAGTATTACTTCCTTATTTAGAAATGGGAACATCATTAATTCCGGGACAAACCAAATGGCAAATGGGAACATCATTCCGGTACGGAGGTAGTATCATTTTGACACAACCAAGAAAAATAGTTTTGTTTTTTTCTAGGGCAAATTGCATTTTAATTACCTAAGTTTGTCATCATGTTTTAATTGATCATCCAATTTTGTGTTTGTTACAATATGGTTATTGAATGTGTCTTTTTGTTGCAATCAGATGTAATTTTGGATGGCTGTTAAAAAAACTAACGAAAATGGATGAAAAATGTAACAAGCTTATTTCAAAATTGCAATGATCACCCCTACATTTTAAATTATCCCACTACGCCCCATATTATAAAAATAACATAATTTGGCATTAATCTAATTCATACTAGTTTTCATATAAAATAAAACAAGTAATTTCCATATAAAAAATCTAAATTAAATTCAACTAAATTTTTAGATTAATCTGCCATCCCTCTTAACTCCTGTAATATTGTCATTTGCATATCTCTAATTTCTCTCATTCCGCCCCTCTCTCACCCAATAACCTACGCCCTTTTCCCCGTCTCAAATCCAACAATTTTCGATTTTTGAAGCCCAAATATGGGTTTCCTTCCTTCTTTTGTAATTGATCGAAGTTTCATTGTGAACCCATATGCGGTGTTTTAAGCTTTGATTTTGGGAATGATGAAATTGGTGTTTGCATTTGTTTGTTGATTTAGGTTTTCTTAGATCTGGGTTTGATGCTTTGTTTATGTTGGCTGTGAGTGGATATCCATCTTTGTTGTGAACGGATGCTAGTGGCGGGATTAATGGACTTGATGTTGGTGGCCGGATTAATGAATGATAAGGGTTCTTGACTGGTTTGGGATGGTCGGATTTTTATGGTGTAACTGGTAATGATCAGATTTGGGTAGTGGTGGTGGTGGTGGCGGCCTAATTTGGAGAAAATATTGGTGGTGGTAGTGTGGTGGTAGTGGTTATTGACCTGGGTTTGATGGTGGAGTTGGATGGAGATATTTTTTTGCCACCATTGATAATATTTTTAGTTTTTTAACATTAGTTAAGAGATTCTTTCAAAAAAAAAAAAAACATTAGTTAAGAGATATTCCAAAAAAAAAAAAACATTAGTTAAGAGTTAGGGTGCTTAGTGCGATAATTTAAACTAAATGGGTTCTCAGTGTAATTTTGAAAGAAACTTGTTACGTATTTCATCTATTTTTGTTAATTTTTTAACGGTCCGTCCAAAATTACACTTGATTGCAACAAAAACACATATTCAGTAACCAAATTGTAACAAATATAAATTTGATAACCAATTGAAATATGATGACAAACTCAGGTAACTAAATTGCAATTTGCCCTTTTTTCTAAGCTTCGTAACTAGTACGGAGTATATGATAAGTTTTTCATTTTGCAATCATATACCCCTCCGTCCCAAAATACTTGTAGTTTTAGCACTTTGCACATATATTAAGAAAAGTGATTAATACATATCAAATAGACTAATTTACCCTTTGAATATTTCAAGTAACAAGACAATTAGATGATTTTACAGTGACAACTAACTATCATAAATAAGGGCAATCTAGGCAAAGTGTGTCAATGTTTTATGAAAAAGTGCAAAACTATAAATATTTTAGGTCAAAAAAATTATTCTAAAACTGAATGTATTTTGGGACGGAGGGAGTAGTAATTTTTTTGTGATTTTATTTTACATTAGCATAGTACATGTTCTAAGCAAAATGGCTTGTGGTGTACGGTAAAAAATAGCAGATGTGGTTAGATATGGGGTTTTTGAACAGCTACACGGGACAGGAAATTAAGGACTGTGTCTAGCATAATCAAATTAATACTTCATCTCTATTAAAATGATATACTCCCTCCGTTCCTGCAGAAGTGTCATTTATTTCCCTTTTGGTCTGTCCCAGTACAAGTGTCACTATCCAAAATGGAAATGTTTTAATATATTTATATTCAACCAACCCCACCATTTAACCCCATTCATTCTCTCGCTTCATTTTCCACTACTCATTTTATTCAACTAACACTACGTATTATTTACTCCACTCATTCTCTCTCTTTATTTTTTACCACACACCTACTACATTTTCTTAATCCCCGTGTCCCAAAAATTGGTGACACTTCTGCTAGGACGGAGGGAGTATAGTGTGAAATCAGTTATCTCACATCAGAAAAATGTGGGTTATGCGCCTCCACAAAGTTACTATTGACAACCAATATGGACTTCCAGTTATTGTGCTCAGTGGGCCAATATGTCTTGCTTATGTAGTGGGAGTGCGGGACAACCATTGAGTTATAAAGCGCTTTGATCGTGATACAAATCCCGCTGCTAGCAGGCCGAGTCTTCGGGCTCAGGTCATTACATATAGTCCCGATTGATAATCATTACACATATTATAAAGTGACATTGTAAGTTGAGTGATTTTATTCAAATATTTAATTTACATTGTAAAATTTTGAAATTTTAGTGATTTTAAATATTAATTCTGACAATAAAATTAACTTTTAGAGACAAACAAAAAGTAATCATAAAACTATTACTCACTATGTTTTAAGATACTTGTCGTTTTAAGCGGTTTAAATGCATATACAAGAGATAGTTCAACATTAATGAATAAGGGTATATTAAGTAAACAAGAGTAAATATTCCTTGAAAATAGTAAAACATCAAGTATTTTGAAACAAAATTTAACTCTTTAAACAACATATATTTTGAAACGGATGAAGTATTTCAAAGTAGAACATTATTTGATCTTCGTATAGTACCAGTGTTCTAAAAGACCTCTGTCTAGGCCGCCTAGGCGGTAGGCGTTCATGAAACGCCTGGGTCCCGTCTAGGATATTATAGTTATTTCTGAATTTTCGGCCCCGCCTAGGCACCCCTGCGACACCTAGCGACCGCCTAGCGCTTTTTAGTTACTTGCATAGTACTCCCTCCGTCCCAAAATGATCTTCATACTTTTTTCAACATTACCACGAAGGAACTTTGAGCAATGATTTTAGGTTGATTAATTTATCCTAATGAAAATCTAAAACTTGTTATTGATAGTATTGATGATGATGTGTCAATAACAAGTTTTAGATTTTCATTAGTATAATTGAGTCAACCTAAAATTATTGCTCAAAAATCCTTCGCAATAACGCTGAAAAAAGTATGAAGATCATTTTGGGACGGAGGGAGTACTACTTATAAATTGATTCATCGCTTATTGAGAATCACTTATTTAGGCTTGGACCATGTTTCGACAGTAATGGCCCCAATATTAAAAATTTCACGAGGTGTTTATCAATGAAATTTCAAATCAAATAGACTGCTTTTGAAAGATAAGTGCACTAACTCTTGTAAATAGAGAAAAAGAAAGGTTCGTACTATTACAAATACTATATAAACATGAAATATATAGGTAAATTTTACCCTGCATGAATATTTGCTTTTCATATTTGAACATGTAACCTCAAATTCACACCGCAATTTCTCAATCAGTGCCCTAAAACTCCCTTCAACTAGCTATTGTAAATTTTTGCCCAAAAAAAAAAACACGTTTCTTTCTAAAAATATTGTTATTTTTACATGGTGTAAACAAGTAAAACATAATTACAAAAAATATTTAGTTCATCAAATTAGACAATTTGTATAAGATGGGGGGATTGCTTTTACAAAAAATATTTAGTTCATCAAATTGAACTCTTTTTTTTTTTTTTTTTTTTTTTTTTTGAAGGTAGTCCTTGAACTTTTAGGTGTTGATATATGTTGAACAGTTGAAGTGTCGCAATTGAATTCATAGCGAAAGTTAAAAGGTCTAAGCCTTAAGCCTTTTCAAGCTTTAAAAATGAATTTTCCATTTATTTTAATTAAAAAAATATTTGTCAACATAGGTTGAAAACTCAGAAAGAGAAAAAGGAGGTATAATATCTATGTATGTGTGTGTGTATATATATATATATAAATGTTTAGCTTCAAATTCTAGTAGTTGAAATGATAAATCATAGCCACTAATAGTATGAACAATTTATCAACATCCAATATGTAGGCTAAACACAACATCAAGCAATTAAAAGGAATTGATTACTGAATAGTTTACGGCGCCGTGATAACAAATCAACAATTGATTTGATTGTCATGATCCGGTTTGAGGTTTCTTTTATGTGAATTTGTAGGATAATCCATTTTTTTCGAATGAGCGCGACAAGGTGTCATAATGTTTAGGCCAATTATGTGCTGTGTTTTTCATAACACATTAGAATTTGTGTTGAAATATACACCAAATAAGACTATATGCCAGAAAACTATACTTTTGCTCACATCAATTCATTCAATCAATTTTAGTGTCCACTAATAGAATAGGGATTTTTCATTAATGAGAGAAATTTCAATCCAAGACAAACTGAGAGCTGATGAGACATTCGATTAAGCTTTCAACGAGTATTTCATAATGTTGTGTAGTAAACTTGTCATAAAGAGAAAAATGAAAAGAATATATAGCTAATGTTTAAAGATAGATTTCTTATCTCAAAACTCACTACGTTTAAAAGAAAATAAAATGAATTGCAATGAAGCAACAATCATAGATAGATCGTTTAGCACCAAGAGAAGATTAGACATGTTTATTTTTTCAGTATTTATAATACAAATTATTATACTCCCCCGTCTTTAAATGAAGACAAAAACTTGTATGAGAGCACCATGACCCGTCTCATAGTAGAGACGGGTCATTTTGACTCATGAGCCGCAGGAAAAAAAAAAAAAAAACTTTTTTTTTGGGGGCGGGGGCCATTTTTCTGTTTGCCAAAGGTAATAGCTACTATAACTAAATGTAACAAACGTGTTACTTATATGTAACAGTTTGTATACATAAAAGTAATACATAGATACATAAAAGTAATAGTGTTTTTTTTTATGTTTTCTTCATTTGCCAAAAGTAATTCTTATTATAACTAAAATGTAACGAACGTGTTACGTATATGTAACAGTGTTTATGCATAATTGTAACACATATGTATAGAAAATTAATAATTAAACCATTTACACTTTAGAATTAAAAACACTTGTGTTAGTAACATTGTGAAAATAAGAAAGTAACAATTTTAGTAGGGTTGACTAACAATTTTTCTTTAATCTTCGTGCCCAACCCAAAAATCTTAATTTGGACGGGACAAAGGGAGTATTTATTTTAGTAGGGTTGACTATAGTTGACTTGTACGCAAGTAGAGTGATATCCAAGATTGAAGGAGAAACCCACCCTAGCTAGTGCAACTAACTTCTTTCAATCACTATTCAAGAGTTCCTCTATCATTTGCAAAGCGATCATTTCCTCCTCTTTGCTAATCACCCCAATGTTTCCGCCGCTCGATTTAATCTCCGGTGTCGCTACGGCCGCTTCCTCCGGTGGCGCATTAATGTTGCTCTTCTTTCCGAGCTCCACCGTCATGACCCAGTTGGAGTCCGACTGTGCCCCGGCCCGCTTCTGCCAAACTCCGATGTGAGAGCTCTCCGTGTCCAGCCTCAGGCATGTCAAAGAAGGAGACGGAGCTTTGCAACATTTGCGAAGCTTAGCGCTTAGTATAGCGGAAAGAGCAGTTTGTGAAGACGATGTCGTCCCCTGCGTAGTAGACTTATCCGTCGGGGAGGTTTTGGCAATCGGGAAATTCGTCTTGGCATTACGGCCGCCCATTAGCACCGCCGCCTCATCGTAGGCTCGAGCCGCCTCTTCTGCAGTTTCGAACGTCCCAAGCCACACCCTCCTCTTCCTATTATTAAATCAGGTACGCACAATAACCAAATTCCGCATATTAGTGAGAATAATCGTATTTATAACTATTGAAAGGCATGATATTAGTTTAGTTAGGATGCATTGAAGGTGTTTGTAGAAATGATTGAGAGAAAATTAAAGGGGGGATTAATGTATATAGGAGTACTGTACAATAGAGGGTGACGAATTTCCGAAACCCAGGAGCCCCAGTGACGTTGCCTGACACCTCTGAACTTCTTTGAGTTGGAGGACTGTACCATCTTGATCTTCTGTGTCAGAATATACTCCAAAGTTAGAGAGAGAGAGAGAGAGAGAGAGATGAAAATGCGGGGGTTGAGAAGAAGTACTAGTGCAAAGAGATTGGGAATATTATAATGGCCGAATGGGGGTGAGAATTACTACTGGGTAAACAAATTGATTAATTCAAGAAGCAATTAATATTGGAAAGGTACGTATAAATGCTTCTGTTTTTTTAGGACTAGATCGATCACACTCGACAAATCTCCGTCGGTGAGCTTTCAGCTTGGAGACTTGTTCTCTCTGTCTTCCATTAATTAATCACTTAGTATCTTTCAAAATTTATATTTAAAAAATCTTTATTTAAAAACGCAATAATAATTTTTGTAATGATTAAAAAAAATGTGATATTTATGGGAATTTCTATTTGCACATCTCTTTTTCTATTTGCATAATTTATTCTCTCTTTTTGAGTGAAGTACTAAAACCAAGAAGAGAAAAATCATGGGGGCTGCAAAGTACAATAATGACATGAGGCATTTACTAACGTCATTAGTACTCCAACCCAAAATATCTTTCTTTAACATTCACTATTTTATACTGTATGTAAAATAATCAATATTAAAAATTACTAAAACTAATAAACTAATTTTAACATTACTCAATTCTCTTTACAATAATTGATTTTACATACTCCGTCCATCTCATTTTAATAGCCAAAAAAAAATTTGGGTTCAAAAATTAAGAAATAAATGTTTTTATTATAAAATATAGATAGTGGGGTAGAGTGTTGTGGGTATAGAAAGTGAGAGAGAGAGAGAAAGTGGGGTATGGAATAGTTAGTGGATAGTTGTTACGTGTATGACATGTAGGGTCCACTAAATAAAGAAGTGTAAAAAACTTTTTTGGGATTTTGACTCTTAAGTTGAGACACTCATTTGAGAAATTTTTGACTCTTAAAATGGGAAGGATGGAGTATATTTATTCCCACTATCCTTAAATGAATGTTTTTTTTTTAAGAAATTTTTGTTTCAAAATAAATGTCATTTTTAAAGGG
Source organism: Campanula takesimana (assembly GCA_026119855.1). Lineage (NCBI taxonomy): Eukaryota > Viridiplantae > Streptophyta > Magnoliopsida > Asterales > Campanulaceae > Campanula > Campanula takesimana. Next base: position 16,474 of record JAOWBW010001908.1, on the reverse strand, counting down.
AAAATTTCGAGAAAAACTTATTTTACACGCTTTAGTGTAAAACATGTTTTCATCATTTAATGTAAAGCAGAGTATCTTAATGTAAAACAAATTACACATTTTTTAGTGTAAAACTAGTTTTTCATAAGATTAACTCTTTTTTTAAATTAATTTTGTATGTAAAATTATTATTTTTTCACAAAAAAATTTTCTGAACGGTAAAAATCGACTTGTACATTGGGTCGGGTCGCACACATCCCAGACCAAGGAAGCCCAAGTATGAACCCCTACAGAGGCCCTCAGTTCAAGACATGGGCCAAGCTTGTCTACAGATCAAGACCTCGGCATCTTCACATGGCCGCCGCCAGAAGACGAGGATCAAGCATCACAAAGAACCACTCGACTTTGATTAACCCGAAGGCTTTATTTGATACCAAAAACTACTTCAAACAATCACCACACATTCCTCGATTTTCCCTCTGCCGAGGATGCAGAGTTGTGGTTCACCAAGGCAATCTTCGGCGGCGAAACGAGAGACATATCAATCTATTGCCGTCTCGGCGAGCACGATTCCCGGCTAATCTTTTCTGTCGACGGCAAGAGGGTTTTACAGGTGAAGTATTTGAAGTGGAAATTCAGAGGAAATGAGAAGGGCTAGTATAGAGTAGATGGGAGTGCTGGGGAAGGTGAAGAGAAAAGGGAATGAGTTTTTCTTTTTTGTTTAACTCTCCTCATTTTGAAGATATGTCATTAACCCCCTGACAGTTAATATCATTTTAAACCAATCAATTTATTGATCATGTGCGTGGCACGTGCCTATTTAACGGGTTTTTGTAACAAAGTTGGTTAAAAACCCTAACTCGACAAAAATGACAACTTTGGGGCCCAAAATGCTAACTGAAATACTTTAGAACCCATCATAGGAACACCCCCAAACTTTGGGGCCTAAAATGCAATTTACCCTAACTTAATACATAACATGCATATGCAAACAAAGTAAAATAAATGGGCTAGTTCAATAATTAAGGAAAATATGATGTGTTGTGAGTGTTGATAGTTGGGTAGGAGAGAGAAAGTGAGGTAGAGAAAAGTTAGTGGATAATTGTTGTGTAGAATCCACTTTTCATTTTAGGATTATGATTTTTAAAATGGGACGTCTTTTTAAAAAATAATTGACTCTTAAAATGGGACAGAGAGAGTATACATATATTTTTTTAAGAAAATAAGAAGATATATTTATAATTTTAAAACATATTTGAAAAAAAAGCATACTAATTTAATTATATTTTTGTAATATAAATATGATATTAAAATTAACAGAAGAAATGAGTCATTTCTCAATTTGTTTGGAAAATGAGAGAAACAAGAAAAAGTTTATGCAAAAAAAAAAAAAAAAAAACCGAAAACCCCGAGAAGACCTAGATGCAGTCTAGTAGTAGTATGGAACACATTGACTTTTTAACTTTTTACATTTAATGGCTGTTTTATTCTTTTGAGGTTTTTTACACAACTAAAAAGTAGTGCAAATAGTAGAACCCATATTTATTATGAAACAAATGAACTTTACACTTGCTTTTTAGGGTTAATGACAGATTAGGGCCTGAACTGCAGGGGGTGCGTCTAAAAGGGGCCTGGATTTTTTTTTCGCTAGATCAGGGCTCAATATCTCAAATTTTCGGCAGTTAAGGGCTTTTTGACGGAAATCGTTAGAAAAGTCAGTTAAGTGCCATGTGCATGGCATGTGATCGGCTAAATGGATGGATTTGTAATGAAAATTTATCAAAAAGGGTCAAACTGTAAATTTTAAAATTTGAAGGGTTAAATCTACCCATTCCCAAACCCGAACCCGAACCCAGTTACACCCAACATAAATACCCAATCCGCCACTTTCCTCCTCACCTTCCCACATTCCTCTGCTTCTCCAATCAATTCTCCGGCGAGATCCGATTGGCCGACGGAGGTGGTTCTGGAGGAGTGAACGGCGACTCACCCTCTCCTTCCACCCACCTTCACAAATCCGGCCGCCACTCTCAACCCCGACCCTCTCTCTCTCTCACCATCACCCACAACGCCGTCTTCACCAACTCCGCACCATGTCCCAAATTCCGGCGAACCTCCCTCTCCCTTCGGCTCCAAACAATGCCGGCCAGAACCACACCACTCCAGCCCCATTTCTGGTTATCCCGCCGATCCACTTCCCATCGCCGTCCGTCTGCCGCGACGCCGGACACAACTCCGGCATCTATTCTTTCAGTTCGTCGTCTCTGCTTTCTTTCTTCCTCTAATTCGAAAACACAATTGATGAACGAAATCCCCAATTTCTCTCTACTTCTACTTGGATCCGTGAAATCTAGCTCTTTTTCTCTTTCTCTCAGTTCGTTGGCAAGGTACGAACGAAATCTATCTCTCTCAGTTCGTCGGCAAGGTACGATTCCGGCAATTTTCAGTCTTACCAAAGTACAATTTCTGGGTTGGATTTTAAGGGTTAGGGTTGGGAATGAAGATGGGGATAGTGGTGGGGTGTAATATTTGGAGAGAGTGATTTTCAATTTCACCCATTATCTCCAAACTCTTTCATTTGAGAATGGTGGCCGGAAAAAGGAAAGACGAGATTGGTGGCCGAAAAAAGGAAAGACGAAGGGGAAAGAGCAGTCGTTTTTCTATGGAGGCTACTGTTCTTGCTGTTTTTTTTTAATTTACTTTGTTAATTTTTCAATTAAATTGTAATCAATTCTTTTAAATAAGAATATGGATTTCTTTTTATATTTTAATAAGTCTAATTTTTTTAAATGTTGTATAATAATATTAAGTATCTATAATACTCCCTCCGTCCCATCCGAAATATGATTCTTGGTCTGACACGGGATTAATGAATAATAATCTTTTATTATAAAAAGTTGTTTGAAAAGTAGGTGTTGTGAGTATGAATGAGAGAGAAAGTGGGTGGAGAATAATAAATGAAAAGAAGTTATGTTAAAAAAAGACACTCATTTAGGGACAAAGATTTCTTGAAAATGGACACTCATTTAAGGATAGAGGGAGTAAAAGTTTTTCATTGTAAATAGTGATAATTACTTTATATTGTTTTAAATTTGGTGAATGTAAAAAGTAATTTATTATGTTCATAGAATAAAATTTAAATTTATTTATAATTTTCTTTATTTAAATTTATTATTTAGAAAATAATCTAAAACCTTTTATATTTAATATAGCTATTAGATTATTTAGAAAAAAATATTTATTTCATTTTAAACCTTTTGAGTTTCAAAAATTTCACTAAAACCCTTACAAACTAATATCATTACAAACCCATCCATTTTGACGATCACGTGCTCGGCACATGGCACTTAACTGACTTTTCTAACGATTTTCGTCAAAAAGCCCTTAACTGCCGAAAATTTGAGATATTGAGCCCTGATCTAGCGGGAAAAAAAACACGCACCCCTGCAGTTCAGGCCCTAATCTGTCATTAACCCTACTTTTTATTAACATGAATTTTCTTCAGCAGATAACTGAGAAAATTTACATTTCCCAAGTAATGAATGTCCTTATGTCCTGAGGACCCTTTTCGGGGATGTCCTATTCTCGTCATTCATGTCCCGTTTTAATTTGGTTGGTGACATTTTGATCAATTAGTTTTTATTTGTAACTCGACTTACTATTACTATTTTCTCTGAGTACATTATGTTAGGAAAATTCTGCAAAAAGGAACTCTAAAATACAGAATATATAATAAACAGAATTAAACTTAAAGTAATAAGATGGAAATGATCAAACAGAAACTGGAATGGAGTATATGTGCCGAGCCGTGTGTTAGACACACTGTCCTTAAGACTTATTCGCCCCCTCACCGTGAGTGCTTGAGGATGTCGTCGGACGCTAGTCTCTTAGGATCACTCGCACGAACTGGATGCTTCCCTGCACTAAGAGACTCCGGCGAATTGAAGTTGTGCCTGGACAGTATCACCACAAATAAAGATGCAAGAGGAGGCCAAAGAAGGAATGACAAAATGCAACAAAGAAGAGGGTGTGAGAGATTGCTGGAAAATGTGTTTTCTTTCTGTGTTATCTTGTTTGTGTTCTTCATCTCTATTTATACTACTACAAGAACAGATTTACATCCGGAAATTTAATTAAAAGGATAAACACAATCCTACTACTCCAAGAACAAATTTACATCCGAAAATTTAATTAAAATGATAAACACAATCCTTAATTAATTCTGAGATAATGCATGTCTCTTCATTTTGGCCTTTCCAGTTCAGATGATTGAATGAATCTGTATTTCCAGCAAAAAAATTAAAAATTTTGACTGTAAGGATAAAAAATAATAGCAAAAGGTGAGCTAGTCCGGGCAAGGCAAATCGGTCCTAAATTCGTGTCCGCAAGTCGCGTGCACACATGAGCTCGATGATCCCAAGCCAATCTGGATCCATGATTTGCACACCTGTAAGTACCCCAATCTGAAATTAGCCAACTTAAAGGAACTCTTAGCACCATTCAGTGATAAACTGATAGGCTGGAACCTCACTAGGATAAACTGGAAATTCAGGACTGCTCTGGAATTAAACTTGGAAAAATCCAGAACTCGCCAGGCTGAGCAGTACGGATGGTTTGGACGCGGGAAGGGCCTAGCCGTAGTCCCTATAAATTGAGACCCTTGCTGATTATTTCAGGGGAGAGAAATATAGTTTTGTAGGTGAAACTCTGCAGAAATTCAGCCTGAGTGAAACACCACCAAACACTTGAGTGAAAAGAGAGGAAGATAGGCCATAACCACCATAGGTGAAGCCTCCTTCTCCCCATCTTCTCTCCATCTCAAACTCTTTTGTTCTTGCTCATATTGTTTATTTACTTGCATTTTAAGCCTTGCCCCTGTCAAGCACCTTTTGTATTGCAAGTCTTGCCCTTGTCAAGCACCTCTTATATTGCAAGTCTTGTCCTTTCAAGCACCTTATAATCTTGTTATGTATCTTGGAACCAAATCATGAAATGATTCAAGGTGCCCTCACATCCAAGTATGTGAAAAAGGGATAAAACCTAAAGAAGATCATGATTTGTTAATTTCTTGCCTTTAAATAGCTTGATGATCCATTTTCATGGTGAAAGCATGTATCTTTATGTTGTATTTGGCCATGATGATCATGTTAGGTGATAAAGTTCCAATCTTTATCATCCCAACCTTGATTTAGCCTAAAATCCCACATTTGGGTCATAAAGATTCAATATTTATGTCATTTTGTTGTCCCTAAAGGTTTAATCTTGTGTAAAGATCCCATTTTGATGGTAAAGTTTGAATCTTTACTCATCAAAATGGCCATCTTGGCTCAAAAGCCCCTTTCATCACCTTTTCTTAATAATTCACCAATGATTGTCTTAATCACATCCAAAATTCTTGTTTTGGTGTCTAATCTAGTGATTAATGACATATGGATGATTTGATTTGTGTTTTGTTACAAAAGAATGGCTGGAAATGATCAAACAGTCCAGTTTCAGACAGAATGCTCTGTTTCTGTATGGAACTGGACTGATTCCTGGGAATCTGTTAAAATTCCCAGGAAGACCCCCTTTAGCCGTACGGCTAGTTTGTCCAGGGGCATGTTCCAGTCCAGTTCCCCTTTAATCCAGAATGTTTACAAAAGAACCCCCTTTCTGTTAAAATCCTAACTGTTTTCTGTTAAAGTCAGTTTCTCCCGTTTTCTAAACACACACACACACACACACACACACACACACATATGCACTTTTCGTTAACAAACTTAGGAAGACTCGGCTTTGTCTGAGGCGGCTTGAGTGACGTGAAACTCTTCCTAAGCCGTAACCTGACCTCCGAACTCATAAATCTCTAACCATTTTTATTTGTTGGGTTAAAAGTTAACAAATGTGGCGACTCCGTTAAGTTTGTGAAGTTACACGTGTTTGGCTTTTCTTCCTCGAAACGAACCCGCGTTTCGCCCCGAGGGGGAGGATCCTTACAACACCCCCCCCACCCCGCGTGCGCGAGAGAGAGCCTCTATGCATACAAGCTTGAACACTACTAAAGTGCCCAAGCCTTTATACTAGCTTCCTTTTACATTTCTTTCCAATGTGGGATAAACTCAATATCCCAATTTCAACCCACCAACTTCAAACCTTTGTATCTCATTCATCCCAACACCAAATCTATATATATATATATTAAAGTTGGTGAGGAGAGTTGTGGATTTGACATGTGTACATGTTTTAGTAAAAGCTTGAATTTGGAGAAGCCACATCAACATCATCCTAAAATGTAATGACTTTTGATATTCTCATTCTTAGCTAATACTATTAGTTAATCATATTAGTAATTATATGAGTTAACTATTACTATTAATAGTATAAGTTAACTATTACTATTAATAGTATAAGTTAACCATTACTATTTATAGTATTAGTTAACAATATTAGTTACAATACAAGTTAAATATTACTATTAATAGTATTAGTTAACTATATTAGTTAACTATTACTATTAAGAGTATTAGTTAACTATAATAGTTACAATATATAAGTTAATTATTACTATTAATAGTATTAGTTAACCATAATAGTTACTTTATAAGTTATTTTTTACTATTAATAGTATTGGTTAACTATAATTGGCTACATATATTAACTGTTACTATTATTAGTATTAGTTTATTATATTAGTTATTATATAAGTTAGATTATTAATTAATCATAATAGTTACTATATCAATTAACTATTAATATTAATAATATTATTTTATTATAATAATTATATTAATAATTATTATTATATAGATTAATCATTGCTATTAATATATATTGACTACTACTATCAATAGTATTAATTAATTATAATAGTTATTATAATAATAGTAATCATATAGATTAATTTTTATTATTAATAGTATTAGTTAAAATGATGATTACTATATTAGTTAACTATAGTTAAAATATTTTTAAGACAAAATATTAGTTTCCCGTGCAGAGCACGGGTTACCCGCTAGTTGGACAAATGAATACATTATCTCAATGTTCTCATGGAGTAGAACACAAACCCATAAACAATTTTGTCATTCGACAAATTATTTATCATGGAAATAAATCATATTTCCTTCACATATTACAAAAAATACACTATTTTTCCAACACATTCCACTCCCTTTCTCCTGAATTTTGTTTGACAAAACAATGTTTTACTGTTTTGTAAAAAGCACATTAGTGCCCCAAAGTTTCACATGAGTTGCAATTTAGGTCCTAATGTTTCAATTTTGGCAAAGTGCCTAATGTTCACTATTTGTAGTGAAATGGTTTTTTTTTTTTTTTTTATATATATATATGGAAGCTAACGAAATTAACGAAAAATCTAACGAGTTTTTTTAAAAACAATAATTAATTTTCTTTTGCGCTCATTTCGTTGAAAATTTTACACCTCCTTTTAAATAACACAATGAACGTAAAATAAAGACCACAATATGATTCACATTAATGAAAATAATAGTAAATTTATAAACCCACATTCAGTCTGCCGCTTATCCCCACCATTTTCTTAAAAACCGAAGTCGCCTTCTATCTCATTTTTTCTTCCCTCCCTCAAGGCACAATCTAGATTCCCTTTGATGTGCGTTTTCAAACTAGTTAGATTTATTATGGAATTTAAATTTTATTTTTTCGTTGATGATTCTGATTTTGAAAATATTTGATTGAAGATTTGAGTTTTTGGGTGGTATTTTGCTACTTTGTCTTTTTTATATTTTAAAATTGGATGGAGGTGGCACACCGGTTGCGGTTCAGAGAAAAAAGAGTAGTTTTACGTTTTTTATAAAAAAACAATTTTCCCTTAACTTTTAAATAAATATTTTAGGAGTTGTAAAGTTTTTAAATAATGTGGGTAAAATAAACAATTATTGAACTTTTTATTGGTTGAAAATACAATTTTCAAACAAGTTCGTTAAATTTTTTGTTAATTTCGTTAGCTTCCATCCATGGACATCCAAAAAAAGACCCAGTTCATTGCAAATTGTGAACATTAGGCACTAAATTGCCAAAATTGGAACATTAGAACCTAAATTGCAATTCATGTGAAACTTTGAGGTACTAATGTGCTATTTGCCTCAATTTCTTCCAGTTGAACATTTTGAGTTTTTATCTAAATAAATGAGTTATTTTTTGAGGGACAAACAAAAAAATAAGGTTGAACCATCTTTGAAATGGAGTGAGCTAGTGTTAATTAAGGCCGAAATTTGTTTTTATCCAATTTATTTATTTTGAAGACACTTTTACTTTATCATTATGCTTTTTTATTAACTTAAAAACTACACATTCGTCTCAATTTAATGTTCCTACTTTGATTTTGCACGGGGATTAAGAAAAAGTGAATGCTGTGAGTATGAAAAGTAAAGTAAGAGAGAGAAAGTAAGTAGAAAATTTTTGTAGTGAGAATGCCATGTGAGTCATGTTGTCTATTTTTTGTAACAAAGTAAAGTAAGAACCTTAAATTGAGATAAATATAAAAGGAAAGCTAAGAATCTTAGCGAGACAGAAGAGTACTACACTAATGATAACTCTCATCCACAACCACAAAGATTAAACACTTTAGTCTTAAGGGATGAAAAACTTTACTTTTTCACACTTCCACCCCTGAACTTTTGAATGGAGGGTCACGTCCTACCACACTACTTAACTTTCATAACCAATATCATCCCCACTGTACTACCACCACCATCCACTAACACTACCATTGCCACCGCTATCACCATCACCACAACCATTACACCCCACGCCCATTACTACTAATGGACATTACCACCACACCGCAACCATCACCACCCACCAATACTGAAATTGTTGACACCGTAAACACACTTCATTTCCGGTTTTAATCCAATTTCAGTCTCGTTCCTATTTACAATCAATAACAAATCGCGATCGAGGGAGATTCCGCTAGAGAAAAGATAGAGGAAAGCGAAGAAGGAGAATTGAATTGGAAATAATAAAAGGAATTGCAACGTGTTCAATGTGATGGCGGTAGTGGCAGTGGTAATAGTGAGGTAGTGGTTGTGATGGCGGTAGTGCGGTGGTGCTAGTGATGGCGATAGTGGTGGTAGTGATGGCGATAGTGGCATTGGTAGTGGTGGTGGTTATGCGATGGTGCTGGTGGTGGGCAATGGTGGTGACAGTGGTGAGTGGTGGTGGGCAATGGTGGTAATGATGGTGGTTGTAAAAGTTGAGGAGTGTGGTAGGATCGACCCTCCTTTAAAATTTCAGAGGGTGAAAATTTGAAAAATAATGTTTTTCACTCATACTCACAACAATTATCCACTAACTCTTCTCTGTCTTACTTTCTCTCTCCTACCCAACTATCAATACTCACAACACCTTAATTCTTGAACCACCCATTTTTTTGACTCTTAAAATGAGACGGATGGAGTAAGTATTTTGAGAAGAAAAAAAACTCGTAAAACTATAAATATGTTAGGACTAAAGTGAAAGTATTTTGGGATAGAGTGAGTAATGCCAGTGATGTTGAGACTTGAGACTGTATCACGACGCACAAACAAAATGATGAGAAGCAGAGAAATTCAGAGAGACACATAGTGATTGGTTGAATGTATAGAGAAGTAGGGAGTACAAAGTGAAGTGGGATGAGATTTTCTGTACCACAATTTGTGTATCACTTGTGTACCATAAGTGATCTGACAGCTATACATTATTTGTGATATTATAATTATCTTAATCTTAATAAGATATAGTAATTGGATCACTCATGGTACACAATGGTACTCCAAAAGTGATACAGGAGATTTCCTCTCGTACAAGTGGTGAAATGCAGCAGCTCTAATATGGGATCATGTGAATGTGTCAACATTAGTGTGGGCTTGTGGGGTTTGACATGTGTATAGCGTATTAGGTAAGCTAGTTCAAACTACCCTACCTATTTGGATGTACGATGTGATACTCTCAATGGTCTTTACTTTTTGTTTCTCACACACTCGTACATACTCACTTCCTCCTTTTTTTAATTTTGAAAAATGAGTTTAGCACAAAAATTAAAAAATTAATTAAAATAGCAATGTATTGTAAATGTAAATAATTGAGTAAGAGAGAAAATTAGATAAAAATTACTCCTCCGTCCCAAAATACTTGTAGTTGTAGGATTTTTACACAAATTAAGAAAAACAATCAATGCATGTCTAATGGACTAAATTACCCTTGAAATATAACAAGTACCAAAATAATTAAATGCTTTTATAATAACAACTACCATCATTAATAGATAAATAGATAGTTATTGTTACTTGTGAGTATGACAAAAGTAAATCTCACTATTTGAAGTATTAAACCATTTCTATTTTGAGGCTTTGTGAGACAACCAAAATAACATTTTTTATAAATTAAAAAGAAACCGAGTGAGTATACTTATATACCTACTGTCTCATTTCAAATTTCAAATTGCAATAAAAAAAAAAAAAAAAAATTGCTCACACACGCACACATATACCTCTATACCACGTTCTCATTTCAGATTGCAATAATGCGTCTGAAAATTCAAAAAGATACTCTTCCATTCCATAATACTCCGTAAAAGTTATTTATTTTTCTTATAAATGCTTCATAGCAAATTTTACTAACTCGAACTAAAAATTTAAGAGAAAATTTTGGGGGAAACTAATTTCTCCATAAGTTATAAAAAATCATGTTTTATGGGGTTAAAGTTTAGAGTTTAGGCCCTTTAAAGTTTAAGGCTTAGGGTTAAAGGGTTAAAAAGTAGACTTTTTATAACTTATGGAGGAACTAGTTTCCCCCAAAACCAACTCAAAATTTAATAATATTTTCACTTACTTTCAAGTTGCAAGATGTAGCTGATTTTATCCATTCTACGCATGTTGATATAAATATGTGCTCTTATTAACTTAGTATCTCAATCTTTCACGATGAGATAGTTAGTTTCACTCAAGATATCCAGTAGTGCTGTGAGATTTTCCACCCCAAACCCCAAACATATGGCGCTACCCAAAAGCTCCGCAAGAATAGTTTTGACTTTTGAGTCTCCATCCATATAATGGGTCACTTTTCTAATTTAAATAAGCTTGGATTAAGAGTTAAGTTCTGGATACGAAATTAGCTAGTGAGTTTGACTGTTCTCTTCCGACCTGCACGTGTCATGGTTTAGCCCCATTCATTATAATTATTCATTTCCTCTCATAACAAACTTCTATGTTAAAATGAAAATTAAAGAAAAGTAAGAGGTGTGAGTAAGAATGAGAGAAAAAGTAGGGTAGAGAATAGTAAGTGGATAGTTGTTGTGAGCAGGGGAGGACACACGCTTGCCGTAGGGTGTGCCGGTGATCCCCCAATTTTCCCGTCACAAGTGTAAAAAAAATAAGAAAAAAATAAATTGTTTTATTCATAAGTGCACCCCCATCCCCAGCTATGCCCACCCCCTTTGTAAATCAAAAGAACAGAACACGGGAAAATGGGAAAAAGAATACGCGAACAAAGCGAGACAGAGAGAAGAAAAGAAAAGAGCCGACGACGTAATCACGCAAAGCAGCAAAGCAGATCCGCCGAATCCGTCCTTCCGCCTCCACCGGACGACCACCCATTGTCCACCTCCACTCTCCACTCCAGCTTTCTCGTAAGATTCAATTTTTGGAATTTTATTTTAGGATTTTGTTGTTGACTGATTTAGATTTTTAATTTAAGGTTTTTAATTTAGGGGTTTTGATTAGTGCCGTCAATTTGGGATCGTCCCGTCGGGACGTCCCGTCCCGCCATATAAATGGGACGGGACGGGATAGTATATTCTAATCCCGTATAAAAACGGGCCTATTTGGGACATCCCGTTTGGGACGCGGGACAAAGCGGGATGGGACGGGATGTCCCGCATATTTTTAGTTTTAATTTTAATGTTAATTGTTTTAACCTCAAAGATATTTTAGCACTTAATTTTTAGCTTTTTCTTTCAACTATACATTGTCTTTTTGTGTTGATTAAGTTATTTTATGAAATAAAAAAGTTTTGATCATGTTCGATTGTAAAAGATTAATCTTATGTTTTAAATTTAATGTTTTGGCATCATCTTAGTTAGATTTTAGTTTTATAATATTAGCGTCTTCTTGTCCCGTATTTATCCCGAATTGTCCCGCGTCCCGAGGTAGGATGGGACGGGACGAGAATTTTCCGTCCCGCGAAGGATTTGGGACGTCCCGTCCCGTAATATTGCGGGATTTCATGGTTTTGTCCCGTCCCGTTTTCCCGAATTGACAGCTCTAGTTTTGATATGATTTAGATTTTAGGGTTCAAATTAGGATTTTTTTTTTATTTATTAATAACAGTGCTATTGAATACTTTGGTATGATTGATGGTGTTTTTTCATATTTCTTGACTATGGAGCTAAACTTGAAAAGAAATTCATTAATGGAAGCGGGAACTAGTTTTGGGTAAGTAATTCTCTCCCTGTGACAGGGATGTTGGTGAAGTTAATAGTAATATGATGTTTCAAAAATTGTGAAAATTTAGTGAGACAAGATCAATCGGTTGATGTTGCTCTTAATCGAAAATCGGATATTGAGAGAAAGGAAATTCAAATTCAAATATGTGATTCAATTGATTCTTGTAGATTATTGTTGAATCAAATACATGCTTTTCGTGGTCGTGATGAGTCTAAAGCTTCTTTGAATAGAAGAAATTGCATTGAAACTCTTAAGATGATTGCTAAACAAAATGAGTTTATTAACAAGATGGTTTTGAAAAAAAAAATCATATCTATTGTTGTATCGGCTTTTGAAGTTTGCTTTGATTTTACCGGTATCAACAGCAAGCGTGGAAAGACGCTTCTCAAGGATGAATATTATCAAGGCGCACTTACATAATCGAATTGGTGATTAACTTTTAAATGATTGTCTTGTGTCTTATATTGAAAAATAGTTGTTTTGGAGCGTCACAGATGAAGATGTAATTAAACGTTTTCAAAGTATGAAAACACGTAAGAGACAAATTTAGTATATTTTTCTTTCTTGTAATCGATGTAGGTAGTTATATAGAAAACAATTACTTTTTAAAACTTTTGTGTAATGTAATTTGTGAACTCCCTTGATTTTGGGTCTTGGTCCGCCCCTGGTTGTGAGTGGAAGAAGAGAAAAAAACATGTTTTTCTTTTTGAGTAAGTGGAAGTTTTCAATGGACGCGTAAAATAACAAAATAATAAGTTTGTTATGGGAATATGGAGTATTTTTATTTATAAAATTTTGAGGGCATTCCCTTTTGCTTTAAAAGAGAATAATTTGTTTTATTTCCATTATCAGTCATTTGTTCTATTAAATTTATAGGATGTGTTCATATACATTTTTCTTTTCCCATTTAAATTTCTCTCTTTATTACAAAAAATAGTGACTATCAAAACATTTGACACAAAACTAAAATATGGAAAATTTCTCAGTATAAGTACGAGTTTTTTTGCAAAAGTGACATGCGTACTTTGTGCAATATATCAATTTGACTCGCGTACTTAATAAACATCAAATGTGACATGCGTACTTATGATTGGCAAAAATTTTAGACTAATTTTTAACTCACGTTAAAATTTTAACGAGACGGTCCATGTAAGCTCCCAGTAGGGCCCACCCTTTGCTGAATTGTTGCTGAATTGTATTATAAAACAAATTAAAGAGGTGAAAATGTAAAATTTAAAATCCTTTCATCTCCTTATCCCATTCCCCACTGTCTTCCCCAAGGTCACCACCACCCGACCACCACCACCAGCAACCAACAACCACCATCACCATCAATCTCCTTCTACACATGTCTCATTCCACCATAACCTCCACTATACCAGTCTCAACACCACCAATAATAGTCTCAATGCTATCATAAACCTCCATCTCCAAAATCCACAACACTCAATCAAACCCAGACATCACCCCCAAATCTTCAAAAACTCAGATTCAAACTCAAACATACACCATGATGTAAAACCCAGATTTGAAAGCAAATATGATGTTAACCAAGATTCAAAATACACACGCACACATTATACTCACACACACCATGAAATCAAACACAAATCTCTTCAGATCTGAATAAAAAAAAATTAAAAAAAAAATTGGTACAAATTCAAAAGACTAATTTGCCTATGTGGGAGAGAAAGAACAGGATGGAGGGAGACTTCGATTTTTGAAGAAAATGGTGAGGGTGTCGGCGGATTTCAGTTCATATCTAGATCTAGCAAAAAAAAAAAGTGGCCGGCGGTGGTTTTGAGGGGGGGAAAAGGCGAACAGAAAAGGAGCAAGGAGTGGGAGATGGGTTTGTGAGAAGAAGGTAATAATGGTGACGTAGGTGAGAGGCGCTTGTGCGGGTGTGGGGGAGGGTGACGGCGCCAGACGGGAGAGGGAGAGAGAGGGGGAAGGCTCATGCCGTTCCATTTTAACGCTTTGGGAAGAAGAATGCGACGTTCAATGAGGATTTTAATTTACATTCAAGTCCTTCTTATTTTATTGACTATAATTTAGGCTTGTAAGTTTTATATTTTCATTGTTACCCCCTATATGGACCGTCCCGTTAAAATTTTAAAATGGGTTAAAATTAGTCTAAAATTTTTGTCAATCATAACTACACATGTCACATTTGATGTTTATTAAATACGTGAGTCAAATGATATATTGCACAAAGTACGCATGTCACTTTTGCAAAAAACTAGTATAATACTACGTAGTTTCTTTGTAGAAAGGCAACTTACGAATAACTCCCCCCGTTTCATGTGAATTGAGACTTATTCATTTTTCGTCCGTTTCACCTCAATTGAAACTGCCCAAAATAGCAAACTTTTTAATATTTATATTCACCCAACCCCACCATTTAACCCGACTAATCTCTCTCTTCATTTTCCATCACTCATTTTATCCAACCAATACTACTATTAGTATTTACCCCACGCATTCTCTCTCTTCATTTTCCACCACACATTCACTACTTTCTTTTAATTGTTGTGCTCATTTTTTTTTTTTCTCAATTCACATGAACCGGGGGGAGTATGAATGAAGCACATGGTTTGTGCTGGTCCGTGTTGAGTTAATTATATTTAATGAACTGTTGCATATTGTTGCATATTGTCATTATCATCCCTCTTCTCTAGTTAAATCTAAAGAAACTTTTCATTACTATGGAAAAATATTTACTACTCTTGACAACTCAATTGAATTGACCTTGACCATAGTATATATACCTCCGTCCAACTCAATGCGCACTTTACTGTTGGGCCACAAGATTTAAGGAGAGAGTATTATATCAAAAGTATTGTGATGGAGAATAAGAGTGGTTGGGAGGAAGAAAGAGAATGAGTGGAGAATAATGAGTGGTTTGGGAGGAAGAAGAGAATAGTGGAGAATAATGAGTGGTGGGAGGAAAGAGAGAGGATGAGTGGAAGATTATAAAAAGTAATACAAAAACTTTCCTTTTTTTGGATTGTGCACATATCAACGACACCCACTTAAAAGGTAAGTGTGCAAATTGAGCTGGGACGGAGGTAGTATTAGAAAGAGAATTACTCTTTCTGTCACATTTCAGGCGTCTCATATTCATATTACTCACTCAAAATATTCAATTTTCTCTTCTCCCCACTCACAACAACTATCAAATATCTCATTTTCTCTCTCTCCTTTCTACTAGCAACACTTACTTTTTTTTTCTTAATCTCTTGGCATTTAATTTTAGTAACTATAAATGTAGGGCGGTTTTTCTGAAAATATTGATTTTATTTATGGACTTTTAGTATTAGTAGAATCAAATATGTTTAGAAAATTATCTTTATTAAATAATAATACTGTATAATATATTGCGAGTATGAATTAAAACATTTGACAGATGAAAATATAAAAACTTCATTCAAAAATAAAACAGATAGTTCCTCTTTTCAACTTGTTTAGAAATATTTTTTTATTTTAGGATGGAGTGAGAGAAAAATTCCATCTCATGATAGAGGGAAAGGAAGTGTAACACCCGAATCTTTCTTATAATATCTGAGCATTTAAATGGCACTAAATATCCATAAATAACAATAATAAATACTTTAATTTAGGGTTCACAACGGCCCTTATTTAACCATAAATTCAAAACAATAGCGGAAGCGTAACTTAAACTTGTCTTGGTAGGTAACAATACAACAACCTAACCATCATGTACTTCGACTTACATCAAGATAATAAACGTACTTAACCTACTAAATTAAGAATCTTCAGTCAGAGGTCTTACTACGCTGCTTTCCCTTGTCTTGTCCTTCTACTTATATCCTGAAAACAAAGTTTATAGAGAAGAGATGAGCGAACGGAATGCTCAGTAAGTTCATACGTGGCCTCTCCGGTTACTAGGAGAGACGACCAGAACGAATACTTTGAATAACTTTTACAAAGATAGGTTCAGTTACTTTTGGATTCAGGACTGCAGAACAAATACAGTCATGTTACTTTTAAGATTTTTACTTTCAAAGGATTATGGCACTACAATCCAATGG
>JAOWBW010001907.1:0-164374 GCA_026119855.1 Campanula takesimana | reverse complement strand
TTTGCTTGATTAAAGCCTCATACTATTATCCTTTGATCATTCAAAAAAGACTTGCTCTTAAATCTTAAAACAAAGTGCGAATTCATGCTATAAACATTTATTTTATGTCGTTAATGTCTATTTCCTAAGTTTTCGTTATATGCCTATTACCTGGGAAAAAAAGATGGGTATTCGGTAACTGTTTGGATTTTCTTCTAACTTTATAGTAATTCCAAAATCTTTCTATTTCATTGTTGTGATACTTGTCAACTATGCTGCTGATCTGCAACATTCTGCAATTACTTTCCTGATTCCCTCCAATAGTTTATCTGGTTCGTTTTTAACGGGGAATGTATGCTCTAGTTTTCACTTTTCTGAATTTAATTCTCCACAAGTTAGACATGGCTCAACCTTGATTTTATTACGTAATAATGTCTAATAACTTGTTGCATGCAGCTATACTTGATCGGTTAGGGAGATATGTTATTACTGGTTCAGATGACGCGCCTTGTGAAAATTTGGTCCATGGAAACTGCAAATTGTTTGGCTAGCTGCCGTGGGAATGAAGTGACTTCGACTAGTGTATCATTTGAATTTTCACCCATATTCTTTTCTTGCTTATATTTTTTCATCTCATTATATGCTTAAAAGGGAGACATCACTGACCTTACTGTGAGCGTCAACAATGTGCTAGTGGCTTCTGCTTTAAATGACCATGCTGTGTGTGACAGCGGCGTTTACCGGATGGGCTTCCAATTTCAGTTTTGTGGTCACACTGCAGCAGTTACAGCCATAGTTTTTTAGTCCTAGATCGAACGGGAAAATATAGAAATATCCCCTGTACTTAGGTCAAGGATGCAGATATACCCTTATACAAGTTAATTGCCACATATGCCACTGTAACTTGAGAAAAATGTGTTGATATTTGGACACTGTCATCTTTCCGTCAAAATTTTAACGGAATGGCTGATTAGGCGTCTTAGTTGCCATGTAAACTTTCCTACGTGGAAAAAAATTGCCTAAGTGGAATTTGATGTGTTTCGAAACTACGTCGTTTTGGTAGTTAAATTAGAAGGCCAATATTCGTTAAGTAGTTAACATATGTGTTAAATAATTGATGAAATAACATTTAATTTGAGACCTCAGTTAGCAAGTCTGTTAAAAATATCAATTCTCTTAATCAACCTCATCATCTCCAACACCAGCACCACCGTCACCTACCCACCACTCACAAGTCACCACCATCATCCACCATCGCCACCACATTCAACACCACCATCACTACAAAATTAACAACACAAAATCAAACCAAAACCAATCAACACCACCATAATCTCAATACAAATTCAATAAATTGGCAGATTAAGATAGATAAGAAAAAATCAACTTCTTCCAGCAGTTCATCCCACCAACTCACACCCTCAACTGCTCTTGCCCCACCCCTTCTCTCTCTTCTCTTTGCCAAACAGTAGTCATCGGAGAAAGATCGAAATTTTCCTCAAATCGCCACAAACGGGATTTATGGGAAGAAGAAAATCTGAAAGAAACACTCAAAATTAGAGAGAAAGAGAGATAGAAACCGGCCAGATTCAAGAAATTACAAAGATTCACCGCCTAGTAAGCCCCTTCACCACCCCACCACCACCACTACCGCCTTTAGTAGTAGAAAAACAAAATTATCTACGCCGTTGGTGGGTGGATCACCGGCAGCATCACCGGAGGTGGGGAGGGCAGAATCAGGTGACGGTTGGAGAAAACGAGATCCATGTGCGTCGAATAGCGAGGGCAATTGGCTTCAGCCCTAATCGCCGATGGGTATGATGGAGGTCGTCGGAAGAACCGCCGCCCTGTAGATCATTTCCGGATCTGGATTAAGCAAATTTGTTTCAGATCTAGATTATAAATCACAAACTTCTTCTGAACTTGGTGAAGAAATTTTTGAATTTCACATTTGTGATTGTGTGTTATGATGCGGTGGTGGAGGAGCCACTGGTGCTGTGTGAAGAAGACGGGTTAGAAATTAGGGTTACTGTTTTTATTTTCATTTTTCTGTTATAAATTTAAATGTGATGAGAGATAAATTATGAGGGGTGTTAATTGTAAATAAGTTTTTAAATTGTACCCATCACTATTGTAAAATACTTTTTTGGATGATAGTTTAATATTTTCACATTTACCCCCCTTCAATAAAACGACGTAGTGTAGCTCTAATAAGTGCAAAACGACGTAGTTTAGAACCCATCCCATTCAGCAAATTCCACTTGGGCAAGTTTTTTCCACGTATAAATTTTACATGCCAAATAAGCACCTTAGTCAGCAATTCTGTTAAAATTTGGACGGAAATTTAACGATGTCCAAATATCCACACATTTTTCTTAAGTACAGGGGCATATGTGGCAATTAAATTATATAAGGGTATATATGCATCCTTAATCTAAGTACAGGGGCATATTTCTATATTTTCCCAAGATCGAACTCCATGTTCCAGCTTTTATCGTAAGTTTATTTTCTTATGTTTTTTCCCCAATAAATATTTGTCTGGCCTCTGGGTTTGTATCTGCGTAACTGCGTATGACTAGTACTAGTTGTTAAGAGTGACAGTGTCAGTCTTAATTAGTGCACGTGTGTCGATAAACTTCAGTTACTTACGATATTGCCACCACGTGCTCTAAAAATAAGGTCCAGTTATTTAAGATAGTGCCATAGCTCATTTTAAAAAAGGAAGCTCCAGTTATTTACGTAAGTACCGCCACGTGTTGTAAAAACACGTTTTTGGTAAGTGTTAAGAAGAACATGTTTTCATAAGACCAACTCTTGATTGAAATGACTGAGGTTTAATCCCACTTCGGTCACCACACCCACCTATAATTTTCTCTTACATTAAGATTTACAATTTCTTGAGTCTCTCATTGAATATCTTAATGAGCAATGCTAGGGGAACAAAATAAAGTCGCAAAATCTTACTCACGAAACGAGTTGGCAATATTTTGTTGGTTGCATTGATAGTGGACACGCCACACTCTAATTAGAAGGCCAATAAAGTCATTACGCCTAGGATTTTGTGAGCGAGATTTTGTGACCCTAATATTATTCTTTCTTAATTTCTAACTTTCCTTTTTGTTTCTCAAAATCTAATGTAACAAATTTCTCTTGTTTTAGGGAATTGGACGGTGGACACGGGCATATCACTTCAAAGTCCCGCCCCCACAAATGCTTCCTTAACCTACAAGAGGAGGTCCTCGTCAAAGAGTTCTTCCTACACCTCGTGGTGTCAATATGGTAGTATGTGTTGGGGTATCAACCCAGTCCACATCGGCAATTGAAAGAAGAATTGTCTAATATATTAGGTGTCCACACACTCCATTAGTATGAGGCCTTTTGGGAGATGACCCAAAAACAAATCCGTACGGGCTGGGCCCAAAGCGGACAATATCATACTAATGTGGAGTGGCGAGGGTGGTCGCGGTCCCACAGTATGGAGCCTAGACAACCGATTTGTCCTTGCGGCTATCATGGTTTAGTTTCTTATGTTTCATGTTTATTACTGTCTTTGTGCAAGTCCACATGCATGTATTTTTGTAATAGCCAAGTTAATGTTTAAACCCCCATGATTGGATAGATTAAAATTTGGCCCTTATGTTCATGCAGATTGCAAAATATGTGGCTGGAATGCTGTTGATGGCAGCTTGGTGCATTCTTTGACAGGTCATACCGAATCTGTAAGTGAATATACATTACGAATATGTACTAGTCGCTTTTGTTAAAATGACCAAGTGAAGTGGTTATCTGGATTGTGCAATCTAACATGAGAAGTAGATAACAGATTGAAGCTGAACTGATTCTTCTCAACATATTTCCTCCGGACAGAAATTATGTTTGATTTTTTGTACATCAAATATCCTTCAAATCTAACATAAATTTATGCGTAGTTCTATACATTTTTTTTTTTTCATGTACACAGCTAAGGCCAATTGTCTTCATTTAATGTCCGTGTCAATTCCTGAGAATCAAGTTCTATGTGAATCTATTGGTTATGTTCCTTTTGGGGTTCATATGGTCATTGTATCATCATGGTTGTTCTTTTATTTTATTCGTCTCCATGCAGTTTTCTACCTGACCTTGTCTTCACTGTTCTATTCTTGATTTCTCTATTTTCTCAAAGATAACTACTATATTTTGGTTTCTTTAGCACATTTTTTATTTTATTAATAAAATTCTCACCAACGCAACGCAATTCATTTTGGTAGACCTATGTTTTTGGATGTTCATCCTTTCAATCCCTGAATAGCTATGAGCGCCGGATATAATGGCAAAACGATTGTTCTGGGATGTGAGTTTTCAGTTTCCTACAATCTCATGAAATTTTCTTTTGGCTTCTCAACATCATTAAATGTTTACAGTTTCACTGAAAATTGTATCTCTGACCATTCCATGTAGATATGGGAGGGGAACCTATTCAAGTATATGAAATTGCACGATTCAAGCTCGTTGATGGAAAATTTTCTCCGTAAGTTTGTTATATAGTCTTCTAAATTTGAGCTGAAAGAAATCAGGCGGCTAGGACTGTTCTGGGAATTGACCAACTGTGTGAACAACTGTGTATTCAAACGTGCTAACAGTTGTCCAGACAGTTGTCTTAACAGTTATCAGATTTGCAGCGGAAAGTAAAGAACTTAATAACAATTAAACTTCAGCAAGAATACTTGCTGGAAACTTTCATATATTAAAAGCGATTTACAGAGTACAAATCGAATGAAAGAAAACAAAAATATCAAAAGAACAAATTGATCTAAAACTCTAGATCGAATGAAAACATCCAACACCTTAGAGTTCTTCTTCACAAGAAGCTCTAAGAAAACAAGACTCTCTCAAGAACTTAATACACTCAATGTATTGCATAGAATCAGTAGTCATCAATGAATGAGTCGGCTTGTATTTATACATGTTCGGCCGCACCCTTGCACTCCAAGAGATCCTTCTTTCCATATGAGAGTCTTCCTAAAATCAAACACCTAAAAATATATCCACTTACCAAAGATAAGTATTAGTATGTTAGTCAAATAAATCAAACTTAAACTTACCTAAATATTTACACTAACTAACAATATATACAAATCAGAATCACAAAGATACTTAAAGAAAAAAGACGAGTATGACCATACTCTTCAATCTCCCCCTATCTTTGTGGTTCTGAACAAAACCTGCAAAAATTAATAAAAACATATTTCCCAAGAACAATTTATAACCAGCTAGAAAAAAAACTGTCAAAGTTTTTACAAACCAAACAAAAAAAAATAAAGAAAAATAAACTTTAAAGTCCAGAATATAGGTCTTCTCCAAGAACTTCATCTTCAACTGCAGTGGCTATGTCCCTTTCGAAAGAAAATTCTAAATCATCATCTTGAGTCCCACTTGGACCAGCAACAATCATAGCACATGCATTTTCTCTCCCTGCATTTGCATTCTCTCCCCCTGCATTTGTACCAGCTGCTGCTCCCCCTTCATGCAAGCTTTCTCCCCCTTTTTGTTTAGAACCATGCAATGCACTGCGAAGCTCAATGAGAGTATGTTCCAATCCAGAAACAATAATCAGTTTGGCTAATATATCTGCCTTGTGTGCAGCAATTTGATCACTTACTGAATCAATTTGAGCCTGCAGAATAGCTTGGGAGGAATCTGATGGTTGAACTGATGGCTGAACTGGAGGAACAAATGCACTGGCAGATGTCCTGTCAACAGGAGTGTCAACTGGCATAGGCCAGTCATTGAAACGATTTGGAGCAAACATGGTTTTGGGTTGGACAATTTTAGGAGGAAGAGAGATGAAATCGTCATCTGGATTAGCAGAAATCCCATGAACACCCAATAGGGCTGAAATCAAGCAGGGATGAGGAAGACGGTATGGAGAATCAGGAGTTTCAGAATAACTCACAATAGTCTCAAAAATTTCAGAACCCAGATTAAACTTATTTACCCCAATTTGATACAGAAGGAGAGCCTGCTCTTTAGTCACAATAGAAGGTTGGGATGAGGGTTTCCAGTTGGTGACCATGATGTGGTGAAGACAATTGAAACGGCGGGAAAGAGAAGTGGACCTAAGATCAGATGGCCAAGATAACACAGAATGACCAGTAATGGTCCTAACAGCCTCATCCAGGTCATTCGGAATATCAGAGAGAGGAGTGGTTGGTGGGGTTTCAAGAAAAGCATTGATTGACTGAGGTGAGAACTCTATTACCCTATCCCTAATAAAAGTGCGATGGAAATTTGGTGATTCTGACAGAGCCACATCGCGAGAGAGATTGGCATAAAACTCAGTCACTACTTGACAAGAGAAGGCTTTAGCAAACGATAAAGATTTGACCATTTTTCTTTCACTCAGAAAATCAATCAAAAACAACTTCCCAAAACTACGATCATCCTTTACCCTTTCAGCAGAAAATTTTCTTTTAAAATATTTTGCAAACCGCTCAGCAGAAGAAGGATAATAAAACTTTGGATCATGGGGAAGGTCTAGATTAAATGGGACACTGGGATAAGAGAAGAGAATTTTACGTACCCTTTTGGATATTCCAGCCGAACCCCTTGACTGTCTAACTGCAGGCTGAGATGGACCTACAGTTTTCCTCACAGTTGACCTGTCAGATGCCTTGACCCCAGAAGATGCATACTGACTAACACGGCGTGGGCCCTCTTGCTCGGATGGGGTTTCCTCAGAGTCAACCTCAACATCTTTGTCACTAGAATCGTCATGCTGAGATGTGGACCCCTCTTCTTGCATGGAAGTTTCCAGAACCTTCCTTTTAGCACTTCGGGTTTGCACCCTAGAATTTATCGGAGATGATGTAGACAGAGGTGGATTTTTGAATGGAGTACCTTTTCTCGCCCTTGTTGCCCGGAATAGAGTCACCACCGGCACATCTTCATCAAAATCGTCGGCATTGGTTGCCGGCGCCGGAGAAGACGGAGGGTCTTCTTCCTCTGATTCTGCTAACATCAACCGTCGATGGGAACCACTTTTGACTGATGATTTCACCTTTCTTGCCTCGGCATCCATGGTGGCACGAACTTCATTGGGTTTGAAAGACCCAGAAGAGGCCCCTGTTCCCAATTTTTCAAGACGGTTGGAACGGCGAGACCCGGGAGCCATGACTTTGCGAGCTTTGGACAAGGCTGAGACCTGGAGAGAGTTGTCGACGTCGATTGCATGCTCCGGCAACCCTAGAAATCGAGGATCGACCGCCAAATCGGATTGTGGGACATTGATTAAGTCGGCGACACTGGCGACACAAGAGGTGAGCGCCGGAGCTTGTGAAGACGAAGCTGCCATGGAGATTTTTCTGCACAAATTGTAAACACAAACCCGGTGTAATGAACTTTGAACAGCAAATTTTAGAGAGAAAGAAGAATAATGAGAAGAAATTTCTGATGAGGAGGGAAGGAAGTGGTTGACGGTACTTATGAGGAGGGAAGTGTGACCTTACAGTTGACAAGACAAGAGAGATATCCAGGAGGGAAAGAACTCAGACACAACCCGGTGCACTGAATGAGGGAGAAAAAGATTTGTGGCTCCTTTTTTAGTGCTGGACACCCTTTTAAAAATCCAAATGAGACTGGGATTGTGATTCCTCAAGAGAGATCTTGATAAACATTGTGAAAAATCTCAGTTACTCAAATAAAACTTGCCATAATACCACAGAATCCTTCATTCCACACGAAAAAAAATCACTCCCTGCATGAAACTTGAACATCACGTTATTGGATTATCGATGAACACATGAAATCACTAAATCTGTAACAAGAAGGAAAACAGTTCAATTTGCTGATATAAATACAAAAGAGAAAAAAAAACTTAAGGAAAATATGCCTAAACACACAAGTGAAGATTGTCTCAATTTGGGCGTGACAAAATATGATCAACTCAGTTCTTGACTTGGTTCCAACACACAGAAATTCAATGAGATTCACCTTCAATCATGTAGCCTCTAGAACATTCCCATTTTAAGGCTTATGATTAAGAATTAGCTGCGGGGAGGAGCTATTCACTCTCACAATACAGTGTTACACTGATTCCCAAGTTATGTAATGAAACACTTCAGCTTTTTGCTTAAATGGGTAGTAACTTCAAAGATTGGAGGCAGCTTGTTTTCCCCGCAACAAAATTAAATGCCCACTCCATGTTAAACAGCACGCAGGAATTAACATGACAATTTTGATTGTCACGCTAAGAAGGGTCTCACATTTAAGGGTCGGAACTCAGAGTCAAAGAACTAGAAGAAGAACAAGTGATCACAAGAGACAATCGTGCTAGAATGAATGCATTTTTTTTTATTTTTTTTTTGTGTTAACTGTATTATACCATTATACAGAAATGCAGACAGTTGTCCGCACAGAGGTGCAGTCAACTGGTAACACACAATCCGAGAGACTTCTTAAGGGAAGAAAATCTCTCGAAATCCAACGCTTTAGTAAATATATCAGCAAGTTGATCCGTTGTACTTACATGTTCCAAAGTAATGATTTTTTGTTCAACCAGATCTCTAATAAAATGATGTCTAATGTCTATGTGCTTGGTTCGAGAGTGTTGTACAGGATTCTTGGCAATGTTCTGAGCACTTAGACTATCACAATATACCATCAAGGTTTCACTTTTAAGATCATAATCTTTTATCATTTGATTCATCCACAATAATTGGGTACAACAGCTACCAACTGCGATGTATTCAGATTCAGCAGTTGACAAAGAAACACAGTTTTGTTTCTTACTAAACCAAGACACAAGATTATTCCCAAGATAAAAACACCCACCCGTGGTGCTTTTTCTATCATCAGTGCTCCCAGCCCAGTCTGAATCACTAAACCCAACTAGATTCGTGTTTGTGTCTCTCATATAGCTTAACCCCAGAGTCGTGGTACCACTCACATATCTAATTATACGTTTAACTGCAGTTAAGTGGGATACCTTGGGATCAGCCTGATACCTAGCACAGAGGCAGACACTAAACATGATATCGGGGCGGCTTGCTGTAAGGTACAGCAGCTACCTATCATACTCCGATATAGTGTTTGATCAACACTCTCTCCATCCTCGTCCTTAAACAATTTTTGAGAGGATCCCATGGGGGTTTTCAAATGAGAGGCATTCTCGAGGCCGAATTTTTTAACCAAATTTTTGGCATACTTTGATTGGGAGATTGACATTCCTTCATTAGTTTGAGATATTTGTAATCCAAGAAAGAAT
This sequence comes from Campanula takesimana, assembly GCA_026119855.1. Taxonomy (NCBI): domain Eukaryota; kingdom Viridiplantae; phylum Streptophyta; class Magnoliopsida; order Asterales; family Campanulaceae; genus Campanula; species Campanula takesimana. The sequence continues at coordinate 155,154 of JAOWBW010001907.1, read as the reverse complement.
TTCAATTCCCCAACCATGCTCATTTCAAATGTGGACGTCATACTCTCAGTAAACATGTCAAGCATAGTTTTAGAAGTAGATCCAAAGACTATGTCATCCACATAAATTTGGGCCACGAGAATATCCTTTTTGTTTTTCAAAATAAACAAGGTTTTATCAACCTCTCCCCTTTTAAAGCCAATTTGAATAAGGTTCTCTATTAGTCTCCCATACCAAGCACGTGGGGCTTGTTTCAGACCATAGAGTGCCTTATTTAACTTAAAAACATGATTTGGCTTATGGGGATCCTCAAACCCCTACTCAACAAACACTTCCTCATTTAAAAAACCATTTAGGAACGCACTCTTTACATCCATTTGATGTAGAGTGATCTTTAAATAGCATGAGATTGCTAATAGCAGTCTAATGGACTCAATGCAGGCTACCGGGGCAAAAGTCTCATCAAAGTCCACACCCTCTAATTGAGTGTAACCCTGAGCCACTAGACGAGCTTTGTTCCTTATAATTTTGCCTAGTTCGTCAGATTTATTCTTAAATATCCACTTGGTCCCATAACATTGATATTAGAGGGCCTAGGGACCAAGAACCAAACTTCATTCTTTTCAAATTGGATCAATTCCTCTTGCATGGCGTTGATCCAATTATCATCTTTCAAGGCTTCAGACACGTTTTTGGGCTCATAATCAGCCACAAAGCAACAAGAGTTTACCTGGTGATATGCGGAATTCATGCATATTAAGCCGGCCAATTCCCGGTAATTGATTCTCTTACCTCTTGTTTTTCTTTCTGTGTTCACCCCCCCAATCACCTGGGAAGTTGGATGGTCTTCCTGAATCCTTGAAGATGGATCTGTGCCATTGCTCACCTGATCTCTTTCGATTTTAGAATCTGAACCAGAATCGACTGCTGTTTGACCATCTGATAGGTCAACTGACTGTTCATCCTGTCTGTCAGTTGTTCTCACAGTTTGTGTTTCTGCAGATTCGTTGGTAGTCTGTGGTCCAGATTCATCGTCAAGCTGCTCGTGCTCCCAAGTGCACCCTGAAACATCATCCTCAGCAGATTTGACATTAAGATCAGTAGCATCATCAAATATAACATTTATAGATTCCATAATAGTTTTGGTTTTCAAATTATAGACTCTATAGGCTCTACTATTCTGAGAATATCCGATGAAAATGGCCTTGTCACTTTTAGAGTCGAACTTGGAGAGATACTCACGGTCATTTAAAATATAGCAAATGCATCCAAAGACATGGAAATATTTGACTGTGGGTTTCTTTCCAAGTAAGATTTCATAGGGTGTCATGGTACTTCCAATTCTTAGAAAGACACGATTCCCTATGTGACAAGCCGTATTAACTGCTTCTGCCCAAAAAATTTAGACAAGTTTTTAGCACTCAACATGACTCTGGCCATTTCTTGTAATGTACGATTCTTCCTTTCAGCTACTCCATTTTGTTGAGGAGTTTTGGGGCAGAGAACTCATGAGTAATTCCCTTCGAATCGCAAAAAGAGGAAAAAACAGAATTTTCAAATTCAGTACCATGATCAGATCTAATCCTAATGGCTTTTAAACCATAGAGATTTTTCACTTTCTTGTACCAATTTTAAATTCTTCAATAGTGTTGGATTTTTCTCTCAAAAAAATGACCCAAGTATAACGAGAGAAATCATCCACACACACAAAGCAATATTTCTTTCTAGACACGCTTTCGACTTCCATTGGACCCATTAAATCAGTGTGAATCAATTCCAAACACCTAGAAGTTCCAAAAGTTTGAACCTTTTTGTGACTTGACTTTATTTGTTATCCCTTTTGACAAGGTCCACACACACTTAATTTTTTCAAATCCAATTTTGGCAAATCTTTAGCTGCCCCGAATTTAATCAACTCACTTATTTTTCTCTCACTGGCATGTCCAAGTTTTTGATGCCAAATTTCAAGTTCATTTGATTTTGCAGAAAAACAAGATTCATGTTCACCAATTTTATAGTAATTATCGGAAGATCGAATGCCTGACATAACACACATACTTTTGGAATCAAACACTTCACATTTAGACTTATCAAACCGAACAAACAAGTCATCGTCACAAAGTTGACTAATGCTGATCAGGTTTGACTTGAGACCATCAACAAGCAAAACATTTTGCAAGTTGGGCAAACCATTAACATTTAAATTACCTTTGCCGATTACCTGTCCTTTTGCACCTCCACCAAAGTTGGCTTTTCCACCTTTGAATGCCTCATAGTCTTTGAGATTCTCACGAGCACCTGTCATATGGCGAGAACAGCCACTGTCGAAGTACCATCCTTCTTCCACACAACTCTTGAAGGAGGTAAGAGCCACTTTGCATTGCTGAGTATTTTTCTTTACCGATACCTTTCTTACCTGCTGCTGCTGACTGAGCACTTGACTGGGCAACTGACTGTTAGATTGTGCCCACAGTTGTCTGCTCAAGTGGCTGCTGTTCTTGTCCAGTCCGAGTTCCTGTTTCAATTTAAAACAAAATGGACGAATGTGTCCAGGAACAAAACAATGATGACACACAAATCTCCTCTTGCTGTTTCTCCTATTTTTGTGAAAAGATACTTGGTTATCATTCAAAATCTCTTTGTTTTTCGAGGTACCCTCACCTTCTTTAACAAACAATGGATCTCCATAGCCTATTCCTGTTCTTCCTTGGTTTCCCATGTTCAGAACCTCTTCTAATTTAGCCTTGCCTTTGTTAAGTTTCATGAGAGCATTAGTTTCCTTTTCAAGTTCCTTCTTATATTTTTCACTCTCATTGTCTTTCTTGGTAAGCATGACCTCTAACCTAGCCATGGAGTCCTTCTGAATCTCACTTTCACTCAACAACCTTTCATTCTCAGTTTTGAGTATCAAAATTTCAGAGGTGAGCTTTTTATTTACCTTCTTGAACTCATTGAGTTGTTCCATTCACTTGGACCAATCTGCGAACAACTCAACATAGTTCTCATGTAGTTCCTCATACGAAAGGAAATCATCCTCTTTCTGCTTTGACTCATCATCTTTACCTGCACATGTGGAGTTCAAGCAAGTATATTCAGTAACTTCTTCTGTGCTGACACTTGACTTTTCATCGTCACTGTCAGATTCACTGTCATATTCACTATCACTATGACTAGCATACACACACGATTTTCTTTCAGAATTCGAAGATGAAGGAGGTGATGATTTTAAAAAGAAGTTTCATGAATAATTAATCTCCTTCTAAGTTCCATGAAACTCATATGTTCTAGATCATAGAATTCTTTCATCACAGAAATTATCCCATCAAAACCTCTTGGGATGGATGTTAACACCTTGTTTACAAGCCTAGTATCAGAAAAAGATTCTCCTAATACTTCCAACTCATGAGCAATTTTTTCTATAGTTTCAGTAAAATCAATCACAGTTTCACTCTCCTTCATTTTTATGTTTTCAAAAACAATGATTAACACCAAAACCTTCTCTGTTCATAGTCAGTTGATCTGTCATCTGACTGCACAACCTCACTATCACTTTTACTGTCAGAGAGAGACGACAAAGATGAATGAAGACATGAGAGATTAGCAATCCCTTCATCATCATCTGAATCACTCAAGGTAGCAGTTAAGCTCATCCCTCTCTTTTTAAGTGTGTTAGCACACTCATTAGCATAGTGTCCGTATCCCTGACACGCCCTACACTGAACCGACTCAATCGGTTTTTTGCCTTCAAATCCCAGTTTTATCACACCGGAGTCCTTTTTGAATGGTTCAGCCTTGGTGGAAGGAGTGAATCCTTTGTTAGGAAATCTCTGTTGTCGTTTTTTATTCAACACATTTTTAAACTTTTGAGTGATCATAGCACACTCATCTTCCTCCAGGGTTGACTCATCCATGTCTTTAGACAGTTCCACAAGATCTTTGGACACAGTTAGAGCACTAGCAAGAGCAATTGAATTTGCTTTGCTAGTCTTTTGTACTTCAAGGTTCAGTTCAAACGTAGTAAGAATACTCAGAACCTTTTCAAGACTCACTGTCCTCGTGTCACAGGTTTCTTCAATGACAGAAACCTTGATATTAAACTTTTCTGGGAGAGTCCTCAAGACTTTACTCACAAGCCTCGCATTGGAAATAGATTCTCCTAATGCAAAGGATTCATTAGAGATATCCATTAATTTTGCAGAGTAATTTTGAATAGTCTCATCTTCTCCCATCCTTAGATTCTCAAACTCAGTCATAAGTCTTCTCAGTTTAGTTTGTTTAACAACATTTTACAACTTCACAGTGAAGTTGTAAAATGTCCCAAGCATTCTTAGCCACAGTATGGTTAGAGAATAACCTATACAGATTATGATCAACATGATCAGAGATTGCAGCCATTGCCTTAGCATTGAAGTTAGCAAGAGCAATCTCTTCTGCATTCCAGTCTTGCTCGGGTTTTGGAACAAAATTTTTATCTTTTTTCTCTTCATCAGATGCAGATGCTTTGCCTTTTGGATCAACCCATTCCATAGTAGGGGATGTGTATCCCACTAGAATGCTGACCCATGCCCGATGATCAATGTTCTTGATGTACATGATCATCTTAGCCTTCCAAATGGTATAGTTAGAACCATCCAGAGTAGGCGGCTTATTACGAGTATGAGAACATCCATACTGGCCATAACAGATCGATCTCAGTGTATCGAGACCAGGCTCTGGTGCCAATTGAAAGAAATCAGGCGGCTAGGACTGTTCTGGGAATTGACCAACTGTGTGAACAACTGTGTATTCAAACGTGCTAACAGTTGTCCAGACAGTTGTCTTAACAGTTATCAGATTTGCAGCGGAAATAAAGAACTTAATAACAATTAAAACTTTAGCAAGAATACTTGCTGGAAACTTTCATATATTAAAAGCGATTTGCAGAGTACAAATCGAATGAAAGAAAACAAAAATATCAAAAGAACAAATTGATCTAAAACTCTAGATCGAATGAAAACATCCAACACCTTAGAGTTCTTCTTCACAAGAAGCTCTAAGAAAACAAGACTCTCTCAAGAACTTAATACACTCAATGTATTGCATAGAATCAGTAGTCATCAATGAATGAGTCGGCTTGTATTTATACATGTTCGGCCGCACCTTTGCACTCCAAGAGATCCTTCTTTCCATCTGAGAGTCTTCCTAAAATCAAACACCTAAAAATATATCCACTTACCAAAGATAAGTATTAGTATGTTAGTCAAATAAATCAAACTTAAACTTACCTAAATATTTACACTAACTAACAATATATACAAATCAGAATCACAAAGATACTTAAAGAAAAAGACGAGTATGCCCATACTCTTCAGAGCTAACACTGATAACCTTAAATGAGGAGGCTTAAAAGCAGTTGATTGTTCCTTTTTTTTTTTTTTTTTTTTTTTTTTTTTGTCCTGTAATTCAGGGATGGAACATCAATTATACTTTCTGATGATGTTGGTCAATTACACATCTTAAGCACTGGCCAAGGCGAGTCCCAAAAGGATGCACAATATGACCAGGTAACGGATACGTATTCATTTGTCCATGGATGATCTAGTCAATTTTGTTTTAACCGACTTGTAGTTTTTGTACTGATGAAATGTGTCCCTTCCACAGTTCTTCCTTGAAGATTATCGTCCCCTTTTTCATGATACACATGGTAACATTCTTGACCAGGTTAGTAGTTCCTTATTTTTTAGCTTTTTTTTTCATTGGATTTTAATAGTTGGTATCTTATAATCCCTCCATCCCAGAGTATATCTCCATCTTTCCTTTTTAGTCTGTCCTAGAGTATATGTCCACTTCTTTAAATGGCAAAGAATCTTTACTATTCCTCCAACTCATTCTCTCTCCTAGTATTCCCTTCACTCATTCTCTCTCTTACTTTACTTTTATACTCACAACACTTGCATCACATCCACCATTTCTTAATCTTCGTGTAAATGGGAGGGTGTTTATGTATATATTTACCACGAAAGATTCTTCTCTGTCAACTTTCTAAAACTTCCCTTCAAGTCAAATTGACATTCATTTAGGGACATAGGGAGTACAACTTAATATGTGAGGCTGTTTCTGATTTAATATATTGGACAAAAAATTTATATTTGTGTAGGAAACTCAACTTCGTCTCTATCAAAGGAATATGCAAGATCACCTTTGTGATTCAGGTTTGTTCACTTTTAGCAGAGTAGGGATCGTTCTTGAAAATATTATGTATTTATTTCTCTCAATACTTGGATACTTTTTAGGCATGATTCCATACCCAGAGCCCTACCAAAGCATGTATCAGCAACGGCGATTAGGAGCTTTAGGGATTGAGTGGAGACCATCTTCTGTGCGGTTTGCTGTGGGGACGGACATCAGCCTTGATCAAGAATACCAAATTCCTCCTATAGCGGACGTAGATTTCGATCCACTACCAGAGTTTCTTGATGCCATGGAATGGGAGCCGGAAATTGAATTACAAAGTGAAGATAACGATTCTGAATATAATGTGACGGCGGATGAGTATCATTCTGAAGGGGACCAAGGAAGTTTGAGTTCTAATTCTTGTGATCTATATTCTGGTGCAGAAGACAGCGAGGATCAGAAGGCTTATGATGACAGCCTTCGTAGATCCAGAAGGAAAAGGATAAAGGTAGAAGTAAAGTAAGTGCTCTTCTGTTATAAACGTACTCCCTCCATCCCATTTTATGCTTCAAAAAGCTAAGGATAAAACCAGATAATCAAGCAGAGCAATCTGAGTTTCTTGAAAGCAGAACTAAAATGTTGCCAACAAAGCTAAGGATAAAATCAAGAGTTCTTTCAAGAGACCAAGAAAATCCTTATAAAATAATAATTAGATCTTCAGGAGAAGACCTGAGAAATGGCGATGTTCATCTATTGCCCCAGAGCCAGCCAGTGGTTCCTTCAGATGATAGGGCCCGCGCAGGTACATCTGTAGGCTCGCAAATTGACAGGACTTCCGGGTCTGTTTCAGAGGACTCACGGAATTTACCTTCACGTGATAGGATGTTCAGGGCAGTTTATCAAAGGTCAAAGTCACTTAGGTCTAGAGGTAATTCGGAAAATGATGGTGGAGGAATGGAGGAAAGCACTTCGAATGCAGGAAAAAATAATCTTGATGAAGAAAATGAAGCTACAAATCAAGGGGCTCGTAGGACAAGGTCCATCGGGTTGGGAACCACAAGCCGTGACTTGAATGCTGTGGTTTATCATGTCAATTTAAGGGCTCTCCAAAACAGTTCCGAAGATGCATCAACTAGTATTGAAGAAAGATCTGTTGCAGACGGAGGGGATGAACTCCCACATGAAGAATGGAGATCGAGTTCAAGAATTAATGTTGGATTAAGATCTGCTAGAAGCACGAGAGGCAGTAATTATACTCATGAAAAAGTCCTCCAGGAAGAAGGAAACAAAATCAACCGGCAAAGAGTTCATGGTTAATGCTGTCTACACATGAGGAGGAAGGATCCCGATGTATTTCCCAGCTCGGGGATGAAGTTGTATATTTGAGCAGGTATGTATTCTCCCTTGCATTTTTACTGCGTCTATTCTCCTTCCCCCCCCCCCCTCTCTTTCTGAAAGTGATGCTTTTAATCATGGAGTCAATGTTGAGAGAGAAAATTATTTATATGTTTAGATGTTTAGATTCAGATATTCCCTTGAATGCAATACGTACACATTACCATTTTCTCCTTCCCTCATCAAAAAGAGTCACTTTATAGACTTTTGAAAGTCGGTTTGACCATATAAAAGAAGCAAACTTTTACTTGGTTGTGGAGGATAGATCTATGAACTTCGTGAACTGCTATGAAAGTATTAATCACATGCTTTCTAGTTTTTGAATGGATCAGTATACCACATCAAATGTTATTTGGTAAAGGGTTGCGCTGACTGTGTAAAGTCAATATCTGAAAAGAGGGAATAAGGGAGAGCGCAGTTACTTTGTAAAATATCTTTAGCACGTCTGTTCAATAGACTATATTTCAATAGCATAATAACCTTTTCTGTTTGGTGTCGGGAAGTGGACTACTCTCTCCATTCCGCTCAAAGAGATTGCAGGCAATCAGGTTGAAGATACATAACATATGGTAGCTTGAGTTTGAACATAAGAATATTCAACTATGGGTGTGTCAAAATAGAACATAGGAGTCAGAATGGAATGGAACGAGTATTTTCTTTGATATTTAAATTGATAATTGTTGGATAACAACAGCATTTGAGCTTGTGATTTTTATTAAATTTTTAATGTTTTTTTTTTTTTTTTTGTGTGTGCTACTATTAATCAGGGCCATAAGGATTACATAGATAAAAGCCGCTCAAGAGAAGGGGGCCCGTGGAAGAAAATCAAGGGGAACATCCAAGCCATGGAATTTTGGAGTGTTAAAGACTTGGACTATGCAACTGTTCCAGGCTCTGGAGAGAGTTGCTGTAAAATGAGACTCGATTTTGTGGACCCTACATCTAATGTGGTCGGTAAATCATTTGAGTTGACTTTACCTGATTTAATTGACTTCCCAGACTTCCTTGTTGAAAGAAGTAGATATGATGCTGCAATTGAGAGAAAGTGGACAGACCGTGATAAATGCCAAGTTTGGTGGGAAAATGAAGGTTCAGAAAATGGAGGTGATTGGTGGGAAGGCCGAGTTAAGTCCGTGCAGCCCAAGTCCCCCGACTTTCCCGACAGTCCATGCGGTTCAATATAAAGGTGATACTGGTCTGCTTTTACACAGTCCTTGGTAGCTTTATGATGCAGGAACACAATGGGAGGAACCCCAAATTGATTCTGAGGTCAGAGATAAGCTGGTAAATGCTTTGGTCAAACTCAAGCAATCTGGAAATAAAGCTCAGGTGATTTTCTTGACGCTATAAATGTACTCCCTCTGTCTTGGAAAATTTGTCTCGTTTATGGTCAACACAAATGAACTTTGACCAAACATTGATGTTTATCTAATCATCCTAGTGAAATTCCAAAAGTTGTAGTAATTGATAAATCATCAAGTGATTTACCAATAACAATTTTTATACTTTTCATTGTGATCACTAGATTGACACCAATGTATGGTAAAAGTTAACATGTGTTGACCATAAAAAGTCAAATTGTGACCAACTTATTACTGTAGAATATTTAAGAGGGGGTCTGTATATTGTGATATAATGGAGTTCGTATGCTTCTTTCTTTTTCTTTGTGTTCCAATTAATAGGATCGTTATGGAGTTCAAAGATTGAAACAGGAATCACAGAAGACAACTTTTGTTAACAGGTAAACATCTCTTTAGGGTAATCATTTCCTTTACGGTTGTTAAAGGAACCGACTTTATCTGTCGGAGAATCCTTCCATCGCACTCAAAGAGCCCAGGTTCAAAAGTACTCCATCTGTTCCAGAAAGATAGTCCCACTTTATTTTTGTATGGTCAAATAACTGGGACTATGATTTTGGGACGGAGGGAGTAACATTTTTGGAGGAGCCTTCTTTTTTCCATGACCACCTTTCACTTTAAAATATTATTGAAGATCTCCAGATTTTATATGAATGTTGTTAGATCAACTCTTAAAAACATGATTCTCTGCATGAAACCTGCAGACGCAAACTAAGATTTTATAAGTGGAGCAAAGGGAGTACTCCCTCCGTCCCAAATTGATAGTTCCCTTTGACTTTACAAACATTTTAACGTTACATTATAAAATTTGAAAATTCAGTGATTATGAATCCTTAATTTTGGAAATGAAAACTTTAGGGGACAAACAAAAAAGGGGAAATGAGACATTTTGGGGCGGACGGAGCAAATAGTAAATTTATTGACCTTGTTAGAATGAAAATGTTTCTTGCTCTATGGGGTTGGTTGAAAATGTGTATTTTGGTTCATCAATTTCTTGTAGATATGCGGTTCCAATGAGTCTTGAAGTTATACGACTGAGATTGGAGAAGAATTACTATCGAAGATTGGGAGATTTGAAGCATGATGTAGAAGTGATGCTGGGAAATGCAGAATCATACTTTGAAAAGAAAGCCGATCTCTTTGCAAAAATTGAAGACTGGTTCAGAAGGACTCTTTCGTCTTTGTAGGTCGAACCCTACTAAAGTTTTGTAGAAATCCAGCAGTATTTTACTTGAGGCGTCCGTCCCCTTTTACTTTCTTTTGTTTTCTTCTGTAGATAATTCTCTTATTTACTCCCACCACCCCCTCCCCTTCTCTTGAGAATAGCCCATGATACGTGTTTGAAGATTGATGGTTGGGCTATGTTTCTTGTTTATGAATAGGTGATGGTTTACCTCACCTCAACAAAAAGTTGGTCTCTAGGAAATGAAATCTTGTATAGACACAAATCTTTGATCAATTGACAAATGAAAATGAAAAACAAAGAAATTTTAGTAGTTTCTATGTGGCCCAGTTCAGATTTTGACCCCCGGGAATCACTTCTCTGGTTTGATCCTAATTTACTTTTATTTGTACCTCTTTGTTGAAGAATTGTTGAACTGCTTGTGCTCCAAGTATGCCATTGTTTAGTGATGAATACATACATACATACATACATACCGTGTTTTAAACGTCCCTCGCTTAGGCTCTAGGCGTTCATGAAACTCCTTGGTCTCAGTCTAAATTCTCGGCCCCCGCCTATATCCTGTCTAAGCCCCCACCTAGGCACTAGGTCCAGCTACGGTGCCTAGTGACCACTTAGCGCTTTTTTGAACATTGCATAAATACATACATATGCATATATCTACATACATGTATGCATGTGCGTGTGTATGTATGTATGTATGTATCATTCCAATAGAAAAGGTAAATATTCATTTTAAAGTTGTTTCAATTTAAATGCTTACAACAGAAGTTATGAACCATCACAAATGTCATGACAAGAAAAAAATCAAATACGACCAAAATATCGTACATTTCCAATTTCCAATGTTTCAACATCAACAACAAAACAATGAAACCAACCAGAGGAAGGAAAAGCGAACACACTGTAGGGATGCATAAACTCTGGAGTTTATTCCATAAGAAGTTGCTATTGAATTTTCGTCGTAGGGATGCATAAACTATGGATAATCTGCATAAGTCTTATGGTAAAAGGCACTCGAAAACACAGTCTAACACTAACACTGATTCCGGCAGATTCAATAGATTAACTAATTCTTTGTTTTCCTTCAAATCCATTTCAGAAATGCTTATTATATATGTTAGGATTAAAGGTCCAACAATCACTTATCTAGAATAGATCAAAGCACAAAATAGCAAAGAGAAAGCAAAAGAATACAAAGAACACAGAGATTTACGTGGAAAACCCTTCTAAGACCAAGTCCAATAAGGGGTTGAGGGAGGGGGTTGAATGGGGTGTCAACTAGTTGACATGGTGCAATAATGGGTTGAGAGGAGGGGGTTGAAGGGGAGGAGTTGAAAGTGTTCAACCTAGTTGAGAAATTTTGGTGGGGCCCAAGAAAATCCACGTGGCGGCATAGTATGGCCAGCACAAGGAGAGTGCACAACACCTCCCATTTAGGCGAGTATGATGCTCTCTCTTTTTTTTTTTTTTTTTTTTAAAGATTTATATTTTCGGATTAATTTTTTATCTCAATTTTTTGAGCTCAATTATTTCATAGTAAATTGATTTTTTTATAAAAAAAAAAAAATCACCAAAATTTATCATTTTTTTTTATCTATAAATTGATGTAAGTTTCATTTGATTTGGACACCAAAAAAAAAAATCCTCTTTTCTCAATATAAATTTTTCAATTATACTTTATTAACCCTTATTTAAAAAAATTCAACATCTTTTTAAGTGTGAAGTATTTTTTTAATAATAATTATCATCATTTTTAATATTTATTTAATTACAATTTTAAAAATTAATTAAGTGTGAAGTATTTTTAAATTATAAATGATATAATAATAATTATTATTTATTAATCATAAAAATAAAGATTATAAATAAAATAAAAAGTAGTGGGGTATAGAATGATGAGTTGGGAGGAGTTAATTTTAAACTAAACTAGCTTATTGTGGGGGGTGTAGTTGAGAGGGTAGTTGAATGATTAAGTGGATGGAGAGAGAAGATGAGGTGTCGTGATATTAAGGTAGTTGAATGTTTTTAGGGGGTTGAGTTATTGGACATGGCCTAAACAAGAAGAGTAAAAAACCACGGGCGACGAAGAACAATCCACTATAATCAATGAGAGTACAAGGAGATTACAAGATGATAATCAATCACACAATCTCACAATCACTCAATAATGAATAACCCTAGTTTTTCCTATCTCTCTCTAACTCAAGGATGTAACGGCACAAAAGACTAGACAAGGGTTTTATATTTTTACCCTAAAAATAACCCTACCAGGAAACCGAGCAGTCCAGCCCGTCAACATGGGCGACCGCCCAGAACCCATGTGGGCGACCGCCCACATGATCAGATTGTCCTTCTCCTGGAACCGCAATGTGGGCGACCGCCCAGAATCACCATGGGCGACCGCCCAGAAGTCTGCTGTGCCGAATTTCGCCAAAACCAATTGAGAGTCACCCAAACTCAACAATTCTCCACCTTGACGATCAATCCCGGAAAAACTAGTAAACCAAGGGAACATCCCTATCTCCGCCGCCCCCGCCCCGAAGGGCATCAATGACTAGTAACCCCGACTAAGTCCAAGCAATGCTCGAACTTAGCAATCTGCAATGGCTTTGTCAACATATCCGCTGGGTTGTCAACTGTATCAACCTTCTTTAGGACCACTTCACCATCCGCTATTGTAGTCCTTACGAAGTGATATTTTATGTCAATGTGCTTCGTTCTCCTATGGAAAGAATTCTGATTCTTCGCCAAACAAATAGCACTTTGGCTATCACTGAAAACCTCAGGAGCACCTTGAACAATACCAAGTTCACGAACCAAACCACCAAGCCATTTGGCTTCCTTGACCGCCTCTGTTATAGCCATATACTCAGCCTCGGCAGTAGACAATGTCGTGACTTCTTGCAATCCAGATTTCCAACTAACCGCGGAACCACCAAGACAAAATACATATCCCGTTGTAGATTTCCTGTCATCAAGATTTCCGCCCCAATCTGAATCAACATACCCAACAAAACCATCACTGTTCTTGCCATACACGATGCACAAACCTGGTGTACCAATCAACTATCGCAGAATCCACTTGACAGCATTCCGATGCTCTTTCCCCGGATTCCCCATGTATCGACTCACAACGCTCACTGACTGAGCGATATCTGGTCGAGTACACACCATAGCATACATAATACACCCAACAGCATTTGAATATGGAACACGTGACATATAATCCATATCATCTTTAGACTTGGGACTATCTAAAGAAGATAACCTAAAGTGAGATGCCAAAGGAGTACTTACAGATTTGGCATTCCTCATATTGAACCGTTCCAGAACCCTCTCCACATACTTTTTCTGAGACAAGTACAAGAGTCCCTTATTTTGATCCCGTTCAATCTCCATGCCAAGTATCTTCTTCGCAGCACCTAAGTCCTTCATCTCAAACTCACTTTGCAACATCAATATCACCTGGTTGACATCATTGATATCTTTTGCAGCCACAAGCATATCATCGACATATAATACAAGATAAATCAATGTGCCATCACTACATACCTTCAAGTAGACACAGCTATCAAATTCGCTCCTAGCAAAGCCATGGGTAACCATAAAAGTGTCGAATCTTTTATACCATTGTCGAGGTGACTGCTTCAAACCATACAAGGATCTCTTCAACAGGCAAACATGATCCTCCTTACCCTCGACTACAAACCCTTCAGGCTGGCGCATGTAGATCTCTTCCTCAAGCTCCCCATGTAAAAAAGCCGTCTTTACATCTAACTGCTCAAGCTCTAGATCTTGCATCGCCACAATGCTCAACAAGGCGCGAATAAATGTGTGTCTCACAACCGGTGAAAATATCTCATTAAAGTCTACTCCTTCGACTTGAGTGAAACCACGAGCAACTAACCTTGCTTTGTACCTTGCTTTCTCAATACCCGGAGTACCTTCTTTGAACTTGTAGACCCACTTGCAGCTGACTAACTTCTTCTTTGGTGGTGGTCTCACAAGTTCCCATGTCTGATTCTTCATGAGAGATACCATCTCTTCTTCCATAGCAACTGACCATTTAGCAGATTCATTACAAGACATAGCTTCCTTATAAGAGGCTGGTTCATGCACATTTACTGTTTCAGGAACTGTTAATGCATAGGCCACCATTTCTTCAAAACCATATCTAACCGGAGGTCTTTTGTCCCTCTTACCTCTACCAAGATCACTGGTAGTCTCCACCTGCTTGCTTGTCTCCTCCTCTTGACCTGGAGCATCAATTGGAGTTGCTTCATCAGACATATCTTTTTCATCTAAGTCTATTTCCACCATTTCTGTATCATCTCCGTCTGTCTCCACCTGTTTGTGTAACCGTTCTGCAGAACCCTTATTCTCACGGAGAAGTAGAGATTCATTAAACGTGACATCTCTACTTGTCAGGAACTTAGATGCAACTGGATCCCATAACCTGAATCCCTTCACTCCAGTTGTATAGCCAACAAAGACACAATTTTTGGCTCTTGGCTCCAACTTGTTTCCATTGTTCACATAAGCATAGGCGGGACACCCGAAAATACGCAACCTCGAGTAATCTCCTGGAGAGCCTGACCACATCTCCACCGGAGTCTTCATCCCAATACAAGAATTAGGAGAACGATTAGCCAAGTAAGCAGTCATACTAATCGCCTCCGCCCAAAATTCTTTACCTAACCCTGCCTGTGACAACAAACACCGAGCCCTTTCTAACAACGTGCGGTTTATCCCTTCTGCAACACCATTCTATTGTGGTTTCCCCACACAAGTTCTGTGTCGATCAATACCTTCATTTTTACAAAATTCAGTAATCTTCTTTTCGACAAACTCAAGGCCATTATCTGTTCTCAGTTTCTTTATGGGTTTATCTGTTTGTTTCTCAACCAAAGTTTTCCATTGCTTAAAATTCAAAAGCACATCATTCTTATGTTTCAAGAAATAGCCAAACACCTTTCGTGAATAATCATCAACAAAAGTCAATAAATAACAAGAACCACCCTTAGATAATTTCCTAGACGGACCCCATAAATCAGAATGAATGTAATCAAGAATACCTTTAGAGTTGTGAACTCCCTTCCCGAAGCTAGCCTTTGTCTGTTTTCCAAGCACACAATGCTCGCAAAAGTCCGTAGTCCCCGTCTTCTGTCCATCAAATAAACCGCGCATTGAAAGTTCTGTCATTCCCATCAAGCCAATGTGACCAAGTCTCATATGCCACAACTGAGTAACCTCCACCTCAGTCATAGAACCCTTTGCAACCGACACATTACCAACAACCGTGGAACCAATAAGCTCGTACAATGTCCCCACCTTCTTTCCCTTTAAAGCCACCAAGTCACCTTTGATAGCCGATAGTTTGCCATTCACAATGGCTAAGCTATACCCAAGACTATCCAAAGTGCCTAGAGAAATCAGGTTCTTCTTCAATTCAGGAACATGTCTGACATTGTGTAATTTCCTCACTACTCCATCAAACATCTTAATCTGGATAGTCCCAATACCAACAACCTTGCATGCAGTGTTATTGCCCATCAAAAACACTCCACCAGTTGTAGCCTTATAAGAACAAAACCATGCCCGGTTGGGACTAATGTGATAAGAACAACCCGAGTCCAAAATCCAATTATCACGAATTTTGGTACCCGAATCACAAGCAGTAAGTGCATTACTATCACTGTCATCACTAGTGTCACTAAACACCACTCCAGGTTCACCCTTCTTACCGGTTGTTTTATCATCCCTTTTATTGGGACAAAATCTTCTAGTGTGTCCTTTCTCCTTGCAAGCATGACATATCACATCTTTCAACCATTTGCTTGAACTGGATTGACCCGAGTTCTTTGCACTCGTTCCCTTCCCTGTCTTCTTGCCACTTCTAGCTACTAATCCATCACCTTGAGATTCAGCACTTGGAGAAGTCAAGTGCGTCTCAATAACTTCACGTTGTAGCAAAGCATTCTTGATCTCTTCCAAAGAGATCTCATCCTTCCCATACAGAACCGTCTCACGAAAGTGCATGTACTCAGAGGGTAAAGAATATAGCAATTTGACCGCCAATTGCTCATCATCAATCACAACATATACATTCTTTAGGTCCATGACCAAACCATCAAACTCATCAAGATGTTTTTCCAAGGACTCACCTGATTTGAGTTTGCATTCTTCAAGTTTCTTCATCAGTAGCAACCGATTACTAATGCTCTTCGTCATGTAGAGTTGTTCAAGCCTAAGCCAGAGCCCTGCATCCGTCTTCTCGCTCACAACCTCCCTCAACACTTCGTCTTTGAGACTTAAATGCAAGAGAGACAAAGCCTTCTCGTCCATGTCATCGAACTGTTCATCAGTCAAGCTTTCTGGTTTCTTTGCCTTACCCAGCAAAGCCTTGACACACTGTTTTCCCACCAAGATTGCTCGCATCTTTACTTGCCACAACCCGAAATTGACATTGCGGTCGAATTTCTCAAGTTCGTACTTCCCTGACATCTTCTACCGATAAGCAATACAAGAACCTCAAACCAAGCTCTTGATACCAATTGTTAGGATTAAAGGTCCAACAATCACTTATCTAGAATAGATCAAAGCACAAAATAGAAAAGAGAAAGCAAAAGAAAACAAAGAACACAGAGATTTACGTGGAAAACCCTTCTAAACAAGAAGAGTAAAAAACCACGGGCGACGAAGAACAATCCACTATAATCAATGAGAGTACAAGGAGATTACAAGGTGATAATAAATCACACAATCTCACAATCACTCAATAATGAATAACCCTAGTTTTTCCTATCTCTCTCTAACTCAAGGATGTAACGGCACAAAAGACTACACAAGGGTTTTATATTTTTACCCAAAAAATAACCCTACCAGGAAACCGAGCAGTCCAGCCCGTCAACATGGCTGACCGCTCAGAACCCATGTGGGCGACCGCCCACATGATCAGATTGTCCTTCTCCTGGAACCGCAATGTGGGCGACCGCCCAGAATCACCATGGGCGACCGCCCAGAAGTCTGCTGTACCGAATTTCGCCAAAACCAATTGAGAGTCACCCAAACTCAACAATATATAATATGCACCTTTTGATCCTGGTTTTTATTGGTTAAATAGTTGAGTGATCTTCATTGGTGTTGCTAATGATGATTAGAATGTAGTATACTTCAAGTTGTAGTAATCTGATTTTTGTTCATCATTGTTGCAATTTGTACCTGTATTATGTTAGAAATTGGGGTTAGGGTAAATTGATAATCCTGGATGATTGATTGAATCGTGTATAATTCACTCTCCGAATAAAGTATTTCGACACTTTTGCCTGGGTTTCACGAAATCCTTATTGGGATAAGACAATCAAAAACAATCTGTATCTTAGGCAGAGAAAACAGATCAGAAACTCAGAGATTAGTTAGGATTTTTCGTAAGTATAAGCTGAGACCAAAATCTGTTTTATAAACAGATGAGAAGTAGGAGTAGACATGACTGTTGATCTCCAATAGTCATGATTGTTAGTCAACAGAAGCGTCCTTTTGCTTCTTTATCATGGTCGAAAACATATTGACTCAAAATGAGTGTGTACTCCACACTTTCCCTTACTCATATCCGAGCCTAATATGAGATCGCATTGGTCTCTAGTAAATCCAATTACATAAAATTGTTGATGACACTAAAATCACCAACATATTATTGGTTTTTAGCATCATAATCTTTTTGTGTGAAGATTATGAGCATAATTTTCGATCGTGATATTGACATTTTTCTTCCAGTGCTTGTCAGAGAGAAATATATATTAGTGTAAATACTTGATCCGTCGGTATGAGAAAAACAATAAATTCAATTATTATTGTTTACAATGAATCAATGATCAAGTTTTTTTGCTTTTTTTTTTGTTTTTTTTGTTGTTGTTGGTTTCTCAAGGGACATATTTCAAGTATGCTATGTTCTACAAAATTTGGTTTTGGCTCATGAACCAATAGATTTTCCAAAGATGAACACAACGGTAATGGTAGTAATTCCTACATCTAGATGATCTCATTTCTTTCGTTATTACGAATGAACTGAACAATAACTTTTGGTTGATTTGATTATTAAAATAAAAAATTAATACTCCCTCCGTCTGAAAATAGATATCGTTTTAAAGTATGCACACATATTAAGAAATGATATTCATGCATGTGAAAAATTCTCAAATACTCCTAAAGTAATTCAACTACCTAGGTAATTAAATGGTTAGGCAAGAGATAGTTCACAATCATTATTAAAGGTTAATTAGTATAGAAGTTAAGAAAAGAGAATTGAGGAAAACGTATTTGTTATTTCCTTGGTTTGATCAGCCGAGTACAACATGGTTAAATACAAGAGATCCTACTTGGAGAAGGAGTCAAACAATCCCTAAAAACTAGCTAACAAATTGATATCCTACTCTATTTACAATTATCAATAAGGAAAGGATAATAACTACTCTATTTAGTCGAGATATGTGACCATATCTTAACACCCCCCCTCAAGTTGGAGCGTGTAGGTCACAAACGCCCAACTTGCCCATCAAATGGAGGAACGGTCGACTGCCCAAAGCCTTGGTCAAAATATCAGCCAGTTGTGAAGACGTATGTACATAGCGAGTTGTGATGACACCTTACTGTACAGAATCCCTAACAAGGTGGCAATCAACTTCTATATGCTTTGTGCGTTCATGATGGACGGGATTTTGAGCCATATGCAACGCGGATTGACTGTCACAACACAACTCCATAGGAATGGTGTGCGGGATACCAAATGAAAGAAGAAGTCCACGAATCCATTTGAGCTCACAAGTAGCACTAGCCATAGAACGATATTCAGCCTCGGCCGAGGATCGAGAAATGGTAGTTTGTTTCTTCGTTTTCCAAGAGATAGGAGAGTCCCCAAGAAAAACGAAATAGGCTGTAAGAGAGCGACGGGTAAGGGGGCAACTCGCCCAATCAGAATCACAGTAGGCCCAAAGTCGGAGATCCAAACCTGCCTTCAATAAAATCCCTTGACCCGTATGAGTTTTGAGATAACGTACAACCCGTAGAGCAGCCTTCCAATGTTCCACTTTGGGGTTGGTCATAAATTTTGCAAGAGTATGCACACTATATGAGAGTTCAGGACGTGTGATTGTAAGATAAATAAGACGACCAATCAGACGTCTGTAAGGCTCCGGATCATGTAAGGGAGCACTAGTGGTCAAGGCTAACCGGTGATTTTGCTCAATGGGAGTCAAAGCCGGCCGAGCACCACCCAGCCCAACCTCAGAAAGAATATCGAGAGTGTATTTTCGTTGAGAGAGAAAAATCCCAGTTGGATGTCGGGCAACCTCGAGACCCAAGAAGTACTTGAGCCGACCAAGATCCTTCATGTGGAAAAATCGGCTCAAATAATCTTTGAAACGAGAGATAGCATCCGAATTATTACCCCCAATAACCAAACCATCAACGTACACGAGGACATGAAGATCAGCAACGGAAGTTTTGAGAGAGAAAAGGGAGTAATCGGAGGAAGACTGAATAAACCCATAGTTCTTTAATGCCGCGGAAAGTTTAGCAAACCAACAACGAGGTGCCTGTCGCAGACCGTACAAGGATTTTTTGAACTTTATTGGAAGCGACAGCCGGATGTCCCAATGGAATCTTCATATACACATCTTCGCTCAAATCTCCGTGTAAAAAAGCATTATGAACATCCATCTGGTGAAGCTCCCAACTGCGAGCTGCAGCAATAGATAGAAAAACCCGTACAATAACCATTTTAATGGTGGGTGCAAAAGTCTCCTTGAAATCGACCCCTTCAACTTGTCTGTTTCCCAGAATAACCAGCCGCGCCTAATGCCGTTCGACAGTCCCATCGGCATGGTACTTAATTTTATACACCCATTTGTTGCCAATGATCTTCTTCCCGATAGGAGCATCTACCAGCTCCCACGTACCATTCTGATCAAGTGCATGAAGTTCTTTATTCATTGCCTCACGCCATAAAGGAGAAGTGACAGCTTCTCCAAAATTCTTAGGCTCCATTCCTGAATCTACAGCAGCCAAAAAACATCGGTGTGCCATAGAAAATTTATTGCAATTGACAAAATGCGATAAAGGATAACGAGTACCTGAAGAGTTGAGTTGGGAAGATGAACGTGACGGGGGGCTGACTGTAGTAGAGCGAATCTGAGAAGAAGAAAGCTCATAATCAGTTGAAGGGTACCGTGTAGAAGGAACCCTAGTTCTCTATCCTTGACCCAAAGGTTCAACTGCGATGGACGGAAGGTCGGAAATTGCTTCAACAGTTGGGGAAACAGAGGCCCGATCAACCTGGTGTTCAGTAACTTGCGCTGGTTCATGTTCTGTCATCGGACCAGCCTGTTGGTTAACCACTTGTTCAGGCAACTGATTGGGCAGCTGTGCAGTCAACTGGTCAGTCAACTGAGCAGGCACAGGAGCAGTGACACAAATATTTTCTTCCTCGGCCACATCAGAAGGGGAACATAGAAAGATATCAGAATCTTTATAAACCTGTGTTGCATCGGGTTTTAAGGTGGCAAAAGGAAATTTTATTTCAACAAAAATAACGTCCCGGGAGACAAAAGTCTTGTGCTCATCAAGATCATACACCAACCAACCTTTCTTCCCATACGGATAACCAAGAAAAACACATTTTCTGCTACGACGGGAAAACTTATCATTGTCCTGTCGAGAATAATGAACATATCACAAGGACCCAAAAATTCGAATGTTCTCATACGATGGAGGAATCCCAAACAGAATCTCAAAAGGAGTCTTGCCGTGCAATAATTTCGAAGGCGTACGGTTTATTAAATACCCAGCAGCTAAGACACACTCACCCCAAAATTTTATAGGTAGTTTAGCTTGAAACATCAAAGCACGAGACACATTTAAGAGGTGTCGGTGTTTGCGTTCAACCCTACAATTTTGTTGAGAAGTGCGAACACAAGTGGTTTGGTGCTCAATGCCAATTTCCCGAAAATATTTGGTCAAGCACAAAAATTCCTGGCCATTGTCACTGCGTACCTTCTTGACACGTTTATTAAACTGCCGTTCGACCATGACCAAAAAAAATTTCAAGAGTTGAGAAACCTCACTTTTGGAACGAAGAAGATAAACCCAAACAGCACGAGAACAATCATCCACAATGGTTAAAAAATAAAACGCCCAACACAAAGATGGTTTACGATAATCACCCCAAATGTCACAGTGAATTAAATAAAAAATCCCAACTGAATTATTGTCACTAGATAAAAACGTATCTCTACTCTATTCAGCAAATACCACAAACATCTTTATTAATGCTTCTACGGTGAATAAAAGGCAACAAACTAACAACTTTACTTGAAGGATGCCCCAGCCGTTGATGCCACAACTGATAATCCCCAGAATTCTTAACACTACAAACACGCGGGCCGTCTGATCTTCTCAGATAGTACAGACCCTGGTCTTGTTCACCCACTCCAATCAACATCTTCGAGTCCCGTTCCTGTATAGCAAAACATTTGTCAGAAAATTGCACTAGAGCATTGGAATCTCGAAGCAACTGAGAGACAGATAATAAATTGCAATTGAAACCCGGGGCATACAACACATTTTTAAAGGGTTAATTGCAGTTTAGACCCTGAACTCATATACCATTTCTCAGGACGGACCCTGAAATTATTTTGTTGTCAATTTACGCCCTGGCTTGAAAAAAACTTGTCAATGTAAGCCTTTTTGACGGAATTCGTTAAAAAGTCAGTTAAAAAGCATGTGCTTGGCACGTGATTAACAGAAGTGGGTGGTTTGAAGTTGATGTTACTTTTAAGTGACATATTTTAAAGCTAAGGGGATGGAACAAAAAAATTAATATATACTTATCCCACCTTCTTCTTCTTAGATGCGTTTAACCCCTCTTCTTCTCCAGCTCCTTTCTCATTCACCCACCGTCGACCTTTCAGACCCCACCTTCACATCAACCCATTCCGCCCTCCTACTCCCTTTCTCCTCTGCTTCTCTCTATATCACCTCTACCTAGAAACCACATACTCCTATTTTGTCACGTCTCTCTATATATTTTCCACCCCAATGCTAATCCTGTTCCAACGCCGCCCTACTGCCGCCACCACTTCAATCGCCATCGCCACCATCTCTGTTTCGCTTCATTTCTCGTCTTGGCTGGTTAGAATTTCGTTGACAAAGAGTTGAATCAGAGCCTTAATTGGGTGGAAACATGATGAATTTTGATTTTTGAATTTTTGTTTTGATTTTTGGTTTAGAATGTTAAAGATCTTAACCCAGATCCACATGGTAGGGGATTTATATTGAATATAATTTTTTAGATTCAAGTTAGATATCTCAGATCTGGTGGTTTTGCTAATGAATGGCGGTGGAGTGTCGGCCGATGTTCATGTATGGTGGTAGCTGATGTTCGGGTTTTGGCGAAATCGGACTAGGGTTTTGGCGAGAAATTGGCCGAAATTTCCGAATCCGACAATGGCAATTTTGAGCTTTGTGGATTTTTCAAAGTTGTCGGATAATTGAGACTCAAGGTCGAATGGCTGGGCGGCGTCTAGTGCCAAGATGCGGTGGTGGCGCTGGCGAATCGTTAGTGGCATGCGAGGGACGGGAGGTGGCGGAAGTAGAGATTGGTGGTGGTGGTTGTGGTGGTGGCGACGGAAGGGACGGGTGGGAAAACTTGGCGGTGGTGGAAGTGTGGATGGTGGCGGTGCAGTGGTGTGGTGGCCGGTGGTAGTAATGGTGGAGAGAATGGTGATGATAATTTGTTGAAATGTAAAATTTGTATTTGGAACTTCATTAATAAATTTGATTGTACTCAAATTTTATACGTACCGGTCTATCAAACGAGCCAAAAAAAAAGTTAATAGGCAAATAAAATTATTTTGGGAATGAGAGAGTAATTAAGAAGTAATAAAAAGGAAAATAAAATAGTTAATTTTCATTTTGTCTTGAAAGAAAATGATTATTTATATCAAATATTTCTTGAAAATAGACACTCATTTTAAGACATATTTTTTTGAAAATAGACACTCATTTAGGGACAGAGGGAGTATTTTGTTTTGCCAGGAAAAGATTAAAATTACACATTTTTTTTATTGCTTATATAATACTTTTTAATCCTTTAAGTTTCAAAATTTTCACTTAACCCCTTAATAGCTAATATCAATTCAAAATGACCTAATTCCGTTAGTCACGTGCCAAGCACATGCTTTTTAACTGACTTTTTAACGAATTCCGTAAAAAAGGCTTACATTGACAAGTTTTTTTCAAGCCAGGCGTAAATTGACAACAAAATAATTTCAGGGTCCGTCCTGAGAAATGGTATATGAGTTCAGGGTCTAAACTGCAATTAACCCTTTTTTTAAATTAGATTTGGGCCAATATAAACATCGCCTTCCTTGTTGGCTACCGTATAGTGACCATTCGGCAAGCCTAAACGGTTGGCCTTAATAACACGAATATTTAGGAGCGGAGAGAGATTGCCTGTTACATGCCGATTAGCGCCACTATCAACAAGCCAAGATTCATTATTTATCTTACCAGTCGTGTGGTCAGTTGTGTGACCAACTGTGTAGTCAGATGGCTGCACATGTGTCTGAACATAGGACTTGAAGTGATTCAATTGCTCTGTTGTAAAACCCAACATTTCTGCTCGCTGTGCATCCGTCATCCCAGTTCGTCCTTCTGCACCAGTCTGCACCGAATTGGTTTTAGTGTTGAATCTTACATGTTCTTTCCCTGCGCCAGATGATTGGCATCCTGTTTGCCCTTTCGCATTCTTCAGCCGCTGCTCAGGCCACCATTCTGGGTATCCGACCGGCCTATAACATGTGGTCGCATCATGACCCTTCTTTTTACAGTGAGAGCAGACAACATTTACAGTGAGAGCAGACAACACTGCCACCTTCTTTTCTTGCTGAGGAACCACCTGCTGGGCCATCTGACTGACCACCTGATAGGGCACCTGTGCTGGCAACTGTATTGACAATGAAGCTGATAGGTTCCACATATTCACCATGCATGCTGCTACGAACACTTTCTTCCCTTACAACCATGGAATATGCCTTATTAACACTAGGTAAGGGCTCTGTGTTCAGTATGGAAGACTTCACGTTGTCAAACTTCGGGATTTTTAACCCCATAACAAACTGATGAACCTTCTATTCTTCACCTCGTTGAGCCAACTTCGTACCAATGTTACACGTACATTGTGTACATGAACAGGCCAGAAGTGCATCAAAATCGTTCAACTCATCCCAGAGTTTCTTCATCCTCCCATAATAAGCCGCCACGCTCTCACCCTTCTGCTGTTTACAGGTAACAAGATCGGCTTTCAATTGTTGAATTTTTGGTCCATTACCAATTGAAAATCTATCCTTCAAATCATCCCACACAACCTTCGCATCTTCCACATAAGAGATAGTGTAACGAAGACGAGGTTCAATGGTGTTAAAAATCCAAGAGACCACCATTGAATTCACGGTCTGCCAAAGATCAAGATCGGATGCTTTGGTAGGCCGCTCAATTGTCCCATCAATAAAATCGATTTTCGTTTTAGCCCTTAATGAGCCCTTGAAAACCCTAGCCCACTCTTCATAATTATCCCCTTGTAATTGAACATGGGTGAGAATCATGCCCGGATGATCACTTGCCGCCAGAAAGTAGGGAGATCGGCGCTCTTCCATGGCTAGAACCTTTTCTCCGCTAATCTCTTCGCCTGGTATCTTTTGCAAGCTCTGATACCAAGTTAAGAAAAGAGAATTGAGGAAAACGTATTTGTTATTTCCTTGGTTTGATCAGCCGAGTACAACATGGTTAAATACAAGAGATCCTACTTGGAGGAGTCAAAAAATCCCTAAAAACTAGCTAACAAATTGATATCCTACTCTATTTACAATTATCAATAAGGAAAGGATAATAACTACTCTATTTAGTCGAGATATGTGACCATATCTCAACAATAGAGCATAAAAAAAGCTTTGAAAATAGTGAAAAAATAAGTATTTTGAGACAAAACTTAACTCTCAAAACGACATCTGTTTTGAGACGGAGGGAGTATTTGTTATTATAATTGGTAGTATCGTTGATGGTGTATCAAATATAAATTTTAGATTTTCATTATTATAATTAAATCAATTTATAATTTTTGTTCAAAATGACATTTTTAATAACACAAAATAAAGCCGGAAGATCTGATTCAATCAAATTTGGTCAATTAATAGTCACTGGCAAAATTCTCGAACTCGTGACAAACCCATATTGATTTTTTTTAAATAAGGGTTAAAATGAAGAGGGCTAATTGAGAAAAGAGAGTTATTTTTTTCGGTGTCTAAATCAAATGAATCTTGCATCCATTTATAGGGAAGTATATGAATTTTGGTGAAAAAATAATAAAATAATAATTTACTAGGTGATAATTCAGCTCAAATAATTTGGGATAGAAAATATATCCGAAAATTGCATGGACCAATCATAGCCCAACAAGTGTCCCAATCGGATAGATGTCGCCGCATGTCCTGATGTGGGGCCTTTTTTTTTTTTTAATTCAACTAAAATTATTCATTTTTCAATTTCATCCGACCCACTTTCATTTTGCCTCCCCTTTTTCATTTTGAATTGTAGGCTGTAAGTAACCAAGTCTTCAAACCCTTACAAAATTACAAATCACTTTCCTAACCCTAGCTCACCGAAAAGCGCCGCTATGGGGAAGAAGAAGGGGAAGAAGAAGAAGAAGAAGAAGAAGAAGAAGAAGAAGGGGAAGAAGGAGGAAGTCAGCCCCGGCGGTTCAAAATGGTGGGCCTTCGCTCTACTTCTCCTAATCATCACTGGCTTCATCACTTGCTTCACGACATCGTTATCTCAGGTGAAACCCTATGTTCTCTTTCCACCACCACCATGTCCACCTCTGCCGCCGCCACCTCCGCCCCTGTCACCACCACCGCCTCGTCCACCACCACCACCTCCTCCACCACTACCGCCACCGCCACCACCTCCTCCACCACCGCCACCGCCTTCTCATCCACCACCACGGCCTAAAAAAAAAACTTCTCCACCACCACCACCGCCTTCTCTTCCACCACCACTTCCTTATAATATCGTTTCATTTATGTTGGTTCTGGAATGGCCCCCGGCATTATGCCACATTCACCATTATAAAAAAACCTTGCCGGGGGCGAATATTAAAACAGTGCCGGGGGCTTTGGATTGTCCGATTGCAATTGTTAGCAGAAGTTTCACATTGCACGGCTTGTGGCCCGTCGATCGTACTTCTAAAGTACTTGCCCCGCCACAGTCTAGTTGCACAGATAACGTGTACATGGGTACTCCTTTCCATTACACTTACGCTAAGCTTCCCAGCACTCATGTATTACGCATACACTGGCCCGATTGGGTAAATAGATATTTTTATGAGATATGGATGTATGAGTATAACAAACATGGTGCCTGCTTGAATCCCCGACCAAACTATCCTGGATATTATCGTACGATTAATCAGCTTGAGTATTTTCAGATGGCACTTAGTCTCAAAAATCGATACAATCTTCGTCAATCCCATAGTTGTCAAAGGCGAAAGGCGAGAGGCAGGGGAAATGTACTTAGGAAAGGCGAAAAGCGAGGCGAGAGGAGGGCGGCATAAAGGCGAGTAAGGAGGAAAATAAAACTAAAAAAATAGTAACCCGTGCTCTACACGTGCTTTGCACGGAATACTAATTTTCTATTTTTTTAATTCAACTAAAATTATTCATTTTTCAATTTCATCCGACCCACTTTCATTTTGCCTCCCCTTTTTCATTTTGAATTGTAGGCTGTAAGTAACCAAGTCTTCGAACCCTTACAAAATTACAAATCACTTTTCTAACCCTAGCTCGCCGAAAAGCGGCGCTATGGGGAAGAAGAAGGGGAAAAAAAGAAGAAGGGGAAGAAGGAGGAAGTCAGCCCCGGCGGTTCGAAATGGTGGGCCGTCGCTCTACTTCTCCTAATCATCACTGGCTTCATCACTTGCTTCACGACATCGTTATCTCAGGTAAAACCCTATGTTCTCTTTCCACCGCCACCATGTCCACCTCTGCCGCCGTCACCTCCGCCCCTGTCACCACCACCGCCTCCTCCACCACTACCGCCACCGCCACCACCTCCTCCACCACCGCCACCGCCTTCTCCTCCACCACCACGGCCTAAAAAAAAAACTTCTCCTCCACCACCACCGCCTTCTCTTCCACCACCACTTCCTCATAATATCGTTTCATTTATGTTGGTTCTGGAATGGCCCCCGGCATTATGCCACATTCACCATTATAAAAAAACCTTGCCGGGGGCGAATATTAAAACAGTGCCGGGGGCTTTGGATTGTCCGATTGCTATTGTTAGCAGAAGTTTCACCTTGCACGGCTTGTGGCCCGTCGATCGTACTTCTAAAGTACTTGCCCCGCCACAGTCTAGTTGCACAGATAACGTGTACATGTGTACTCCTTTCCATTACACTTACGCTAAGCTTCCCAGCACTCATGTATTACGCATACACTGGCCCGATTGGGTAAATAGATATTTTTATGAGATATGGATGTATGAGTATAACAAACATGGTGCCTGCTTGAATCCCCGTCTAAACTATCCTGGATATTATCGTACGATTAATCAGCTTGAGTATTTTCAGACGGCACTTACTCTCAAAAATCGATACAATCTTCGTCAATCCCATAGTTGTCAAAGGCGAAAGGCGAGAGGCGGGCGAAATGTACTTAGGAAAGGCGAAAACCGAGGCGAGAGGCGGGCGGCATAAAGGCGAGTAAGGAGGAAAATAAAACTAAAAAAATAGTAACCCGTGCTCTACACGTGCTTTGCACGGAATACTAATTTTCTATTTTTTTAATTCAACTAAAATTATTCATTTTTCAATTTCATCCGACCCACTTTCATTTTGCCTCCCCTTTTTCATTTTGAATTGTAGGCTGTAAGTAACCAAGTCTTCGAACCCTTACAAAATTACAAATCACTTTCCTAACCCTAGCTCACCGAAAAGCGGCGCTATGGGGAAGAAGAAGGGGAAAAAAAGAAGAAGGGGAAGAAGGAGGAAGTCAGCCCCGGCGGTTCGAAATGGTGGGCCGTCGCTCTACTTCTCCTAATCATCACTGGCTTCATCACTTGCTTCACGACATCGTTATCTCAGGTAAAACCCTATGTTCTCTTTCCACCGCCACCATGTCCACCTCTGCCGCCGTCACCTCCGCCCCTGTCACCACCACCGCCTCCTCCACCACTACCGCCACCGCCACCACCTCCTCCACCACCGCCACCGCCTTCTCCTCCACCACCACGGCCTAAAAAAAAAACTTCTCCTCCACCACCACCGCCTTCTCTTCCACCACCACTTCCTCATAATATCGTTTCATTTATGTTGGTTCTGGAATGGCCCCCGGCATTATGCCACATTCACCATTATAAAAAACCTTGCCGGGGGCGAATATTAAAACAGTGCCGGGGGCTTTGGATTGTCCGATTGCTATTGTTAGCAGAAGTTTCACCTTGCACGGCTTGTGGCCCGTCGATCGTACTTCTAAAGTACTTGCCCCGCCACAGTCTAGTTGCACAGATAACGTGTACATGTGTACTCCTTTCCATTACACTTACGCTAAGCTTCCCAGCACTCATGTATTACGCATACACTGGCCCGATTGGGTAAATGGATATTTTTATGAGATATGGATGTATGAGTATAACAAACATGGTGCCTGCTTGAATCCCCGTCCAAACTATCCTGGATATTATCGTACGATTAATCAGCTTGAGTATTTTCAGACGGCACTTACTCTCAAAAATCGATACAATCTTCGTCAATCCCATAGTTGTCAAAGGCGAAAGGCGAGAGGCGGGCGAAATGTACTTAGGAAAGGCGAAAACCGAGGCGAGAGGCGGGCGGCATAAAGGCGAGTAAGGAGGAAAATAAAACTAAAAAAATAGTAACCCGTGCTCTACACGTGCTTTGCACGGAATACTAATTTTCTATTTTTTTAATTCAACTAAAATTATTCATTTTTCAATTTCATCCGACCCACTTTCATTTTGCCTCCCCTTTTTCATTTTGAATTGTAGGCTGTAAGTAACCAAGTCTTCGAACCCTTACAAAATTACAAATCACTTTCCTAACCCTAGCTCACCGAAAAGCGGCGCTATGGGGAAGAAGAAGGGGAAAAAAAGAAGAAGGGGAAGAAGGAGGAAGTCAGCCCCGGCGGTTCGAAATGGTGGGCCGTCGCTCTACTTCTCCTAATCATCACTGGCTTCATCACTTGCTTCACGACATCGTTATCTCAGGTAAAACCCTATGTTCTCTTTCCACCGCCACCATGTCCACCTCTGCCGCCGTCACCTCCGCCCCTGTCACCACCACCGCCTCCTCCACCACTACCGCCACCGCCACCACCTCCTCCACCACCGCCACCGCCTTCTCCTCCACCACCACGGCCTAAAAAAAAAACTTCTCCTCCACCACCACCGCCTTCTCTTCCACCACCACTTCCTCATAATATCGTTTCATTTATGTTGGTTCTGGAATGGCCCCCGGCATTATGCCACATTCACCATTATAAAAAAACCTTGCCGGGGGCGAATATTAAAACAGTGCCGGGGGCTTTGGATTGTCCGATTGCTATTGTTAGCAGAAGTTTCACCTTGCACGGCTTGTGGCCCGTCGATCGTACTTCTAAAGTACTTGCCCCGCCACAGTCTAGTTGCACAGATAACGTGTACATGTGTACTCCTTTCCATTACACTTACGCTAAGCTTCCCAGCACTCATGTATTACGCATACACTGGCCCGATTGGGTAAATGGATATTTTTATGAGATATGGATGTATGAGTATAACAAACATGGTGCCTGCTTGAATCCCCGTCCAAACTATCCTGGATATTATCGTACGATTAATCAGCTTGAGTATTTTCAGACGGCACTTACTCTCAAAAATCGATACAATCTTCGTCAATCCCATAGTTGTCAAAGGCGAAAGGCGAGAGGCGGGCGAAATGTACTTAGGAAAGGCGAAAACCGAGGCGAGAGGCGGGCGGCATAAAGGCGAGTAAGGAGGAAAATAAAACTAAAAAAATAGTAACCCGTGCTCTACACGTGCTTTGCACGGAATACTAATTTTCTATTTTTTTAATTCAACTAAAATTATTCATTTTTCAATTTCATCCGACCCACTTTCATTTTGCCTCCCCTTTTTCATTTTGAATTGTAGGCTGTAAGTAACCAAGTCTTCGAACCCTTACAAAATTACAAATCACTTTCCTAACCCTAGCTCACCGAAAAGCGGCGCTATGGGGAAGAAGAAGGGGAAAAAAAGAAGAAGGGGAAGAAGGAGGAAGTCAGCCCCGGCGGTTCGAAATGGTGGGCCGTCGCTCTACTTCTCCTAATCATCACTGGCTTCATCACTTGCTTCACGACATCGTTATCTCAGGTAAAACCCTATGTTCTCTTTCCACCGCCACCATGTCCACCTCTGCCGCCGTCACCTCCGCCCCTGTCACCACCACCGCCTCCTCCACCACTACCGCCACCGCCACCACCTCCTCCACCACCGCCACCGCCTTCTCCTCCACCACCACGGCCTAAAAAAAAAACTTCTCCTCCACCACCACCGCCTTCTCTTCCACCACCACTTCCTCATAATATCGTTTCATTTATGTTGGTTCTGGAATGGCCCCCGGCATTATGCCACATTCACCATTATAAAAAAACCTTGCCGGGGGCGAATATTAAAACAGTGCCGGGGGCTTTGGATTGTCCGATTGCTATTGTTAGCAGAAGTTTCACCTTGCACGGCTTGTGGCCCGTCGATCGTACTTCTAAAGTACTTGCCCCGCCACAGTCTAGTTGCACAGATAACGTGTACATGTGTACTCCTTTCCATTACACTTACGCTAAGCTTCCCAGCACTCATGTATTACGCATACACTGGCCCGATTGGGTAAATGGATATTTTTATGAGATATGGATGTATGAGTATAACAAACATGGTGCCTGCTTGAATCCCCGTCCAAACTATCCTGGATATTATCGTACGATTAATCAGCTTGAGTATTTTCAGACGGCACTTACTCTCAAAAATCGATACAATCTTCGTCAATCCCATAGTTGTCAAAGGCGAAAGGCGAGAGGCGGGCGAAATGTACTTAGGAAAGGCGAAAACCGAGGCGAGAGGCGGGCGGCATAAAGGCGAGTAAGGAGGAAAATAAAACTAAAAAAATAGTAACCCGTGCTCTACACGTGCTTTGCACGGAATACTAATTTTCTATTTTTTTAATTCAACTAAAACTATTCATTTTTCAATTTCATCCGACCCGCTTTCATTTTGCCTCCCCTTTTTCATTTTGAATTGTAGGCTGTAAGTAACCAAGTCTTCGAACCCTTACAAAATTACAAATCACTTTCCTAACCCTAGCTCACCGAAAAGCGGCGCTATGGGGAAGAAGAAGGGGAAAAAAAGAAGAAGGGGAAGAAGGAGGAAGTCAGCCCCGGCGGTTCGAAATGGTGGGCCGTCGCTCTACTTCTCCTAATCATCACTGGCTTCATCACTTGCTTCACGACATCGTTATCTCAGGTAAAACCCTATGTTCTCTTTCCACCGCCACCATGTCCACCTCTGCCGCCGTCACCTCCGCCCCTGTCACCACCACCGCCTCCTCCACCACTACCGCCACCGCCACCACCTCCTCCACCACCGCCACCGCCTTCTCCTCCACCACCACGGCCTAAAAAAAAAACTTCTCCTCCACCACCACCGCCTTCTCTTCCACCACCACTTCCTCATAATATCGTTTCATTTATGTTGGTTCTGGAATGGCCCCCGGCATTATGCCACATTCACCATTATAAAAAAACCTTGCCGGGGGCGAATATTAAAACAGTGCCGGGGGCTTTGGATTGTCCGATTGCTATTGTTAGCAGAAGTTTCACCTTGCACGGCTTGTGGCCCGTCGATCGTACTTCTAAAGTACTTGCCCCGCCACAGTCTAGTTGCACAGATAACGTGTACATGTGTACTCCTTTCCATTACACTTACGCTAAGCTTCCCAGCACTCATGTATTACGCATACACTGGCCCGATTGGGTAAATAGATATTTTTATGAGATATGGATGTATGAGTATAACAAACATGGTGCCTGCTTGAATCCCCGTCCAAACTATCCTGGATATTATCGTACGATTAATCAGCTTGAGTATTTTCAGACGGCACTTACTCTCAAAAATCGATACAATCTTCGTCAATCCCATAGTTGTCAAAGGCGAAAGGCGAGAGGCGGGCGAAATGTACTTAGGAAAGGCGAAAACCGAGGCGAGAGGCGGGCGGCATAAAGGCGAGTAAGGAGGAAAATAAAACTAAAAAAATAGTAACCCGTGCTCTACACGTGCTTTGCACGGAATACTAATTTTCTATTTTTTTATTATTATTTTGCTCTTTTTATATTTTATATTCAATAAAGTAGCATAACATTTATTTGTAATATAAATATATTATATATAAAAAATAATTTTCTAATTATAGTTAACTAAAATAGTAACCATCATCTTAACTAATACTATTAATAGTAATAATTAATCTATATGATAACTATCATAATTAACTAATACTATTAACAGTACTTATTAATATCTATAATAACTATTATAATTAACTAATTTTATTAATAACAATGATAACCTAATATAGTAACTATTATGATTAACTAATACTATTAATAGTAAAAATTAACATATATTGTAACTGTCATGATTAACTAATAATATTATTAGTAATAATTAACTTATAGAGTAACTATTATACTTAACTAATACTATTAATAGTAATAGTTAAATTATATAGTAACTATTATTAGTAACTAATAATATTAATAATAATAATTAACTAATATTGTTAACAAATACTATTAATAGTAATAGTTAACTAATATAGTAACTATTATAGTTAACTAATACTAACAATAGTAATAGTTAACTTGTATAGTACTCCCTTCGTTCCAATTTAAAGTTCTTAGTTTTATTTTGCACAGAGATTAAGAAAAAATAAATGTTGTGAGTGTGAAAAGTAAAGTAGGAAAAAGAAAGTGGTAGGGAGTTTTTGTTGTGAGAATGACAAGTGGGTTCCATTGTCCATTTTAGGTAATAAAGTAAAATAAGAACCTTAAATTGGGATAAACCAAAAAAGAAAGTAAGAACCTTAAAGCTGGACAGAGGGAGTAACTATTATAGTTAACTAATACAACAATAGTAATAGTTAACTAGTATAGTACTCTCTCCGTCCCAATTTAAAGTTTTAGTTTGACTTTGCACGGAAATTAAGAAAAAATAAATGTTGTGAGTGTGAAAAGTAAAGTATGAAAAAGAAAGTGGGTAGGGAGTTTTTGTTGTGAAAATGACATGTGGGTCCCATTGTCCATTTTAGGTAATAATGTAAAGTAAGAACCTTAAATTGGGACAGACCAAAAGAGAAAGTAAGAACCTTAAAGCTGGACAGAGGGAGTAACTATTATAGTTAACTAATCTATCTATCTATATATTATATGAAAGTAGAAGCAATTCTAGGCACCACAGCCCGCCACGTGGCATTATGACGTGGAAAGCCAAGTGGCGGCTTTCAAGCTCCCAGCAAAATTTTATTGATTCTCAAAAAAAAAAAAAAAAAAAAAAAAAAAAACAGCTTAACAAGTTTATTTTAAAACCTTAACATGAATCTAGGAGTTTATTGATTTAATTGGTCAATTCAAATTTCAAAAATTTCATTTTAAGAAAGAATTGAATTTTAATTGCTATCCTAATTTAACCACAAATTTACAGCCATTTTTAATTGCAATTCAATCTAAACAAGAAAATAATATACTATTTGATTGTCTGTATTAAAATCAACGTTTGTTTAAATATCCTTCTTGATGATTCCAAAATTAAATTTATTTTTATTGTTTATAGAGTCATGGAAAGGTATAAAGAGAATGATAGATGCAGAAGAAGTTCATTTGGAATTTGCAATTCAATCTAAATTAGTAAGTGATGACTTAATGCATTTTTAAATATTTGTTTAATAGTTATATTCTAACTTCTCCAAAATCATATCATTCTCAGTTAATTTTCCATTGATGACTTAAATATATTCTTTTGATTTGTATGCAGAAGAATATGATGAAGCTTGAAGATCGGCTCATGAATTTGATATGGATGGCTGATTTATGTTTTAGAATACCAATAAGGAATGAGTCAAGTAATATATAACTATATTGTTTATGTTTATATTTATACCTAAATGACTACTAATTTCAACCTC
Organism: Campanula takesimana; assembly: GCA_026119855.1. Lineage (NCBI taxonomy): Eukaryota > Viridiplantae > Streptophyta > Magnoliopsida > Asterales > Campanulaceae > Campanula > Campanula takesimana. Next base: position 120,749 of record JAOWBW010001907.1, on the reverse strand, counting down.
TTCTTTGTATCTAAGAATCTGCGTGAAGTCGATTTGGTTGAAATAAAATTAAAAATTTATTTTGAGACAGAGGAAGTAATGAAGATCAAAGCACTCTCTATACATACCAACATAGTCATGCATTTACCAGCTAACCTAAATTATCATATTGGTTCGTTTTGTGGTGCTTAGTACCGCTGAAGATGTTCTTTAGGTTTATTAAAGTATCAAGTACTCTATTTGTAAGAAGAATAATAAAGTGTTTGTTATTTTTAATGCTCATGTTTATAACTTTATAATGTTTGAAAGCATTGGAAAATTAAATTTTGTTATTTCAATGAGTTCCATTTTGCTCTATAAACTAAAGTGACGAAATAATTGATACCAATATAATCGATTGAGTAAGTATCTCCTGAAAGAATTCAAATACATCAAATATGTTAATTAGCAAGTTCATGCCCAACATAAATGAATGCATATTTATATCACTACCGTGGAGGAGACACGTAAATTCACAAATGAAACTAATATCTAGCACAAAAAGTATATACCCCCTATATTAAAAAAGCAATATCTATTTTGTAATTAATTAAAATCAAAGTGTGACATTTATTAATCAACAGACGGAATATAATGTACTTAGACAATATAATCTATCTTTATAATATTATAGTAGCAGAGTTTTTATCGATTATCATTTAATTGGCTTATTCAAACATGTTCAATTTTTTATTTTATTTTTTTGAAACCAAACACGTTCAATTTATATTTCAAATGTTTGGTATGAAATAAGTTTATTTTAAATATGTATACATACAATTTGAATTTCAAAAACTACTTATAGGATTTATAGAGAAACCGATTATAATATTATAGTTGATTGAAAATAAATTCCTTATTTTATTTTAGGTATGATTTGAATTTCAAAATCTAAATTTAAATTTAAGAAAAAGAAACAGATTCCCTTTTATAGCATTTTTCCTTATAAATTTATTTAAATATTATTTTATTATTAACAATTCATAACTAAAAATGCTTATAAAGTTAATTCCACATGGCTTTAGAATTTGAGGGTGAGATCTGATAAAGCGTGGTTCAATATGATATTATTTTGTGAAAGCTATAAAACTAAAAAAAAGTCACAAATGGAGATAATAAATGATTAACATTGCAAAATCGTTTCCATATTGGTACTAAGAAGAGTTTGAGGGCAATTATATCAATATGTTGATTGATTCTCTAACATTTTATTGAGTTTAGTGGATAAATACAATATGTAGGGGAGATAGCCCCTCCCTATAAATCTAGCAAATTTGTTGATGTCATGTTTAAAGCTACCAAAATAAATCAAAAGGTCAAACATACCACAAATTAATCTATACATTTGCTGTAACATCTCAAAAATCAAGTAGGCCAAGCATTAGTCTTATTTTGCTTTACCTCTCATACAAAAATAGTACTTCCTCTGTCCCGGAAAGATAGTCTTATTTGACTTTTTATAGTAAACAAAAATGAATTTTGACCAAGCATTAGTGACGATTTATTCATTTTAGTTAAAGTCTAAAAATTTGTAATTGCTAAAATATTAAATGATTTATCAATAACAATTTTTAGAATTTCATTGCCTCTTTTGATTTGCACCAATGTTTGATCAAATTTATTTTGTTGATCATAAAAATTAAAATGAGACTATCTTTCTGGGACAGAGGGAGTAGAATTCTTTGATCATGAATTGTTGATTAAACATAATAATGTCCCTGAGAAAAAGAAGTTGACTTGGATATTGACAAGGTGGTCAGAGCTGATTCAGCTGTTAAGGAAGTTGACTTGGATATTAACAAGGTTGTCAGAGCTAATATTGTTACAAAGAATGAGCCTCTACCAAGAAGATCTGTGAATAGTGAATCGCCAAGTTGTTCTGAGAGTGTTTGTTTCACTTGCAGATTTTGAAGATTGTTGAGTTTGTTAGTTTTGCCTTAGTTTCTATTTCACACTCTTTGAGCCAAAATACTTAAAGTGTGTGTGCACTCCTTTTACATTGCTTGCGCTCCTTAATTAACTAAATTCCGCTGTGTATTTCACTCACTCTTTTGAGCGCATTTCATAACGCTAAAAGGACCCAGTGCGCATTTGCTATTGAATTTTTCAAGGGTACGAAAAGAATTTCAAAACAGCTATTCACCCCCCCTCTAGCTATTTTTCATGCCCTTGTTGCCCTTTGGGACCAACAATTTTGCATTCTTATTAATTTTATTATTAACTGTATTATTAAAGTTATTAATTAACTAAAATAATAATAATAATTAAATATATTTGTTTTTGTTATATCTATTATTATTGGTTTTTTAACAAACAATAAATCAATTTCATTTACAATAATAAGAAGAAGAAAAAATGACACATCATTTTTATTGTTATTATATCTAAGAATATTACAACTAAATTATTTTGCATTGCAAAAAGCTTTTTGTATTAGTAATACGACATTCATTGAAAGGAAAGTTAATTTTTATTAATATGAATACTCAAACTAACCACGTTAGCTAATTCGTTAATGTTTGAGCTTTTTGGTAATAATAATTTAATTTTAGGACTTTTTAGATTGAAAAATAATTTGTGGGTTTTCTGGATATGACAAATTTTTAGAGGGGTTTTCCGATATTTTTCCCTAAAACTTCTGTTTCCATATCTTGGCCAAGTTACGGTAATACTCCTTTCGGCTCAAAACAAATTTCTTATAGAATGTTAAAAAGGTAAAACGTTAAAAACATGAATTAAGAAAATGTGTAAGAAAAGTAGGGGGTGTAAGTGGGAAAGAGAATGTTAAAAACGGGAATTAATGAAATGTGTAAGAAAAGTAGGTGGTATGAGTGAGAAGTGGGGTAGTGAATAATAAACGGATAGTTGTTGTGATTGAGTAGAACTACGAAGAGAGAAAATGGATGAAATATTTTCTTTTTTGGTAAGTGGAGTTTGACGCCCAAAATAGTAAAATAAAAAGTTTATTTTGAGACGGAAGGAGTATAAGCGTACAAATGGAAGAAAGAAACTTGATAAGTCCGTTTACTTGAGTAAAATACGACAAATTAAGGCTAAAAATTAGGATAGGATTTCATTCAAATTTAATGTCCGCTTAGTATTTATAAATTGAGAAAAAATTGTGTGAGAACACTGTAACCGTTAGTGTCAGGGATGTACATTTAAATGCCAAAAAAGAGGGTTGCGAATGGGGTTTACACGTTCATTAATTCATACAAATATACATATAAATTTTCAGATACTAAGGCTCCGTTTGTTTCCCGTAAAATAACTTCCGGAAAATGTTTTACTCATTTTCCGATGTTTGTTACGCACAGTAAAATGGGAAAAATGTTTTCCGGAAAATGGTTTTCTCTCTTTTCTAAGTAAAATGACTTACGAATTTTTACTAATGAAATCATTTTCCGGAAAATGTTAACTCCCTCACTCACTCACACCCAACTCTCCATACAACCCCACCCTACCCACTACACCTCCAACACCACCCTCTCCATCCATCCTATCCCACCCCATCCACCCTCCAACCTTACCTACCCTCAACCCCCCACCCCACCCCCACCCCCACCCCACCCCACCAAAAAAAAAAAAAAAACTTCTTTTCACTCATATTAAAAAAAAATTTAAAGATCTCCACCACCCCAACTACCCCAACACCACCCCACCCCAACTACCCCAGCACCCACCCCTACCCTACCCCACCACCACCACCCACCCAACCAAAAAAACAAACTTCTTTTCAATCATATTAGAAAAATTGAACATTTCCACCATTCCCAACTACCCCCAGCACCCAGCCACCCCACCCCACCCCAAAAAAAATAAAAAATAAAAAAATCACTCATAAAAAAAACATGAACACCTCCACCACCCCCAACTACCCTACCACCCAACCACCCTACCCCACCACCTACCCTACCCACCCCCCCCCCCCAAAAAAAAAAAAAAAAACTTTTTTCGCTCATATTAAAATTATAATTCAACACCCCTTTCTCCCGCCCACACACCACCCACCCAACCCCATCCACCCCACCCCACCCCCACCCCCCAAAAAATAAAAATAAAAATTCAATCATATTAAAATTATTCTTGAACACCTCCCCCACCCCCCACTACCCACCCATACCCCACCCACCCCCCCATCCCACCCACCCACCCCCAATTATTTTTTTCTCTTATTAAAATTATTTTCTAACTACTCCCACATTCTTAACTACTCCCACATTCTCGCTCCATACCCCACCGACCCCACCCAACCACTGACCCCCCCCCCCCCCCCCCTCAAAAAAAAAAAGAAAAAAAAAAAACTTTTTCACTCATATTAAATTATTTTTGAAACACCTCCCCACAACCCACCCCCTACCCACCCCCGCCCAACCCACCCCAACCCTCAACACATTCAAATTTTTTCTCATAATAATTTTTTCCCTCATATTAAATAATTATTTTTTATATGAAAATATTTTCCTTAGATTTACCAAACAACCAAAAACATGTTTGTATCATTTTCTGGAAAACATTTTCATTTTCCGAAAACATTTTATGGGAAATCGTTTTCCGGAAATTGTTTTACGCGAAACAAACGGAGCCTAACTCAAATTTAGATCAACACACTCGTAACTTATCTTCTTCAATCCGGATTAAAGAAGGAAAAAGGAAAAGAAAAAACAAGATTGCATATATATATATATATATATCTATCTTACTAAGCACCCTAACTGGATCCGTATTTGAGTCTATCCCACCGGAAGGGTTGGAAGACGTACAGAACCTCGGGAGAAGACTTGAAGAGCAGAGCCACACACACACACACAGCAGCTATGGCAACCATTGACAGCATTGCGGGCCTAAATATAGCCAGCGGGCTTCTTCTTCCCCCACTCCCAAACACGCTCGCATACATTGCATGAGATTGATTTTCTTATTACAGCCTTGTCAGTTTGGAAGGTGGCAGGAGGTATGTCCACCAATACATGTCCTCCCTCCCTTGCTAATTTCTTCTTCACCTTTCTCTGTACCAGGTGGATGTAATTATAATGGCCTCGTAGAGATGCATAGTCGTATGGACTTAGACCTGCATTGTCCCGCGCATTTCTCCATGCCTCTATTCCCACCTGAAAAGAACCAATCAAATAATCTTAGACGATTGTATCATTGGTTGGTGTTGCCACCTCAGCCTTATAAATGTGACACTCCACATTCACTCTTTAACTAGCTTGCAAGTTTTAGGAAATTATCTTTAATGAAGGTCATTTTGATGCAAGGAGAACTATGGCTTTTGATATAGAGGTCATGAATGTGCAAGACTAGGATCCATTTTCCGGGAGTGATATGCAGATTCAAACCTCAAGTCCTTTTTCCTTGAGAAACATACGGTTTTAACATCCAGCACTAAAACTTGCTTATTTCCATACACAACCAAGCACCAGAATTTTAGGACAAGGATTTCTGAAATTTACTTTTCATGTAAAACAAAAGACATCAAATGGACAAAAGGGAGTAGAAGAAACCTGTTGTGGATCATCTGTTAGGGCGTCCAATACACTCTCAGACCCATCCCTACTAGCTGCCACATGGAGGGCAGTCAACTTCCCTGGCCCAATTGCATCCGGTCTAAATAACATAATTCGCCCCTTCAAACCCTCCTCCTCTTCTAATCCAGACCGTTCATCATACATTTCGGGATAGTAATTCAATAGCAACTCCACCATTGGTCGACAGTTTCTTCGCACGGCTCGATGGAGTAGGCCAATCTGCCCCAATGCAAGTTCCATAGAAGGGTACTCTCCTAACTCTACTGTACCACTAAAGAGAATGCCCAAGAGTTTCTTAACTATAGCACGCCAGTCATGGTCAATGGAGAATTCCACGATCCATCTGAACCGTTCAAACGAGAACAAAGCTGCTGTAGGGTCCAGATTAGCCAATCTGGATTTCAGTTGTCTTCGATGGAGAAGCCAACCAATCTCGTTTATGAAGTCAAATGCTAAGTTTCTTGGTTCCTTTTTGTCCGCCTCGTGTATGTGGTCAGACATTTCGGTCAACTCCAAAACACTTTCAAGTGTACGAATTTCAGAACAAATATCTGGCTCTGCAACTATAAATGGAAAGAAGTTGCTGCATAGACTATCGTCTTCAATCTACAAATAAACAACACCCACATTTTTAGTAAGGAGACTAATTAAGGCAAAAGGATATCTAGTTTACTTTATACGCCCTCTGTCCCAAAATGATCTTCACATATGACTATTCAAACTTTTTAAGGATATGAACACTTGCTTCACTAGTCATGCTGTGTTTATGCACATATTTAAGCCTAAATTGTAGAAATCGGAAGAAATTTCTGGGACAATGAAAAATGGCAAATGAGAAGATCATTTCGGGACAAAGGGAATAATATTTTTAAACAACTCAAAAGAAGAAGGTAATCAATACATACTCCCTTACTATTATAAGAGCAGTGGTACATGTACATAAATTTTATACGTAAATGCTTTAAGATTGTTGTACCACACAACACCTCACTGCATTGGCGGTTATATAGTCAGCATCTTAAAGCACTTTTTTTGTACAGATTCTGTGCATAAACTATGTACATTTATCATGTTCCCCTCCAGAATGGACACTCGTTTAGCATTAAAGGAGTATATCATTAAAACTACACATAGTGTGTTCACATTCTGTAATCGTTGTGCGACTTGAAAATGGTAATGAACACAACAGTATATTTGATACTCCCTCCGTCCCATACTTTCGGTTACCAAAATTAAATGCGTGGGAATTAAGGAAAAGTAAATATAATATTGATAGTATAAAAAGTAAAATAGGAGAGAGAATGTGGGGTAGGGAATAGTAAGTTGATTGGTGTTGTGAGTATAATAGTAAAGTAGGAGAGAAAATGAGTGGAGAGAACAGTAAAGATTCTTTGCTATTTTGGGTAGTAACCACTAGTATGGGACGTCCAGAATGGAAATAAGTAGCCAAAAGATTGGGACGGAGGGAGTAATTAGTAAAATTATGCAGGATGACATCACCTCAATAAATCCTCGACCAGAAACATTAGGTATGGAGCAAGAGAAATCAAGGGACTGAGATTCATCATGCTTAACTGATGACCCCACCCCTTCCATTACATCACAACATCTTCTCTGGACTAGATACTCCCCTTCAAGGGCACAGAGCAACCTACAAAAGTTAAGGAGTTTTTTAATTCATAATTAAGAACACGATCAAAATGAAAACTTTTAAGTACGTACGCGCAAAAACGTTTTGGGTACCTAGAGGTGGATCGAGAAAGGTTGAAGCCTTTAACTGAGAATTGAGTTGTTTCACATACAGGAACTGCAATTGGTCTGATGCTCAAGATCCTGCACGGTGTATTGCTTCTAAGAGGCAAGGGTGTGTTCACAACAATCTGACCTGTAATATAAAATAATCAAAGATTAGTTGTTACCAAAATGAAATCAATATATCTCGATGTATCAATCAAAATTAGTTGTCTACAACAACAACAACAACAAAGCCTTAGTCCCAAAATAGTTTGGGGTCGGCTAACATGAATACTCATATGTCATCTTGAAGTGGGGAAAACGATAGAAACGAAAAGAAGAGAAGAAAATAATACTAATAAGAATCGTGATAATAAGATATAAATATATACTCCCTCAGTCCTAGAGTAAGAGTCCTACCTTGGTTGTGCACGTTTATTAAAAAAAACAATAGAAATGCAAGTGGGTTGAGGATACAATTGTCCAATACGCTATTCATAGTGCAAGTGGGCGAAAAGTAAGGTAGTTTTTTTTTGTAATTATAGAAGCATTAGAAAGACAAAGCCTTCCAAAACACTATTCCTCATTTCCCATCATTTACCATTTTGGGAAAGCGACCCTTACACTTGGGACGTGTCAAAATAAAAAGTAGGACTCTTACTATGGGACGGAAGGAGTAATAGATAGGGAAAATGAAATAATAATAATTAAAAAAAATAAAATAAAAAAAAAAAAAAAATCAACTCCCATCACACAAAAGGAACAAGAACAAACCATCACAGACAAACGCGACATGATGCAGTACCCTCACGTAAACCCATCCTGTTCTCCAAAAAGAATCACTAGACGCATCCAGAAGCTTCCTCAAATTACTGCTTAAATCAAAGCAAAGCTGCATAACAGTAGGTTAAAGGAATGTTAGTTCCCTAATAAGACAAGAGGTTAAATAAGGCTTGATTTGAAAAATACTCCTTCCGTCCCAAAACAAACTTCCCATTTTGCCATTTTGGGTATCCCATTGGAAACTCCCACTTACCCAAAAAGGAAAAGACTCCTTCCACTTTCTCTCTCCTCACACTCACAGCAATTATCCACTTACTATTCACTACCCCACTTTCTCTCTCCTTCCCACTCACACCACCCGCTTTTCCAACATCTTTCCTTAATTCCCGTTCCTTACATTCCATGGGAAGTTTGTTTTGGGACGGAGGGAGTAAGGCTCAAGAACAAGAAATTACTCTACAGACAAAGACCCAGAAACTTACATCCTCCCATGAGGAGTTTTCCATTCGAAGATATACTGTTAATATAATACATCCAGGTCTGATGTAGCTTTCAATGTCTGTTGGACTGTTTGACAACCAGTCAAGTATCTGAAGATTCATATTAATTTTACAAATCAAATTATAAGTAAAAAAACATATAAATGTAATCAAACAGCCAAATGAAAATAATAAAGAGAAAATAAAAAACCTGGTTACGTAGTATGAGAGGGAACTCGCTGGGATCTTTTCCAAAAAGCTTGATCACGATTCGATCTGTACGACTCTGAGAATTGGTAGAAAAAGAAAACAACTATTAAAAAGAAGCCTACTTTTGATGTACTACTCCCTCCGTCCCAAACTTTTGGCTACTTTCGGTCAAACCTACTTGAACTTTGAGTAACATTTTCTGTTAAACTATCTTCTATATTACAATAAACAATGAAATAACCGCCGAGACAAAGAGTGGTGGGATTGAATCTCATAAATGATCTGACGGCCCTTGATTCTCCTTGCATCACCGTTTATATAGCTGCCCCACTTTCTTTTCTTTCCACCGAATATAACTTCTCACCTCACACATTCTCTTCCATTAAGTTGTAACTCCCCCCCCCCCCCCCCCCCCCCCCCCCCCCTCTCCTGCATCAACCTGTGCCCCTCTCTTTTCATTCTCACTTTTTACAATACAAAAACAAACTTCACTTTTCATATTTCACCTATGGGCCATTGACCCTCTTCAATGCACGTATGTTTTTTTTTGTTACCCCTCTTTCAGTTTATACGAGTATTTCTTTTTTTCTTTTTGCAGTTCACTGTTCTTTTAAGACTCACATCAAGTGCTTTTACGGGCTATTGGATGAATAGGTTGTGTTTTGTTTTGGAAGTTGGATAATAAGAGTGGGTGGGATGGGGGTTATAACCATTTCCAATGGTTTGGTTTGAAAATTGCACTATCTTTTTAAAATGGTGCAAGTTTTGCACTAAATATCTATCATCATGTCCAACAATCATGCTTCAAATCTTGCATCAAAAAAGCATATTCTTAAAATACTCTTTATTATTTCATTTTATTTAATATGTTTTCTATTAAATGATATATTATTATTATTTATAATTCAGACATTTATAAAATAGATAAGTATATTATTTGCATTTTAAAATAAAAGTTTAATTAATTTAGTGTATCATTGCGGAAGGAAAGAGCGTATTAATTGGGGTAGCCAATGATACTTTCGTTCCATTTTTCTATCCTACATCTTAAATGAGACTTCCATGTTGTAAATAATTTATGAGGTTTTAAAAGGTATGTGAGCTTAGTCAGTTTGGCAACCCAGATTTTATATTACTCACTCCGTCCCAAAATAAATATATATATATTCATTTTAAATTTAAAAGTAATTTTTAAACTGTTGATTTTTAATAAAAAATCATAAAACATTTCTGCTATTCACTTTCAAAATAATTTAGGGATAAAGTCTTTTATGCAAAAGTTTCAAAAAAAGATTATTTATTTTGAGATAAAAGTAGTTAGCGGTTGTCTACCTTCTCGGTAAGGTATTTCATCTTACTACCCCATTCTAAAATGATTGTTTATGTTTTGAGTTTGAGATTTACTCCCTCTGTCCCAGCTCACTTGAGACTTTTTGACCAAAACTGGTCAACTTAAGGTCGGTTTGACCAACACTTTATAGAAATATTTATGATCCAAATAAAATAAAATAAAATAAAATGTAAAATAATCACCATTAAAAATCCTCTCAATAACAATTTTTAAATTTTTTTTGGAACATAAATATTTCGATAAAGTGTTGGTCAAACCGACCTTAAGTTGACCAGTTTTGGTCAAAAAGTCTCAAGTGAGCTGGGACGGAGGGAGTAGTTTAGAACATTTGAGTTTAAAGCAATTTAACTTTTTCATTGTTTGTGATTTTGCTTACTATCTGACTATGTCTATGTTTGACGATACTCCATCCGTTCCATTTTAAGTGTCAAAAATTTCCTAAAAGGGGGTCCCATTTTAAGTGTCAGAATTGTTAAAACAGCTTTGGATGTACCAAAAACCAACGTGCATGACTGATATACGTGTGCCCTTTGCATGTTTGCCTAATCAAAATATTTTTCCCTAAGAGTTGTTTTTTATGTGCGCATATGTGCTCTTCTGCCTTTTATACCTAAGTCTCGAGGTGTTTTTTTCCCCGCAGAACCGTGTTAGGTGGGAACTATTGCATGTTTGTTAGTCTGCATTGGTAATTAAAAGCAAATTTCTTAGCTTGCAGTTTCCTTTTAATTATAAACTTAATATTTTAATTTTTTTAAGGTATAATAATAATCTACTTTACTAATCCGTGCCATTCATCCAATATTATTGTGTGCATGTCATCGTGATTTGATTCATGTAATATAAAGATGGATTTTTGTTGGAAACTTTTGTTCCAATTTTTGTATCTTTTGTTGTTCAGCAAACATTCTTTTTCTTTCCCTCTTCACTCACGGGTAAAAACTAAGGCCATACGCCCGTCTCAAGCATGCAGTCTCTAAATTTGTACTGTCACTACATTTTCATACTTTCACAGTTTCATACTGATATTGTTTCATACTGTCACCGTGCCATCGGCACGGGTACAGTACTAGTTACTCTACATAAAAATTTAAAAATGGTAATTGCTAATGTTTCTATTGGTAAATCTTAATCAAAGTTCACGTAGGTTTGACCGAAAGTAACCAAAAGTTTGGGACGGAGGGAATATTTGTTAATTCACATTATTGTACCTGACCCTCTCCGCTTGAGCTAGATGGGGACGGAGTTGAAGTGGAACCCGAGTTTACACTTGTCTGAGGTGGGCTTAATTTATTAGAACCTTGTTGTAACCATAAAGGACAACCACCGGGCCCCATTCCTATATCGGTAGGCGTGTCAAAACGCTCCACAGTTTCCATGCAATCTTGAGAATCATCATAAGCATTATTTAAATCAAAATTATTCAATTTTATCTTCCCAATTGTTGATCCTAAGAAATTTCCTCCATTAGTTGGCATACTATCTTTTGCGGGGGATGGAACAGTCAAATGTGATGGAGATGGGATTAGTTGAGTTCCATTCTGATTGAAATCTGTAAATGTTCTCTTCTGTATCAATTCATCTCCAGGACAACTCATTTTCTGTCTAGAACGTGCAGTCTCCTAAAATTTAATATATTCACCCAGCTTAGAAGTTGAACCAAATAATATTGATGCAAATTTGACCATTTTGAGATTAAATTTACCTTTTCTAGAGTTGCGAAAGATGTCTCGGCATTCTGAAAATCTTGAGATCCAGTCAGTAAGCCCGATAAGTTTCTTTCATTGACCGTACCACTGAGACTTGATAAGTTCCTCAACAAATGAGAAAGAAGATCTTGATCCTTCGTTTGATCCGAGCTATTGGCTACAATATACAAACGGATATTATTTAGAAAAGAAGTATGCAAAAAATGATTTAGATGGATAAATAACAAACCATTAAAACACCACAACAACTAACATCACAAACAAACATCATCACCGTAACACCCTCATGATGTATTTACTTGACATGCAATTTAACATGTTGAATATAGTTACTTTTCATCCCACACTTAAAAATGATTTTTGGGACAGCAAAAAGAAATGTAAGAGAAGAATTAATGTCTCCGTATGTCCTTCTTTTTGCATATAGCACCACAAAGATTAACATATACAACTAGTTAATCCCCCATGCAGAACATTTCAACAAAGCGACCATCCAGGGGCCATAGCCAACTCCAACTAAACCTCACCCAGTGTCCCCCTCCTTCCCCCGCCGTCTTCCAAAAATGCCCACTCCATATCTTTGTTAATTTTATTATATCACAATATTTTACAGCTAAGGCAACTAATATGGCAACCAAAGCATGATACTGAATGTTTGTCATTAAAAAGACTGACAAAGTCTCTGCATGATTTGACCATTCTCACTGCTATCATTCAACTCGCAATTGACTGATAAAAATAATTACTTTATTTAACATGCTGTCATTTGCCCCCTCAATAAGAGACCATAAGAGATGAGAAAACTGCATGACCACTCATTCTGCTCCCAAAAAATATTAAATCATGTGTGATCACTGATCACATAATGTAATCCAAAATGTGAAGTCACCAAGCTGATTCACAATTCTGAGCTGCTACAAGGTTATCCACAAACCATCATATAATAGCAGGAATATAAACTCCATCGATGTCTATAGTTTACAATATATGATGGAAGACTTCATCCGACGATATTATTGTTTCAGTTTGACACGGACGTAAGATTGACCATGTAAAGAGCCCCAATAATATGAATAATCAAGCTGTATACCTTTCTTTACTTTCTTTACCATTCTTTCTTTCGTGCACATTTGTGATTCTTATCTACAAGTCAAACATGTGCCTTACATCATTCGGCCTTTGGATATGCACTTTCTAAATCGGAAGCCACCGAATCCAGAATCAATATATAAATAATAATGAATAGGTCATAAACTAAATGAAGGAAGACGGTGATAAGATAAGTTCTACTGAGATAGATACTTACAGTTAATATTGGATAGTATCCTCAGCAGACTAATGAGTAAATAACTACTACCCCTGCTCATCAATCAATGATGAGCCATTAACTGTATTTTCAGGATGTGTTTTCCTTCTTCTTCGATTATGGCCAGCTAAACACCTCCGACAACTTCTCTTTCCCTCATCAAACTCTTGAAGAGCATGAAACCTACATGAAACGCATACATTATATAGCAATAAACTGGGGGGGGGGGGAAACATTTATATTACAACTTTTTACACAAAATGATTTGTTTATTCAACAAAAAAATTAATTAATGCAGTGAAGAGTGATTATCAAACGAGATTTTACCTGCTACACTGCTGGCAGAATCTCTGCATCACATTTCCCACCATTGCCTTGGTGGCCTTAGAATGCATATCACAAACCTTATGTCTTCGATGATAATCTTTAGCGTTGCTCAAATCAGCCCGACAATCATCCACTTGGCAAACCGCACGGTTAGATGTAGTTCCAACAACCTTGGACTTTTTACCCTTTTTCCCCTCCCATCTCTCCGCCTCTTCTTCAGTTATAGGGTAAACTTGCTCACCGAGTTTCAAATTAAGCGACCCAGCTTCATCAGACAACTCCTCATCTTCAATAACCACAACTCTCCTCCGCTTTTCCAACTCCCTCTTTCCTTTTTCATTCTGCAAATTGACATCATCGGAGAACGATGAAGAACTATTAGATAAACTGGTATCTGCCTGAAATTCAGACCCGACAGGAAACAGCTGCCTACTCCTGTAATCTGAAGGTAAATTGTTCAATGGAGTGGCAGTAAACAGATCGCCATCCCATTTCCAATCATTCAAATCCCACTCCAAATTTCTCTTCCCTCTCAGTTGAGACTCCATTCCTCAAATTAAACCCAACAACGGCCTCAGATTCACAAGAAACCCCGGGAAAAAACAGCGTTGAAAAGTTGGAGTCTTGAATTTACATATCTATGTTTCCTCCAAAATCAGGGAGCACTGATCATGATTCAGAAAACCCAATAGACTTACATAAAACAATTTTATCTAAGTACAAAGTCTAGGGGTTTCAATTTGGTCACATAAAGATACAGAATCAGTCCCCAGAAGAAGTATACCAAATTCAATAACCAACTATAATTCCAGTACAAATTTGGAATTAAAGAAATTCACACTCCAACAAGCTAATCAAAAATTGGGTTATCCAAATAGTACCTGGAACAGCACACCCATGGATCCAAACACGGAAACCCATGAAGTTGAGCTGATAATCCCCAACTCAATTATCAGTACGACCAACACTTATCCTTTGCTGTGCAGTAATTCAATTGATAAATAGTTAGAGCAAAATGAAGCACAAGGATGGAGAGGAAAAGGGCACTTGCCGCCTCGCCGGGAAGGAAGACTCGATCTGGGGAGTAAAAGGCGCCGGCGATATCGAGAAATATGTATGAGAGATGAGAACTGCCGAATAAAAGTGAAATAAAAAGACTAGTAGAGAAATACTCCTATTTAGAGGTGGTCCAGGTGGAAATGGAAAAACCGTGGGTGGGTGGGTGGGTGCACTAGTATGTAAAGAGAGTCAAAAATTCATTTAGAGTAGGTTTTTGAGCAAAAACAAATTATAAAATTAAATATGATTTCTTAATTAATTAGCGTGTAAAATCAAACTAATAACTTTAAATTGAGACGGTATAGTGAGTTTAGGTCTTAAAACATCAAAAAAATAAAATAACAAGTTTAGGCTTTAAAACAGTTAGTTTAGGCCTTAAAACACCAAAAATAAATAAAATAGCAAGTTGCAAAACATACAACAGTGAGTTTAGTCTTTAAAACTCAAGTCATTTTTATGATCTAAACTCACTGTCTATGGGAAAACATAAAACTAATTCCTCAATAAATTATAAAATAAGACTTTTTATAACTTATTATGAAGGAACTAATTTCTTCCAAAAATTACTGATTCATTTAAGGTTTTAAAAAATGAGAGTTAGTATTAGATACTGCTTTGATTCCAATTGAGTCACATATAGTATTTCATTTTATGTCTAATCGTAAACTACACTTTTTAAAAATTTAAAAATTATTTTCTCTAATACTTTTTTATTCAACCACTCATTTTTACACTCACAACAAATTTTTACTTATTAAATCTTCCTTCACTTTCTCCCATCTACTGTACTCTATTTTCATACTTGTTACAACTTACTGTACTTCACTAATACTATACTTGAATTCCTTAATTCTGATATCAAACTCAAAAATGTGTAGTATCAAACATAGCTAAACAAAAAACGGAGAAAGAAAATGACTTTTTTTTTTAATTTGTAAATGAAAGATTTTTTTATATATATATAATAACGATATTCTAACAAGATTTTTTTTTTACCCAAAAGAGTGTGTGTATATTGTTACAAAAAGTACGTAATTGAATACAATAAAGATGTTTGTATACGTCTTCATTTCATTTTGGTTACAAAATCACTAACCTTTGATAAAAGGCACGTGTTTTGTGTAACATTGATTTATGTAAAAAGGGTAAAGAAAGGATAATGATATCACAGAATTTGATGCGGGTTTTGTAATTCTCGAAGGCTGCAACTGCAACCAATAATTGACTTTCAAATTATTCTCATCTCAAAATTGAGTAAGTCTTCTGAAAAAAACGGCTTTTTCCTTAAGCAAAGGAAAAACGTGTTTTTCAAAACACGCTGAGCATTATTATTCAAATCAACGTGTTTTTCAAAACACGCTGAGCATTATTATTCAAATCAGGCGGTGGCATTTTTGTAAATACTGACAACTATAGTAAATGTTCAGTGTTAGTATTACAAAATGCAAGTGATTTCAAACTGGCATTTATAAAACATGAAACTGACACTTTTCTCAAGTGTCAGTGGTTATGTTAAAAATTGTCAGTGATTACACTAACACTTTTTAACATTGATACTGGCACTTATTAAACACTGACACTTTTTAACATTGATACTGGCACTTATTAAAAATGTCAGTGGTAGTGTTAAAAAGTGTCAGAAACATATACTGGCATTTTTTAACAATAGCACTGGCAGTTTATGAAAAGTGCCAGTGTTTATGTTAATATTAGGGGTGTAAACGGTTCGGTTCAGCTCTGTTTGAGGGTTTTAGAGACCAAACCGCTAGTCATTGGTTTGGAAAAATACCAAACCGAACTGAACCACCAAATCATCCAAACCGAACTGAACTAAGCTGTTATAGTTCGGTTCAAACCGCAATTCAAATAACGGTTCAAATCGCGGTTCAAACCGCAGTCCAAACCAAAGCCCAAACCGCAGTCCAAACCAAAAGTTCAAACCGAAGTTTCAAACCAATAAATTCTTTGACTCTTTGTTTAAACATCAGCAGCACCACCTCATATTTATATCCATTTTCTCCCTTTCCCTTTCTTTCATTTTCAATGTGGAATACAATAATTACATATAACTTCCATTCTATACCTTCCTCTCTGAATCTTCAACATCCACCAAAACCACCCCCATTATTCACCCAAAATTATCACCCCCTCTTCTCCCCCCTCCCTCCCTCCCTGATTCATCCCCTCTTTATCTTCTTATTCCGGCTATCACCACCGGAACCTTACATTCACCTCCTGCACTGTTGCAAACTCCATCTCCATCTCTCCCTTAAAACACTTCGATCAAACAATAAATTCATCGGAGACCGATCTAATAGTACGATCAAGATCTGCTCTACTCCGATTTTCTGGGTTGATTTTCATCGGAGAAAGATAATAGAATGAAACCACTTAACTTGTAAGATATTATCAGGAAAAAACATAGAACAGTAGTTGATTTTTCTGGCCGGCGATCTTCACAAACTCCGGCTTCCATCCGTCCGATCCAACCCTCAACAAGTAAACAAACTCCGGCGATTTTCAATTTGGTGAAGAATTTGAAAATGGAGTGATTGGAGGATAGACTGATTCGGTGAAAATGGCTAATATTATAGTTGGATAGGTGCTGCTTCGGGATCCTTCTGATGATAATGTTATCCCAGTTGTTGAAGAACTACGGAGACGGCTACCTCTTGTAGATGCTAGTAATGAAGGGCAAGGAAATGGAACTGAGCGGATCAGAGCAGGCAACATGATGTTGAAGCTGGGGAAGAAGATGATATTCTGTTTTAGAGTGGTTTATATGTACAGTATTCCCACATTGAGAAGGAAAGAAAGGGGGAGAGTGAGGAGATGCATATACAAATACATAATCTTGGTTCGGTTCAACGGTTTAGACCGTGGTTCGGTCTAGCGGTTCAGACTGTGGTCCGGTCTCGCAGTTCAGACCTCGGTTTGGTTTAGAACGGTTTGGTTCGGTTCGGTTTGGATGGTTTTAGAGGGGTCAGACTGTAGACCGAACCGAACCAGGTGGTTTGTGAATTTTTCAAACCGAACTGAACTATTGATGTTCAAAAACCAAACCAAACCGCATAGTTTAGTTCGGTTCGGTTCCGAACCGCGGTTCAGACCGAACCGCTAACACCCCTAGTTAATATGTGCCAGTGTAATATAACTGGAACTTCTTTAAACTAACACTAGCAGTTACGATAAGTGTCGGTTATTTACAAAAATGCCACCACATGCGCTGAAACAACTTTTAGTTTATTACAAAAATGCCATCGCCTCATTTTAAAAACACGTTTTACCCTATGCTTAGGGTAAAACACGTTTTTTACTAGTTTTTCACCTCAAAATTAATAGTAGCAAAATGAAAGTTCGGCTTACCCAATTTTTTTAAATTGTTAATTTTTTTTAGTTTAAAATTATATCTTAAATTACCATAATTCATTAAAACAACGTCTAAACTAAAAGTTGAGTTCTCAAAATTTAAGTTGTCTGTTTATTCGTCTAAATTACATCTGAAATTATAATTAAGATACTGAATCGAATAGAGGTAACGTGAATCGAAATGATTCAGTGTTCTAGTTGATTATATTTGAAAGTACAAGTAATGGAGATCGATATAGAGATATGTTTAGGGATAACTTTATGTTTTTATTTTAATTATTTGATATTTAAATGTAATTTTCGGATTTATATTTAGGGAGGTGATAATATCGTGTTTTAGAGTTGATTTTTGAAATATTTTGATGTTTTTTAGTAGATTTAGGTTAGGATATAGACTGAGGATATTTTAGGAAGTGTTTGACTTGGTTTCCAAGTCATAAGACTCCTACAAAAATGAGCTATCTTGTAATTTCGAAAAGGAGTTGTTTTTGATGAATTAAAAATTAGAGTGTGTCTCTTTTCTTGTTCCGACTTGTAGTCATGATTAATTTCGACCGCTGTTGAATGATTGTTTACGCGTATTGATTCATTTCTACCGTAATCAATCATTTATCTATCCCAACTTTAGTATTGATTAAATTCTGCTAAGTTGAAGATCGTTTACGAGTATCGATTCAATTCTACCGTATTCGGTTTTTATCCCTTTTATTCATTCCGCTGCCTACATCAGTTGGTAACAAAAGCCTGAATCAGGACGTGCTTTCGGTTGAGGTATTCGATTATCGTTCTTGTTCTCCATATTTTATCAATAAAAAAATGTCTGATCTTTCATGGCCTTTCATCGAATCTACGGCTACAGATCTTTTCATCGATTGGTCGAAACCTCCCATTTATGATAAGTGTTCTTGCAATATTTGTCAACTTGACAATGTTTTGCGTTTAGCCGATACAACCACTCCACAACCTCTGATTTGTTTCTTTCAGTCGATCTATCATGAAACTGGTACTCATCAGGTGATCCATTTGATATTCCCCACTCGAATACATTTTCTTCTAGTTATATAAAAAAAATTATTACTCCGTGAATTCATTCGATTGCGCTGGGATGATTGGATGGATGTTATCACCCAAATAAACAAATTCAAGGTTCGCCAAAGATCAGAAATTTGTCATATTCTGATATCAAATTCTAGTGAAAAAAATGGTGGTGTCATATGTTCATTCTGCACTGCAACAAATTCAAGTACCAGAAAATTCAAATTCGAGGACGAATTTTTCGAAGCCGGTGAGAATGATGGAGATCGATATAGAGATATGTGTAGGGATAACTTTACGTTTTTATTGTAATTATTTGATATTTAAATGTAATTTTTGGATTTATATTTAGGGAGGTGATAATATCATGTTTTAGAGTAGATTTTTGAAATATTTTGATGTTTTTTAGTAGATTTAGGTTAGGATATAGACTAAGGATATTTTAGGAAGTGTTTGACTTGGTTTCCAAGTCATAAGACTCCTACAAAAATGAGCTATCTTGTAATTTCGAAAAGGAGTTGTTTTTGATGAATTAAAAATTAGAGCGTCTCTTTTCTTGTTCCGACTTGTAGTCATGATTAATTTCGACCGCTGTTGAATGATTGTTTACGCGTATTGATTCATTTCTACCGTAATCAATTATTTATCTATCCCAACTTGAGTATTGATTAAATTTTGCTAAGTTGAAGATCGTTTACGAGTATCGATTCAATTCTACCGTATTCGATTTTTATCCCTTTTATTCATTCCGCTGCCTACATCAGTTGGTAACCAGAGCCTGAATCAGGACGTGCTTTCGGTTGAGGTATTCGATTATCGTTCTTTTTCTCCTTATCTTATCAATAAAAAAAATGTCTGATCTTTCATGGCCTTTCATCGAATCTACGACTATAGATCTTTTCATCGATTGGTCGAAGCCTCCCATTTATGATAAGTGTTCTTGCAATATTTGTCAACTTGATAATGTTTTGCGTTTAGCCGATACAACCACTCCACAACCTCTGATTTGTTTCTTTCAGTCAATCTATCATGAAACTGGTACTCATCAGGCGATCTATTTGATATTCCCCACTCGAATACATTTTCTTCTAGTTATATAAAAAAATTATTACTTTGTGAATTCATTCGATTGCGCTGGGCTGATTGGATGGATGTTATCACCCAAATAAACAAATTCAAGGTTCGCCAAAGATCAGAAATTTGTCATATTCTGATATCAAATTCTAGTGAAAAAAATGGTGGTGTCATATGTTCATTCCGCACTGCAACAAATTCAAGTACCAGAAAATTCAAATTCGAGGACGAATTTTTCGAAGCCGGTGAGAATGATGGAGATCGATATAGAGATATGTTTAGGGATAACTTTACGTTTTTATTTTAATTATTTGATATTTAAATGTAATTTTCGGATTTATATTTAGGGAGGTGATAATATCGTGTTTTAGAGTAGATTTTTGAAATATTTTGATGTTTTTTAGTAGATTTTTGTTAGGATATAGACTAAGGATATTTTAGGAAGTGTTTGACTTGGTTTCCAAGTCATAAGACTCCTACAAAAATGAGCTATCTTGTAATTTCGAAAAGCAGTTGTTTTTGATGAATTAAAAATTAGAGCGCGTCTCTTTTCTTGTTCCGACTTGTAGTCATGATTAATTTTGACAGTTGTTGAATGATTGTTTACGCGTATTGATTCATTTCTACCGTAATCAATCATTTATCTATCCCAACTTTAGTATTGATTAAATTCTGCTAAGTTGAAGATCGTTTACGAGTATCGATTCAATTCTACCGTATTCGATTTTTATCCCTTTTATTCATTCCGCTGCCTACATCAGTTGGTAACCAGAGCCTGAATCAGGACGTGCTTTCGGTTGAGGTATTCGATTATCGTTCTTTTTCTCCTTATCTTATCAATAAAAAAATGTCTGATCTTTCATGGCCTTTCATCGAATCTACGGCTATAGATCTTTTCATCGATTGGTCGAAGCCTCCCATTTATGATAAGTGTTCTTGCAATATTTGTCAACTTGACAATGTTTTGCGTTTAGCCGATACAACCACTCCACAACCTCTGATTTGTTTCTTTCAGTCGATCTATCATGAAACTGGTACTCATCAGGCGATCCATTTGATATTCCCCACTCGAATACATTTTCTTCTAGTTATATAAAAACGTTATTACTCCGTGAATTCATTCGATTGCGCTGGGCTGATTGGATGGATGTTATCACCCAAATAAACAAATTCAAGGTTCGCCAAAGATCAGAAATTTGTCATATTCTGATATCAAATTCTAGTGAAAAAAATGGTGGTGTCATATGTTCATTCTGCACTGCAACAAATTCAAGTACCAGAAAATTCAAATTCGAGGACGAATTTTTCGAAGCCGGTGAGAATGATGGAGATCGATATAGAGATATGTTTAGGGATAACTTTACGTTTTTATTTTAATTATTTGATATTTAAATGTAATTTTAGGATTTATATTTAGGGAGGTGATAATTGTTGGGTTTCGTGCAATCATGCGCAGTGGAAGATAGACATGAATAAAACCCAATAGCCTAGATCCGCTATGAACAATAATTCATAATAATAAGATGAAGGAAACTAACCCTTGTAGATCGTTATGTAAAACTTGGATTAAGCGTTAAGACAAACGCCCTCTACCGGTGATCCACACAACGAACAGATTTCAAGAACGCCTTCTTGAACTTGACTGCTAGGTCTTCGGATTGATCAACGAAGTTGAAGAACGATTCTTCAAAGCTCCTAATTATTATTGTGACTTGATAATTGAGATTAATCAATCACAATAACCCAAGAATATAATATGTGATTTTTTTCTCTAAGAAAGACTTTGGAATTGATCAAATCAACAACTAGGGAATAATTCCCGTCAGTCTATATATATATATTCAAGGGGTTTCAGAAACCCTTTAGGAATTAGGTTTTCTTGTTCAACAAGAGTTTTTCCTAAAAACTGATTCTGCCGGCAAAACCATCCGTACGGATGTTTCTGGAAGAATCCAGATTCAGCCGTACGGATCCTTTAGGCAGGACCCGTTTTACTTCGTTTTTCGCTCCTTTTAATTATCCGTTCTGCGTGTGTGACCCAATAGGATTATACTAAGTTAGCAACGAGTCCGAACCAGTCAAACCTCGTAAGTCATAAGCGGACTCTAGCAAGCCATTATGACTACCCAATTAGTATAACTTTGAACTCCAAAGTTTCCTAACATAGAACATAACACAATCTCTTTGTTACACGATGTCTATTGAACGTAAGCCATGGTCAATGGTCAACTTACATTTGTTCAATGCTTTATCGATCCCGAATGTATTGATAATACAAATCTTATTTGAGCACGGCCATGCATTTCATCAATACCATTCATCGAGTGGCCAAAGCTTGACATCTCTCTTGACGAGGAACAAATCTCATCTTGGCTTATTACTCTTCCCTACATGATTCCGATTATGCCAATCATATTCTTTATAGCTATCCGGTTAGGGATAACGTTTGAATATGTCAAACGTAATGTTCATCATGTGGAAGACTGTAATAACCTCAGGTCTAGAGATTCCAGTGATATAACTATATGAGACTTAATTATGACATTGTGACCATGACATAAATCTCATAGGGGTCAGTCCAGTATTTGTTCTCCAACAAATACCCATAAGTCTAATTGTATCCCATACACCATAATCATCATATGATTATCTATTAAACTTATACTAATAATTAATCATAATTATCAGGGACGGGGATTATTATAATAAACATGCAAAAGATATAATAATCAAACATTCAATATCTTTATAAATAATAACATTTGTTTTACAAACAACATGCCTATGGCATAACACCAACAATAATATCGTGTTTTAGAGTAGATTTTTGAAATATTTTGATGTTTTTTAGTAGATTTAGGTTAGTATATAGACTAGGGATATTTTAGGAAGTGTTTGACTTGGTTTCCAAGTCATAAGACTCCTATAAAAATGAGCTATCTTGTAATTTCGAAAAGGAGTTGTTTTTGATGAATTAAAAATTAGAGCGTGTCTCTTTTCTTGTTCCGACTTGTAGTATTGATTAATTTCGACTGCTGTTGAAGGATTGTTTACGCGTATTGATTCATTTCTACCATAATCAAACATTTATCTATCCCAACTTTAGTATTGATTAAATTCTGCTAAGTTGAAGATCGTTTACGAGTATCAATTCAATTCTACCGTATTCGATTTTTATCCCTTTTATTCATTCCGCTGCCTACATCAACAAGCCTAAAGAATAGATATATTTATAGAAATTCAAAGGCATATAAGTCTCATTTTACATCTGAAAAAAAAAATA
The DNA here is from genome assembly GCA_026119855.1 of Campanula takesimana. NCBI lineage: Eukaryota > Viridiplantae > Streptophyta > Magnoliopsida > Asterales > Campanulaceae > Campanula > Campanula takesimana. The sequence continues at coordinate 97,484 of JAOWBW010001907.1, read as the reverse complement.
CATTAATAAAAAAAAACGGATTGGAATTTATACATCTAAACGAATTAGACTTTTCCTAATTTAGAGTTGAAAGCAAGAAACAAACAATCTTTTGAGGTGATTTGGAACTTAAACAAGCTCGGCCATGAATCGACTCTAAAAAAATGAAAAAAAAAAATCTATTGATGATGTCTTAGCCAGCCCAAAGGCAAAAAAAGTGGTCAAACTCAAGACTTTATAAATTTATAACTTTTTGTTATGATATATTATTGTGTGGATGTCCTTTGAACCGGAAGTTTACAAGATAATCTTTCGCGAAGCTTACTAGGGAAGCTTTGTAAATATCTTCAGCGAAGCTTACTAGAGAAGCTTTGTAAATATCTTTAGTGAAGCTTATTAGGGAAGCTTTGTAAATATCTTTAGAGAAGCTTACAGAGGAAGCCAATTTCCTCCTATAAATAGTAGGCTCTAGTTTTCATTTCAATACACCTCAGAAGTTCTTAACTTCTATCTTTCTCTCTTGTATACTCTCTATAATAGTCTTGAAATAAAATATTCTCTATTAAGATTTTGCTCTTAATTCTCCAGTTTTATAACACGTTATCAGCACGACTTCGTTCTAGTTCCACATCCTGAGCTATAGTTACGAAAGTAGGTACGGTATTGGTAAGATCTACCTAGTCTCATTTCAAGTTATTTCAAAATATTATAATGTCAAATCTCACAAAACTTGACGTTGTAGCTCTTGATATTACGGGTAAGAACTACTTATCATGGATCTTAGATGCAGAAATTCATCTAGATGCCAAGGGTCTGGGAGAAACCATCAAAAACGGAAATACTGCCTCTATGCAAGAACGTGCTAAGGCAATGATTTTTCTCCGACACCATGTCCATGAAGAATTAAAAACAGAATACCTCACCGTGAAAGATCCACTTGTATTTTGGGACAATTTGAAAGAAAGGTATGATCATCAAAGATTTGTTGTTCTCCCAAAAGCACACTACGAGTGGATTCATTTACGTTTGCAGGATTTTAAAACCGTAAGTGAATATAATTCTGCGATGTTTAAAATTACATCACAGTTAAAACTATGTGGGGAAGGAATTACTGATAATGATATGCTAGAAAAAACGTTCTCCACATTTCATGCCTCGAATATGCTCCTGCAGCAGCAATATCGAGAAAAAGGTTTTAGAAGGTATTCTGAATTAATCTCATGCCTTCTTGTGGCTGAGCAAAATAATGAGATCTTATTGAAAAATCATGAAGCCCGCCCTACTGGCTCTACTCCGTTCCCTGAAGTGAACGCGAGTATATATGATAATAATGGGAGAGGCCGAGGACGTGGTCATGGACGGGGCCGTGGACGTGGTCGTGGCCGTGGTCGGGGAAGATTTTATAATCAGTATCATAATAATAATCACCCCAATAATGATGGAAATATATCTCGCCACCTGAAGTGGAATAGAGAAGATAATAAAGAAAAATCATCAGCTAGACAAACTGAGCAACCGATAAAAGTTGAGAATTTATGTTATCGGTGTGGAATGAAAGGTCATTGGGCCCGTACCTGTCGTACGCCAAAACATCTTGTTAAACTGTATCAAGCATCAATGCTGAATAAAGGGAAAGATGTCGAAACAAATTTTGTCTATGAAAATGATGATGTGAATCAAGACCCATCTACAAGTACACATCTGGATATATCAGATTTTCTCAATCCAGAGGGGGATGATTACATGCTTGATGGTGGAGAGACCCAAATAAATTAAATATCTAGATTGTAATATTTTACTTAAGTGTGTTTTATTTCAATATGTTTTGTAACATATTTAACTTTTGTTTGTAATATAAGTATTGTCTTATATTTTATTCCTTTTATTTTTCTTGAAGAAAATGGCTAGCAGAGATGATGATGTGTGTCTTGCAGACAGTGCATCAACACATACTATACTCAAAAATAAAAAGTACTTCTCTCAAGTGATAGTGAATGATGCTAATGTTAGTACAATATGTGGTAGTACAAAGATAATTGATGGCTCCGGAAGAGCTAACATAGTACTACCAAGAGGAACAAAAATCAGTATCAAAAATGCATTACTCTCAACTAAGTCTCAAAGAAATTTACTATGCTTTAAAGATATTCGTGAAAATGGATATCATATTGAGACTGCTAATGATGGGGAGATGGAATATTTATACATTACAAAAACTGAATCAGGTAACAAAAGTGTGGTAGAAAAGTTACCTGTATTTTTCTCTGGACTGTACTATACAAAGATTAGCACCGTTGAAGTACATATGACAGTACACCAGAAATTTACTGATATGAATGGTTTTATTATATGGCATGACCGGTTGGGGGATCCCGGTTCTAATATGATGCGAAGAATTATGGAAAATTTACATGGGCATCCATTGAAAAACCAGAAGATTTTTCAATCTAAAGAATTCTCATGTGCTGCTTGCTCTCAAGGAAAATTGATAATTAAGCCATCACCAGCAAAAGTTGGAGTTGAATCTCCAAAATTTTTAGAGCGAATTCAAGGTGATATATGTGGACCAATTGATCCACAGTGTGGACCATTTAGATATTTTATGGTTTTAGTAGATGCATCTACTAGATGGTCACACGTAAGTTTATTATCAACTCGCAACCTGGCGTTTGCGAGATTACTCGCTCAAATAATTCAATTACGATCACAATTTCCAGATTATGTGATCAAGACAATTCGCCTTGATAATGCTGGTGAATTTACATCAGAGGCTTTTAATAACTATTGTACATCTATTGGAATAGATGTTGAACATCCAGTTGCTTATGTTCACACACAAAATGGTTTAGCTGAAGCATTTATTAAACGAGTTCAGTTAATAGCTAGACCATTGCTTATGAGAGAAAAGCTACCTGTCGTAGCTTGGGGACATGCTGTGTTACATGCAGCAGCACTTATACGCATCATGCCATCGAGTTATCATAAGTTCTCCCCATTACAATTGGCTTATGGTCAGGAGCCAAATATTTCCCATCTAAGAATTTTTGGGTGTGCGGTATATGTTCCAATTACTCCACCACAACGCACCAAGATGGGACCCCAACGAAGATTGGGGATATATGTTGGGTATGATTCTCCTTCAATTATAAGATATCTTGAACCATTAACAGGAGATCTATTTACGGCACGTTTTGCCGACTGTCATTTTGATGAAAAAATATTCCCAACATTAGGGGGAGAAAATAATAAGCTGGAAAAGGAAATCAGGTGGAATACGTTGCAATATCATCTTGATCCTCGTACAAAGAAATGTGAACTAGAAGTTCGAAAAATAATCCACTTGCAAGAAATAGCGAATCAATTGCCAGACGCATTTACTGACTTAAAAAGAGTGACAAAGTCACATGTTCCAGCTGTAAATGCTCCAATACGGATTGATGTCCCGATTGGACAATCCGTTCATGAATCTAAACCACGCCTGAAGCGTGGAAGGCCTATCGGTTCCAAAGACAAAAATCCTCGAAAGAAAAAAGGAGCAAATTGTGAGAAAAACCCCGTCGAGGTAAACGAATCTCCTGAAGAGATACATGACAAATCTGATCAAATACTTCTAGAAGAAATTCAGGTACCTGAAATCATTGAGAATGATGAGATCTCGATCAGTTATGTCAATACTGGAAAAAGATGGAACCGAGAGGAAACAATTGTCGACAATATTTTTGCATATAATATAGCGCTTAATGTTATGGAAAATAACGAGGATCATGAACCAAGGTGTATCGATGAGTGTCGATACAGAAATGATTGGACAAAATGGAAAGACGCAATTCAAGCAGAATTAAACTCACTTGAGAAGCGTGAGGTTTTCGGGCCTGTAGTCCATACACCTGAAGGTGTAAAACCAGTAGGGTACAAATGGGTCTTTGTGCGAAAACGAAATGAAGAAGGCAAAGTAATAAGATATAAAGCACGTCTTGTTGCACAAGGATTTTCGCAAAGACCTGGAATTGATTATGAGGAGACATATTCTCCTGTGGTGGATGCAATTACATTTCGCTATCTCATTAGTCTGGCAATACATGAAAAGCTTGATATGCGTTTAATGGATGTTGTCACTGCATATTTGTATGGCAGACTTGACAATGATATTTATATGAGAATCCCAGAAGGATTCAAGATGTCTGATGCATGCAATTCAAACTCCCGGGAAGTTTGTTCTATTAAATTACAAAGATCTTTGTATGGTTTAAAACAATCAGGACGGATGTGGTATAACCGTCTTAGTGAATACTTGGCAAAGGAAGGATACACGAATGATCCTATTTGTCCATGTATTTTCATTAGAAAGTCGGCTTCAGGATTTGTAATAATTGCTGTTTATGTTGATGATCTCAATATTATTGGAAGTCCAGAAGAACTTTCAATAGCTGTTAATTACTTGAAGAAAGAATTTGAGATGAAAGATCTGGGAAAGACAAAGTTTTGTCTTGGCCTACAAATCGAGTACCTTAAACAAGGTATACTTGTCCATCAATCAACTTATACAGAAAAAGTCCTGAAACGTTTCTATATGGACAAAGCACATCCATTGAGTACCCCAATGGTTGTTCGATCACTTGATGTGAAAAAGGACGTGTTTCGGCCTCGAGAAAATAACGAAAAAGTCCTTGGTCCAGAAGTACCATATCTTAGTGCAATTGGTGCATTAATGTACCTCGCTAATAATACAAGACCTGATATTGCCTTCTCGGTAAATTTATTAGCAAGATATAGTTCCAATCCAACCCGAAGACATTGGAATGGAATAAAGCACATATTTCGTTATCTCCGAGGAACTACTGAGATAGGCTTATTTTATTCATATAATTGTGGATCACAACTTATTGGCTATGCAGATGCAGGTTATTTATCTGATCCCCATAAGGCTCGATCTCAGACAGGTTATTTATTTGCAACTGGATCTACAGCTATATCATGGCGTTCCACGAAACAGACGTTAGTCGCCACTTCATCAAATCATGCTGAAATTATAGCAATCCACGAGGCAAGCCGTGAATGTGTTTGGCTAAGATCAATGATTAAACACATACGAGGGACGTGTGGATTGGCTTTGGATGTGAAAAGTTCAACAATACTATTTGAAGACAATACAGCATGTATAACTCAACTCAAGGGTGGATATATCAAAGGAGACAGAACAAAGCACATATCACCAAAGTTTTTCTTCACTCATGATCTTCAGAAAAATGGTGAAATTGATATTCAACAAGTTTGTTCAAATGACAATCTTGCGGACTTGCTTACGAAGTCATTACCAACTCCAAGATTTGAGAAATTAGTGCATGATATTGGAATGAGGCGACTAAGAGATCTTGAGTAATGTTTTATTCAGGGGGAGTATCCAGAAGATACTAAGATTACATTGTACTCTTTTTCCTTCGTGCGGGGTTATTTTTCCCACTGGGTTTTGTTACCCGCCAAGGTTTTAATGAGGCAATGAGTGTTGATTGAAAATATTTTGCGTTGTACTCTTTTCCTTCTAGATTATTTTTCCCACAGGGTTTTTGCTCAGAAGGTTTTTAATGAGGCAACACGTGATATCTTAGCAGCGGACATCCAAGGGGGAGTGTTATGATATATTATTGTGTGGATGTCCTTTGAACCGGAAGTTTACAAGATAATCTTTCGCGAAGCTTACTAGGGAAGCTTTGTAAATATCTTCAGCGAAGCTTACTAGAGAAGCTTTGTAAATATCTTTAGTGAAGCTTATTAGGGAAGCTTTGTAAATATCTTTAGAGAAGCTTACAGAGGAAGCCAATTTCCTCCTATAAATAGTAGGCTCTAGTTTTCATTTCAATACACCTCAGAAGTTCTTAACTTCTATCTTTCTCTCTTGTATACTCTCTATAATAGTCTTGAAATAAAATATTCTCTATTAAGATTTTGCTCTTAATTCTTCAGTTTTATAACACTTTTATGACTGATAACTTTTATGACTGATGTCATTCTATCCATCTCATTTGAAATTCTACCCGTCTCATTTGAAAGTGTATAAAATGTTTGATACACAAAAATTAATAACAAATACTATACAATATTCTTCATGGTGGGACCGCGATCACCTCTTACCACTCCACACTAGTATGATATTGATCGCTTTGGGTCCAGCCCGCACGGATTTGTTTTTGAGTCAACTCCCAAAAGGCCTCACACTAATGGAGCGTGTGGACACCTTTATATACTATGCAATTTTTCATTTAATTGCCGATGTGGGCCTTGGGTTGACTCCCCAACAAATCTCCCCTCAACTCAAGTACCTCCATCGAAACTTGTACCGCCGCTAACACCATCAGCGGGACACGCCGCCGATCACCTTTATCTGGAAGACTTTCGACACAATGGTATTTTTCGCGAGATCACACATAAGAGAATCTCACACATCTCGTATGCGGTCCACTTCGCGTCGATCCTATCAACTAACCTGGGCTCTGATACCAGTTGTTGAGATCGCTCACCAATAAGAGAAATCGTAACAAGAGATACCAAAATAGCACACAATCGAAAACAAAAGACACAAAATTTCTGTGGTTCGGCTTAAAGCATATTCCACCCAACAATAAATATATTAAACTTTTCGATATTACAAGAATGGAAACTCCCTCTCTCTCAACACTCTTAAATATCCTCACCAACTCATACAAGCATAAAATTTATCTCTCTAAATTATATGCCTATGCTAACTCTCTCTTGAGTTCTATCTAAAACTCTAATTAGTTATGCATATTTGTATAGGGGAGTCACACCCACTAATCCCCTCATCCTCACATTCTCCCTTAAGGGGAGCCCCTATTGGCACCACAAGGCACACGAAAAATAATAGTCCTCATACCCTTTTTATAGGCTACAATTAAAGCCATTTCCTAATACAATAAGGATTGTTACCCACTCCTTCTTGTATTTGAAACCCATTATAAGAAAACAATAATTCTTCTACTAATCCAACTAAGAAATAAATCATCATCATGATTTTTACAATCCTAAAATTTGAGCCAAAATCTCAACACTTCCCTGGTATCATACATTTTTCAATCTCGTTACTAAGTTTCATTATTCAAATTTGGTATTACTTCTGTCCCATGACAATTTGCACTATTTATTTTGATACGAAATTTAAAGATGAAGTATAATTTATAAATATTGTTAGTGAGAAAGTGGTTGGGGGTATGATAAGTTGACAGTGAACCATTTCAGTACATGAATATGACAAGTTGGGCAGGTAAATTTTAAAAAAAAATGAATAAAAGAACAATATTTATTCAATGGAGACTCGCTTGTTATACTCACACCAAATATCCACTTACTATGCATCCCGACCTCACTTTCTTCATCTGCGTCACTTCTCATACCACAAAACCTACTCTCATTACGAATAATTTTTAATATTTACTCCCCCAATCAGAGCACAAAGTGAGATTGGTAGTTAACTTGATTAAAATTTGGTTAATAATTAAAATAAAAAATATGTATTCTGATAAAAATCTAAAAATTATATTCACAATATTATAAGTGGTGATACAATAAAAAAAATATTAACATCAATTAGAATCATTGTATTATTTTTAAATTATTAATCAAAGTTTAATTAAATTAACTTTTAGTCCTACTCGTTTTGTGGAAGAAATATACCTTCTCCTGAACTTCGGTCCATTTTAATTGTGTGTCTCTACTTCTACTTCTGGGGGGGGGGGGGGGAAAGGACAAAGTCACTATATGATGGGGGCCACCCCTCATATACTACCTAAAATAAGAAATTTAATTTATACTTGAAAAATAATGCATAAACGAGAGATATAATAAACTCAGGTTTGATACTACTCCTTTTATCTTAAACTCGATATATATTAGGTTTTCATTTCGATTCATCCCAAAATGAATGTTATTTTTTATAATTATATATTTTAAAAAAAAGTTAGTTTAGTTTTACAACTTACATGCAATATATTAATGAGTACAACATGTTTATTAAAGATTTTGATAAAACAACTGTAACATTTATTTTACATAAATAAAGTATATACAGTATTCAAATTTATATGTAATCAAAAATAAATTTCAACAATAATTTTAGCGTGAAAGGAATACTATAATTGTTCATCCATCTCCAACTTGGCCATAGGTAAATCCAGGGCCGGCCCTAAGCCTAAGCCATCAATATCATGGCGGCTTTGGGCCTCATAAAAATAGGGGCCCCAAATTTACATAATTCTGTACCCATTATAGCCTATATTTATATCCAATTTTCAAGTGGCTAATTAATATGACTAAGGGCCTTCTTGCAAGGCAAATTAAAATGTCTGATCCATTTCAATATGTTCCAATAAATTAACCAAGCATTTATCGATTTTTTAAAGCAATTTATTTTCCTTTTTGAACTTTTTTTTTTCTTTCTAAAATCCTTTGAGCCTCCGCATTAAGCTCAATATATATTATGTAATTCTGAATGTTACTGAAAGAGGTAGGAGGGGCTAAAGGTGGAGTAGCACATGGATTAATTAGGTTAAACGGAACATTTGGTCCCAGAAAATTAGTTATAGGACAATGTCAACACAGTGAAGCCGACCCCCATCTTTTAGTGAGACATGTCCTTGTGATTAATACCTCTCCCAAAATTAATTGTATTTACTTTGCACAAGAGATTTGGACCCTAGAACCCCTGAGTGAGATCAAAATCCCATAAAAACCCATGCCTAGATCAAAATCTCAGGTACACCCATTAACACTCAAAAGACATAACTACCCCTATCCAGTCCAGCCCCTATCCACTCCAGCCCACTCCAAAATTTAAAAGAAAATCCACTCGGCAACGCATGAGTGTGGAATCGAACATGTGACCTATGCTTGAACAATATTACCAAACCATTGAGCCAAAGACATATTTGTTAAGAATTAAATTATTTAATATAATAATCATTTTTTTCACATTTTCCAACTTTTAATAAAAAAATGAATAATATTTTTTGGTCAAATCCGGTCAAACTCTCATAACTGACGTATAAGACATGCTCTACTCTTATAATTAGAGTATAAGACTCATTTTTTTCACATTTTCCAACTTTTAATAAAAAAAAATGAATAATATTTTTTGGTCAAATCCGGTCAAACTCTCATAACTGACGTATAAGACATGCTCTACTCTTATAATTAGAGTATAAGACTCATTTTTTTTTTCACATTTTCCAACTTTTAATAAAAAAATGAATAATATTTTTTGGTCAAATCCGGTCAAACTCTCATAACTGACGTATAAGACATGCTCTACTCTTATAATTAGAGTATAAGACTCATTTTTTTTCACATTTTCCAACTTTTAATAAAAAAATGAATAATTATTTTTTGGTCAAATCCGGTCAAACTCTCATAACTGACGTATAAGACATGCTCTACTCTTATAATTAGAGTATAAGACTCATTTTTTTTCACATTTTCCAACTTTTAATAAAAAAATGAATAATATTTTTTGGTCAAATCCGGTCAAACTCTCATAACTGACGTATAAGACATGCTCTACTCTTATAATTAGAGTATAAGACTCATTTTTTTCTTCACATTTTCCAACTTTTAATAAAAAAATAAATAATATTTTTTGGTCAAATCCGGTCAAACTCTCATAACTGACGTATAAGACATGCTCTACTCTTATAATTAGAGTATAAGACTCATTTTTTTTCACATTTTCCAACTTTTAATAAAAAAATGAATAATATTTTTTGGTCAAATCCGGTCAAACTCTCATAACTGACGTATAAGACATGCTCTACTCTTATAATTAGAGTATAAGAGTCATTTTTTTTTCACATTTTCCAACTTTTAATAAAAAATGAATAATATTTTTTGGTCAAATCTGGTCAAACTCGCCTCTTAAACCTAGCATCCATGGTCTTAAACCTAAAGCAATAAATTTCCATTTTCCAGATCTAATCTGATCCAATTCATCATCACCTACTAAATCATCACTTTCTCCCTTCAATTAAATCCCATCCACTCTCAAATTTTCAACAATCAGCAACAGAAAATCCATAGCCAACTTTCAATTTCAAGAGCTTGACCTACAACAATAGCAAGAAAGAGAAAAATCTGAGTTATATCCAGCAAACCCAATCGTTGATCCACTCGCGGGAAACCTAACTGAGACAAAATTCTACCTCGCCGGAAATAGGGGTTTAAGCTCTTAAGTGGTGTTTGTTAACGAGAACGAGATATGACTGCTGGACAATGGTGTTTCTGTTGTGGATCTGTGCAGCGAACGAAGAGGAAAGATCGACGGTAGAGGAGAGGGATGGCCGGCGATTGAGGAGGGGACGGATTGCCGGCGATTAAGAGGAGACGGACTGCCGGCGGTGTGGGGAGAGTAGTGAGAGAAAGTAGAGAGAGAGAGAGTTGAGAGAAAAAATGTGCGTTTGAATGAGAAGACGGGAGGGAGGTTAGTGTATTATGTGAAGGGTGGGGCGTTTTGGGTATTTAGAAAATATATTTGACCTGGTCAAAGGGGTCTTGGGTTTATGTGGAATTTTAATCTGGGCATTGGGTATAGGTGGACTTTTGGATCTCACCTGGGCTTTTATGGTTTTATGATCTGGGCTTTGGGTCCTTATGGAATTATGCCTTTGCACAATCCAACTTAATATCAAGGTCAATGCCCCCAAAAAAAAAATTAATAATAATATCAAGGGCAAATTGCAATTTTGTATCATTAAGTTTACATGCAATGCGATACCCAATGTACTAAATGTTGCAATTTGGGCTTTTATATTTGCAATCCAGTGCAATTTTTGACAAAAATTAAAAAATGTTAACGATAATTACAGGAACATTAACGAACTTGAGGGAGGAGGAAAGGGTCGAGTAGAGAGAAGGTGGCGAATATGGGGATGGGTAGCTGGCCGGTTGTTGTTGCCGGTTACCAAAAATAGGGGCGGTTTAATATATGAGACCCTAAGTCAAAGTTAATTAAAAAAGAAATGAATAATAATTAAAACTGACCACTACATTTCCGCACCAGCAAACTTTTAGCACGTAAAAGTGCCAAATGAAAAATTATTGAGTTTTAGGGGTGGCTAGTGCAATTCTTCATCAACGTTTTCGTCAATGTTGTTAATATTTTTTTAACTTTCGTCCAAAATTGCACCAGATTGCAACATATTGTGAACATTAGACCAAATTGCAACTTTCGGTGCATCTACACTATGTTGAAAACAAGTGAGTCATTTTCCCTCCAAACAATGTCACTATCAATGGCAAAAGTGTAATCTCCACTAAACAAAGACAAATATGTCATTATCTTTAATTTGATACAAGCATTCAACTTTGCAAGTAAATTTATTTTTATATGATACCTTAAATCTTTTATTTAGTAAAAATATATAATTTTGATCAATATGTAGTGAAAAATTACTAATTGATGCGGACATTAAGGCGTTGAAGTTTTTGGAATCATTTGCGCGCATGCGCGGAAACCGACGTAACTTTTGACTCCGGATGAACCATGGAACACACCGCATATCAAATTGAACGTCGGATTGTGACTAACAAAAGTCATTATCTCTAACTTTATTTGGTAGAAGCAGTCAGTTTTTATGTATATTTATTTTTATATGAAAATTTATAAATAATTTATATTTTCTTGAATTAATGAAAAAAATAGATGCAATCAACATCTATACTATATTAAAATCAAGTGGGTCATTTTCTCTTGTAAAAATGTCACTATCAAGGGCAAAAGTGTAATCTCCACTAAACAAGGACAAATATGTCATTATCTTTAATTTGATACAAGCATTCAACTTTGCATGTAAATTTATTTTTATATAATATTTAAATCTTTTATTTAGTAATTTTTTTAATTTTGATCAATATATAGTAAAAAATTACTTATTGATGCGGACATTAAGGTGTTGAAGTTTTTGGATTCATTTGCGCGCGTGCGCGAAAACCGTTGTAGCTTTTGACTCCGGATGAATCACGGAACGCATTGCATATCAAATCGAACGTTGGAGCGTGATTAACAAAAGTCATCGGGCAAAGCCTCTTGATGCAGTGTTCGAAATTCCAAAAAAAAATGTAATTTATTTTCTCAAACGGGCTTCTAAAGTTTTTAAAATGTTTTTGTATATATTCATATTTTTTTCCTTTTTGCTTGATAAAAGAATCACCCCGTGCATCGCACGAGGGTGTAACTCTAGTTATGTACCACATTGCAACGTCATGTAAACTTATGGTACAAAATTGCAATTTGCAATAAGATCAACGAATATAATGTTGGAAATTGGTATATAAAATAAAATTTAAAATTTTGGCACACAAATTTAAGAAATTGTTGAGAGAGAAATAATGTGAGAAGGTGTTTGTGAGTACGAAAAATTAAATATGAGAGATTACGAGCGAGAGTAATAGTAAGTTGATTGGTGTTGTGAGTGTAAAAGTAGGGAAATAAGTCTCAACTGGCGTGGGACGGCCGAAAAGGAAAATAAGTGATAGAGAAAAACTTCACTTGTAATAAAAACCTAGCAAGCGTACTAGTCACTGTAGTAGTAATACGCTATGCGAGGGTCGATCCACAGAGACTTGTGTATTTCAAGTTCTATTTTCAGCAATGAAAACAAGAAATAAAAATTGACTGCTTTTGATTTTTTTTCTCTCTACAAAAATAATGAATTTAAACTAAGGAAACAATCAAATAAATTAGAGTAGATTTACCGGATTTCAAACAATGAGATGTAGTTCTATGGATTGGTTTCACATGTATTTCATTATTATGTATAACTAATATCATTATTATTCAATGTTGGGGATTCATTCACTAAAGCATGATTGAATGTTCACACATTAATCAATCTAGTGTTCTTCAATGTTATAATTTCTGCAAAGTCCTTACAACATTGAAGAACCCATTAAACTCTTAAGAATCTTGAACCTGTAATTTCGATAAGAAATCACTTTGCAAATCTAGATTATATCTTTCAAAAATCAGACATTATATATGTCGCGCCCCAGACCCGTGGTCCTACTTGGCCCCACGCTCGGGACACGATTGGAAGACGTCATAAAACACTTTTAGAAAAAAATTTGAAATATACTTTCATAAAGTTTAACAAAATCCACACTCGAAGTTCAAAGACTTCCATTTAACTTTCACACAAACTTTTTCACAAACGAAAGTACTTAACCCGAAGGCTTACAAACTCTTTTACAAATGTACGATTACCACACTTTAACAAAACAGGTGATACACGGATACAGTCTCGGGTACACTACCCCAAATTTTATACATTTATATAATGCAACCTTTAAACCACACTTACTTTCCAAAATGGATTATCAACCCGACGTCCTCCCTTGTGAAGTGACATATCACTTGGACTCGCCTTTATCTGAAACAGTAAACAAATAAAGGGTGAGAATGAATCTCAGTAAGCTACTAAAATGCAACTACGTTTCACACTAAAATGATAAGTATAACAAACAATATCATAATCATCACATAGCACATAGCATGAGTGGCAAAGCCAAACTCATTATACCACACATACAACGATGTAACACTCACATGGATACTTAGTCAAGGTTTGCCGAAAGAACATAACCGTCGATACTTAGCCAAGGTTTACCGAAAGAACATAACCGTTTGGGAATATCATTTAAGAAAACCATCTGAGCAGCATAAATAGCTGAAGCCGGGATTCCGAAAACCAAACCATAAGAACCAAAGTAACAACGGGGGAAATATGACACAAATTCATAACCCAAATGCTCACTCGAGGGAGCTAACTCATCCCATCCAAGGACAATCTGGACTGGGGACAAAGGACCAGTGGAAAAGCCTTATAGTGAACTTGGCTGTGTGCCACTGTAATTCTTTTCACCTCCACTCGATTACAAAAAAGGTCCAGTGAAAAAGCCTTATAGTGAACTTGACTGTGTGCCACTATAATCCTTTCCACCTCCACTCGATAACACAAAACCAGCTGGACTTTCAAACAAAGCACTGTAATGATTACTTGCTTAAACAACAACCGGGGGCAATGATTCCAAAGTAGGGAACCAAGTCACACACATCACAAGAAGCACACAAAAGAATCACTCATAAGAGTTCCCAATAACATTGACATTTAAGTCATAAACACAACCTTGTACACATATGAAACCAAATCATCATCTACCATTTTAGCTTCCCAAAACACTTATCTAGTCACCCTAGACTAGGACACAAAACCTAGCCCAAGATTGGATCCTAAACCAAGTCAATGAAATAATTTATTTTCTTCAGCAACAGTGGGCGCCCGCCCGCCCTCATCTTGGGCGACCGCCCAAGAGCCCTGTTTTAAAATTTCACCTTTCAGTAGTTTTGGGCGCCCGCCCGGCCCCATAGTGGGCGACCACCCATAAGCCCTGCCAGGCCAAAAACTGCACATTTTTTACTCCTTTCGTTTCATCGCCCCAAAAGTACAACACTTACACACTTAACGTTTATAGCCTTACTAAGACTACCAAAAGTCAGTCCCAAACAACTCTAAAACTATTTTGAACCCAACCAAACTAACATACCAAATACTCCCTTTGTCCCAAAATTACAAGTATCACAAAAATCATTCAAATCACAAAATTAACAAGTACATGTATCAAGTATAACATATATGACCATTTTAACATTTAAAGGGGAATTAGTAACTTACCTATTCCCGGAAAAAGTATCGCAGAAATATGATTTGTTCGGGTAGAAATGACCTATTCAATGCCCTGATCATTTTTATATAATTAGATTTTAAAACGGAGTAGTAAATAAAAAGATAGAAATTAAAATAGGATGAAACTTACTTTTTTTCTTTCCATGAACACAGAGAGATTTTTTTGGGAAAGTTGTAATGTAAACGCAGAGAGAGAAAATGGTGAGGATAAGAAGAAGTTGATTTTTTTTTCCATTTTTCACTAAGGCCCCTCCACTTTCCTTTTGAGCACATAAACCCCTAAACTTGCATTTTTCACTTTAACCCTTAAGGTTTTAACTAATCCATTTACTCCCTTAACCATTATTACTATTAACCAATTCAATAACACAATTAATCAAACAATATGTGCAAGTCATAAAATATGATGCAACACATAAAATACACACATAATGTCAATTAAAATCCCCAAAAATATAAAATAAATAGGAACGGTTTTTGGGATCGTTACAATCACTCCCCCTTAAAAAAAATCCATCCCGGATTTTAGGGTAACTTACCAAACGAATCAAACAACCAAGGGTATTTCCTTTTCATTTCCTCCCGAAGCTCCCAAGTAGGTTCTTCCATATTATGATTTCTCCACACAATTTTAACAAGAGGAATACTTTTAGTTCTCAATTCTTAAACTTTGGAATCAATCACCTGAACTGGATGCTCCTCATAGGACATACCGCGTTCTAGATCCTCTGGTATCTCTAATAACACATGAGATGGATCATACAAATTTTTGCACAGCACGGAGATATGAAATACGTTATGAATCTACCCAATGAAGATGGCAACTCAAGATAGTACGCAAGATTTCCAACTCTTTCTATAATTTCAAAAGGCCCATTATGACTTTTCCATCGAATAGCCAATCTCAATAGGTAGAAAGTGAGCGGTTTTGTCAATCTATCCACGATTACCCAAACTATACATGCTTTCTTCAAGTACGAGGCAATCCTATTACAAAATCCATCGTAACATGTTCCCATTTCCACTCAAGTATCTTTAGAGGTTGAAGTAGACCGGCAGGTCTTTAATGTTCAGCTTTAATCTGTTGATAAGTCAAACACTTGATACGTAATCCGCTATTTCCCGCTTCATATTATTCCACTTAAATATTCTTTCAAATTCTGATACATCTTGGTACTCCCGGGATGAATAATATACTTGAACTCGTAACCCTCATCAAGATCTTGGCGTTTAATTCCATCAATATCTGGTACACATAACCGTCCTCTAAAAGTTAATACTCTTTCAAGACTAAGGGAAAAAATCTTCAAACTTTTTATCCTCGATTTTATCCATTATCTTTCTCAACTCCGGGTCATTCTTCTGAGCATCCTTTATCCGTTGAATTAGGGTTGGCAATACTCTATTATTCTCAAACATAACTCCATGTGTCGATTCATGTGAACACAAATCTCGTGCATCCTCTAACATCTTCTATTCTCGGACCATCCTCGAAACTATGTAAGATTTTTTACTAATAGTATCTGCGACTACGTTTGCCTTGCCCAGATGATAAGAGATGGTATAATCATAATCCTTCACAAGCTCCATCCTTCTACGCTATCGGTTGTGCAACTCTTTCTGGGAGAAAAGATATCTCAACTCTTATGATTTGTAAAAATCTCAAACTTTGTTTCATAAAGATAATATTTCCACTTATGTAACGCAAAAACAATCGCAACAAGTTCCATATCATGGGTCGGATAGTTCTGTTCACAAGAAGTTGACTTCCTCGAAGCATCATTGTAAATAACCATCATTCCCATTAGGTAACGCAAGAATAAGTACAATGGTCAATCTTTTCTTCAATTTCTCAAAACTGATTTGACATTTTTCATCCCACATATATGGTACATTCTTTTAAGTCCACTAAGTGAATGGTGTAGCAATCTTGAAAAACCCCTCAATAAATCTTCAATAATACTCCGCTAAACCCAGAAAATTTCGCAAATAATTGCTTCCATAGGAGTCCAGACAAAACCATTCGCAAATGTTGTTCATGTTCCTCTCTAGATTTAGAATAAACAAGGATATTACCGATAAAGACAACCACAAAGGTATCAAGATAAAGTTTGAAAACCCGATTCATCATATCCATAAAAACAGCCGGAGTATTAGTCAACCCGAAAGGCATGACAAGAAGCTCATAGTGACCATATCTACTACGAAAAGTAGTCTTAGAGATGTCTTAAGAATGAATCTGCAACTGATGATAACCACTCCTCAATATCAAACTTCGAAAAGACAACAGACCCTTGAAATTGATCAAACAAATCATCAATGTGAGGCAAAGGATATTTGTGCTTTACAAGCAACACAAGAGCTCCCCACGGTGATACACTGAGTCGGATAAAACCACTATCAAGTAATTCTTGCAGTTGAACTTTCAATTCTTTTCAATTCAAATGGAGCCATTCTGTAAGGTACCTCAAATATCATCGTAGTACCTGGAAGTAAATCAATACAGAACTCGATTTCCCTATCGGGAGGCATAGAATACTCAGTTGAAAATATATCAGGAAACTCCATAACTATATGCACATCCTCTATTTCAACCAACCTTTTAGTAGTATCGAGCACACTGGCCAAGAATCCCACACAACCACGGTTCAACAACTTTCTATCCTTCACATAAGAAATAATACGAATCTCTCTACCCCGAGGAGTAGCCTCAAAAGTAAATTCAGGCACATCAGGAATAGAAAATGTGACAACCCTTTTTATAACAATTAACTGAAGCATGATAATTATTTAACCAACCCATTCCCAAGATAATATCAAAATCTTGCAATGACAAAACAACTAAATCAGCAAATAAAACATGCTCCCAAATAAGCACATCACAAGTACGCAACACTCTATCAGTTGCCAAACACTCCCCCATAGGAGTGGACACCTCTAACACATAAGGTAGAGACTCAGGAGATAAATATAACTGAGATGAAAAAATGTACAGACACATATAAATGCAATGAGCCGGGGTCTATAAGTGCACGTGCCCTCAAACTAGACATATAAATTATACCTCCTATCACGGCAGAAAAATCTGAAGCCTGTTATAGATTAGTAGCAAAAACACAACCCTGCACCTTAGGCTTTCCCGAGGCATCCCTCTTCTGACCTTGTGATGATCCAGCTCCACTCTCATATGATACATTCCTGATTCTTGATTGTTGGCAATTGATTGCTCCTGAGGTTGTCCTCTGTTTTGTAATGATATTCCCTGGCCTCCTCGATTGTCACCGTACTGTGGTTGAGGTCTTCCTTGCCTTCCCGCACCTGATAGTTCAACTTTCCTCTTATGTTCTTCATTATGGTGCTCCACTTAATAAACTCTATTAACTGCATCTTAAACATCCTGTAACTTGTTAAATACTAGTTGTGTTCGGATCATAATTCTCAATCCTTTCACAAATCGAATTACCTTCCTCTCTTCAGTTGCAATTAGATGAATACAGTACCTAGATAACTCTGTGAATTTAGATGCATACTGAACCACAATCATAACATTTTTCTCTAAGTTGAGAAACTCCATTTCTTTCTTGTCTTGATCCACCCGGGGAATAAAATGTTCCTTGAACTTCTTTTAGAAAATTCTCCCAAGTATATGGTACATAAGTCTCATCCCAACAAGTTTTCAAAGCTTTCCACCAATAGTCAGTAGCTCCAATCAGTTTATAAGTAGCAAACCTGACTTGATCTTTATCAAAACATCTCAGAACATCAAAGATCTTTTCCATCGATTCAATCCACCTTTACACTTTAGCTGCATCAGGTTCTCCATCATAGCCTATTGGTTTCATCTTTAAGAACTGTTCTAAACCATATCTCGGAGGTACTTGATCTTCTCCTGGTCTTTAATCATTTAAGATTTTCATGGCTACTTCAAACATCCCCTTGCCTTGAAGGCCCTGACTGATCTCCTTCTGTCCCAACCTTTTTCAATAAGTACATGCATAAGACTCTCAACGTTACTCACCCTATACACAACTACCCTCCTAGGTCACTTAGTCATTCCAGACCATCTACAACCTAGCTCTGATACCAACTGTCGCGCCCCAGACCCGTGGTCCTACTTGGCCCCATGCTCGGGACATGATTGGAAGACGTCATAAAACACTTTTAGAAATTTTTTCGAAATATACTTTCATAAAGTTTAACAAAATCCACACTCGAAGTTCAAAGACTTCCAGTTAACTTTCACACAAACTTTTTCACAAACGAAAGTACTTAGCCCGAAGGCTTACAAACTCTTATACAAATGTACGATTACCACACTTTAACAAAACAGGTGATACACGGATACAGTCTCGGGTACACTATCCCAAAGGTTATACATTTATATAATGCAACCTTTAAACCACACTTACTTTCCAAAATGGATTATCAACCCGACGTCCTCCCTTGTGAAGTGACCTATCCCTTGGACTCGCCTTTATCTAAAACAGTAAACAAATAAAAGGTGAGAATGAATCTCAGTAAGCTACTAAAATGCAACTACGTTTCACGCTAAAATGATAAGTATAACAAACAATATCATAAGCATCACATAGCACATAGCATGAGAGGCAAAGCCAAACTCATTATACCACACATACAACGATGTAACACTCACAAGGATACTTAGTCAAGGTTTACCGAAAGTACATAACCGTCGATACTTAGCCAAGGTTTACCGAAAGAACATAACCGTCTGGGAATACCATTTAAGAAAACCATCTGAGAAAACCATCTGAGCATCATAAATAGCTGAAGCCGGGATCCCGAAAACCAAACCATAAGAACCAAAGTAACAACGGGGGAAATATGACACAAAGTCATAACCCAAATGCTCACTCGAGGGAGATAACTCATCCCATCCAAGGCCAATCTGGACTGGGGACAAAGAACCAGTGGAAAAGCCTTATAGTGAACTTGGCAGTGTGCCACTATAATTCTTTCCACCTCCACTCGATTACAAAAAAGGTCCAGTGGAAAATCCTTATAGTGAACTTGACTGTGTGCCACTATAATCCTTTCCACCTCCACTCGATAACATAAAACCAGCTGGACTTTCAAATAAAGCACTGCATCACAAGAAGCACACAAAAGAATCACTCATAAGAGTTCCCAATAACATTGACATTTAAGTCATAAACACAACCTTGTACACATATGAAACCAAATCATCACCTACCATTTTAGCTTCCCAAAACACTTATCTAGGCACCCTATACCAGGACACAAAACCTAGCCCAAGATTGGATCCTAAACCAAGTCAATGAAACAATTTATTTTCTTCAGCAACAGTGGGCTCCCGCCCGCCCTCATCTTGGGCGACCGCCCAAGAGCCCTGTTTTAAAATTTCACCTTTCAGTAGTTTTGGGCGCCCGCCCGGCCCCATAGTGGGCGACCGCCCATAAGCCCTGCCAGGCCAAAAACTGCACACTTTTTACTCCTTTCGTTTCATCGCCCCAAAAGTACAACACTTACACACTTAACGTTTATAGCCTTACTAAGACTACCAAAAATCAGTCCCAAACAACTCTAACACTATTTTGAACCCAACCAAACTAACATACCAAATACTCCCTTTGTCCCAAAATTACAAGTATCACAAAAATCATTCAAATCACAAAATTAACAAGTACAAGTATCAAGTATAACATATATGACCATTTTAACATTTAAAGGGGAATTAGTAACTTACCTATTCCCGGAAAAAGTATCGCAAAAATATGTTTTATTCGGGTAAAAATGACCTATTCAACGCCCCGATCATTTTTATATAATTAGATTTTAAAACGGAGTAGTAAATAAAAAGATAGAAATTAAAATAGAATGAAACTTACTTTTTTTTCTTTCCATGAACACAGAGAGATTTTTTTGGGAAAGTTGTAATGTAAACGCAGAGAGAGAAAATGGTGAGGATCAGAAGAAGTTGATTTTTTTTCTCCATATTTCACTAAGGCCCCTCCACTTTCCTTTTGAGCACATAAACCCCTAAACTTGCATTTTTCACTTTAACCCCTAAGGTTTTAACTAATACATTTACTCCCTTAACCATTATTACTATTAATCAATTCAATAACACAATTAATCAAATAATATGTGCAAGTCATAAAATAAGATGCAACACATAAAATGCACACATAATGTCAAATTAAAATCCCCAAAAATATAAAATAAATAGGGACGGTTTTTGGGGTCGTTACAATATATGTCTTTCAATCACTTGAAATACATATACACACATTAGTTTAATAGTCAATCTATTCTTAACAATAGCTTGTAACTAGTAAACTTTCATAAATTCATTTTTGAAAAACCCAACAAGGTGAATAACAATAACATCAATTAATACATAATAACTTCATACATGTTACCTCCAATCCTTAGAATGAGAAAGTTAGCCAAGCATGCACATCATCTTCATCAACATATCTTCAAAGTTCAACATACAACTTGAAGAAAATGGAAATGTTAAAAAAAATGTGAAAACTCTCTAATCTCTCTACAATGTTTGAACACACCACAAACTGAAAACTAAACTAATTCTAGATATAAATAAAATTCTGAATACTAAAAAATGAAAAATTACACCTTCTACTTATACTAAATTACCAAGTCTACTCTCCAATGGGAAAACACACTCCAAGCTTTCCACAAACATGTCTCTAACATGTGAATATTGACAAAAAATGGAGGTGGAGGAGTGGTGTGATCTTGACCTTAAAATTTTCTTTGTGTGAGATTTTTCTTTGAGATTTGCTGAATTTTTGCCCAAAAGTCCAAATTTCCACTTTAGTCCCTACAGTTTCAGACTAGGCAGATTAGTCCCTGAAGTTTTAGACTTGACAGATTAGTCCCTGAAGTTTTAGCACTGACACAGCAGTCCTTCGCCTTCATAACCTTGATCCTTTAAGCTAATTTTCTCATCTTTTCTTCTAGTTTGAACACAAAACCACCCTACACAACAAAAACACTAAAAGAACCTAATCAAATAACAAAAGCTTGAGAATAAGACAATAATTAAGCTTAAAAATATCCAATAAAATGAGTGAAAACCCATTTATCAATAAGTCTCAACTAACGTGGGACGAAGTGAGTATTTTTTATAACCCTACTGTTTTATCTATTCTTAATTATTACCAACATGTTTTCAAACAAGAAATTAACTCATAACCTATTATGAATGTTTTCAAATTCAGCATAAATCAAACCATCGTCACTGCCCCCAAACACAGCCAATGCTCAACCATCGCACCACCGTCCATTTCTAAATTCATACTACTTGTTCCATCCAATTCGAACTTGAAAGAGTATAAATATACTCCATCTATTTTTATCTTTTGTGTTCTGATTTATTTTCACAGTGAAAGCCAAGAAAGTCAAATCATTTTTCAAGTGGAGTGGAGCACATGCACTTCAATCCTAATCACAAGATTAATGTGACTAATCACAAGATTAATGTGACTAATCAAGATTAATACGCCTAACTCCAAGTTGCTGCTCCAAGTTGCTGCGCCTCATTCTTCTCCATCCACCGAATCTGCAAGTTTTTTTTTTTTTTTTCAAGCATGTGCATGTTGGTGTGTATGCCCTAGGCATTAGGCATGTAATATTGGCACGCTGTTTAACGATGTTTGTTATCATAATTTCATTATATAAAGAGATGTTTGGATTATTATTGTTGTTTCTTGTTTTGTTATAATAATCCCGTCCCTAGTACTTATGAAGAACTAGTGTAAGTTTAATTAGATAATCATGAGATGATTATGTGTATTGGATACACTTAAACTTATGGGTATATGTTGGAGAACATATATTGGATATGACCCAAAGATGAGATTTATGTCATGGTCATAATGTCATGATTAAATCTCTAATAGTTATATCATTGGAATCCTTAGACTTGAGATTATTGAGATCTTCCACATAATGGAGATTATGTTTGACATATTCAACTGTTACTCTTAACTAAGTAATCATAAAGGGTATGATTGGCATGATCGAAACTATGTAGGGAAGTGTAATAAGTCAAGATAGGATTTGTTCCTCGTTATGAGAGATGTCAGGCTTGGGCCCCTCGATGAATAGTGTTGATTAAATGCATGGCCATGCTCAAAATGAATTGATGAGATCGATATCATTTGAACTATCAAACTATTCGGAATCGACAAAGTATTGGGCATTGTAAGTTGACCATTGACCATGGCTTACGTCCAATGACATCGTAGGACAAAAGGATTGTGATATGTTCTATAAAGGATTCATGAACTTTGATAAGTTATATTAATTGGGTAATCATGACGACTTGCTAGAGTCCAACATGATCAATGTTATCAAATGGTTTTGATCACATTGCCAACATAATATAATCCTATGGGTTCACACACAAAAGAACAAATTTTGGAAAAGGCTAAAAATGTGTTTCTGGTAATGCTAGGACGAGCACCTCATATGACTCGGCCGAGCACCAAGGATCAGAAGGTATTTGGGTCTGGAACAGAGGCGCTCGGCCGAGCACCTCAAAGGACTCGGCCGAGCAGGCCCTGTTCGGGCCCAATTGACAGATTTCGTGTTGTGACGGGTTTTAACCTATTTCTCCTAAATGGTTTAGGACTAATGAGTATTAATAACCCTAACAACGACCTAATCAGAATGTATTGATATTAGATCAATAAATGAGAGACCAAAAGAGTTTTGTCAACACATTGTTTATTCTAGATCTCAAGATAAAAGAATAAAATCATATAGCCTTTCATAATAGAAGCGTGTTCTATTGGGTCTAGCAATCCAGATCAAAAAGGTGTTCTTGATATTCGTTCGTGTGTGGATAAACATAGAGGGAGTTGGGATTAACACCTTCAAGTTCATGATCCAAGCTTTGTGGTCATGTTCCTGCGATCATGATTTAAAGAAGAACGAAGAACAGAGATTCAAGATCAGAAAATTTTAAAGCTCCATCCCGGTTAGTATTCTAAATTCACCCCCGTATTAACTTAATCATCTTGAATGGATCTAGGCTTTTTGGGTTTATTCCGCTGTACTTGATTGTGCAAAACCCAACAGTGGTATCAGAGCCCCGTTTATCATGATTATTTTAATAGTAACATGTTGATGATATAATTGGATTATATGTGTTGCCATGTTATTTGAATTTAGATTCATGATGTTTATGTGATTTATATTTTATGTATGTATGTATATGAGATATATGGAGATCATAAAATCGCACCGTTTAATTACGTTATGTGGGATCTAAAATTGCAATAATAATTGTTATTGTGTTCCTTGTGATCATCGAAAGTTAATTTGATTAATTTGTTGATGATCCTAGATTCAAGAATAAATTGTTTATTCATGGTTTCTAATGAACATGATGATTGGATCATTGTGGACATTAAAACCTAGTTGAATCAAGGAAAGCGATTTTAGAATTAAAATTCGAAAATCTAGTCTGGCGTCGTGCTCGGCCGAGCAGTCTATAAGACTCGGCCGAGCAGAAGGATCAGAAGCAAAATTTTCAGAAACACAAAGGTGCTCGGCCGAGCACCTCTAAGGACTCGGCCGAGCATATGACTTTTGAACATAATTTATTTTTCAGATGGCTGGTTTTAGAAACCGTGTTTCCTGAAATTAAATATCTTGTTCGAAAGTACTTTGGATTGAATTTGTTTGTCAGATGGCTGGTTAATGAAACCGTGTTTCCTGAAAATAAATCTCAACGTCAAAGTTACAAATTGATGAGACAAAATAATTTGGAATCAAGTTACATTATGTAAGGGATTGTGGATGCCTATTGGCTTAGTTTCGACCTTACATAGTTGTTTTTTCTAGTTTACAAAGTTTGGTACGGGATTGTGGATGCCTATTGGCTTAGTTTCGACCGTACAATCTGTTGGGTTTCCTACTAGCATGCGCAGCGGAATTGAGCATTTAAAATTTATACTAGGCAAACCCGGAATCCATGGACTCGTTCACATGATTAAATCAAATGCATGTACAATATGAATACTAGAATACCCTCTTAAAGCGTATGAATAACAACCCGGAACTTGGTGGAGCTTCTCCTTCTTGATCACGAACAAGGCACGAGCAAGATCATGATCAAGAACACGAACTTAGAGGTGATAAGCTTCACCCTCTAACGGTATCCACACAACGAATGAATTTCAAGTAACTTCTTGAACTTGGTTGCTAGACCAATTGTGAAACACACTTTCACAATGTAAGAACTATATGGAATTTATGTTTGTACTTCTTGTTCTTCACTTAAGAGATCTTAGAACAAGAATACTTTCTTTTACTCAAACTATTTGATGTAACTCACAACAATATCTTTCTTTCTCTCAAACTCTTTGAGATAACTCACTCTATAACTTCTCAAACTCTTTGAGACTTAATTCCAAGCAAGATAGGAAGATTATGATTTAAATATTAGGTGCAATTTGTTACTTACTCCATGGATGTATTTATAGCAACTTCTCAAACACCTTTGAGACACATCACATGGGAGGTAACATGCCAACCTTGTTGTTCACTCATGGAGATCTTACAAACAAGTATTACTTTCTTCTCAAACACCTTTCAGAGTAACATGTAATGGCATCTCAGATCATGGGTGAACACAAATGATTCCACCAAGGCAATGGTGGAGAGGTATGATCAATCCCACTTTGTTGTGACAGCCCAAAAGCTACTGCCAACACCACCAGGCGGGCGCATGGTCCAGGGCACGCGGGTGCCTGATTCGCGAGGGCGCTTGGTGATGCGCGCGGGCGCTGGCTTGCGCGCCTTGCGGGCGCATGTGCCGTTGCTTGCGTGCGCTCATGCCGTCAGTGCGCTTATGGCTATGAAAACCAGGACCAAGCGGGGGCATGGTACTCTACCATGCGGGCGCCTGCCTTTGTTTTCCAAAATTCCAGTTTAGTCCTTTTGATTCGTTCTATCCGTGTGTGACACCCTTTAGGATTACACTAAGTTGGCAATGGTTCAAACATGACTCCATAAGATATGATTAGGTTCTAGCAAACCGTCATACCTACCCAAATATTGTAACTATATACAAGTTCGTATTCCTTTTAGAATATGTCACAATCCTTTTATCCACGATGTCATTGAACACAAGTCATGGTCAAAGAGTCAACTTGTATCTGTTCAATACTTTCTCGATTCCAAATATGTTGATAATCCAAATGACATTAATCTAATTAATTCATTTGAGTCCGGCCGAACATTTCATCAACATCATTCTACGAGAGGCCTAAGCTTGACATGTCTCCGAAGAGGGATAAAACCATTCAGCTTATTATTCTTCCCTACGTGAATCCGATTATTCCAACAACACCCTTTATAACTACCCGTTAAAGGTAGCGGTTGAATATGTCAAACTTAATGTTCATCAAGTGGAAGACTATAATAACTTCATGTCTAAAGATTCGAATGACATAACTAATATGAGATATACATATGACATTGACCATGACATAAATCTCATACTGCGAGTCATGTCCAGTACCTTGTTCTCAACAAGTACCCATAAGACTAACATGATCATCACATAAACATCTAGACTTATACTAGTGCTTCATAAGTACTAGGGACGGGGATTATTATAAGTAAACATGAACTTCAATAATAATCAATACATATCTTTATTAATATAATATGTTGATAACATACACAATGTATAAAACAACTGTGCCTAGGGCACCATAACCAACAATCTCCCACTTGCCTTAGGCCCAATCTCCCATGTATCTAATACCCATGGACCTAACATGACCATCATGCTTAGATTGTGGAAGACCCTTAGTCAGCGGGTCCGCAACGTTGTCATCAGTTGGTACTCTGCATATATTCATGTCTCCCCTATCCACGATTTCTCGAATGATATGAAAATGTCTGAGTATGTGTTTGGATTTCTGATGTGCCCTTGGTTCCTTTGCTTGAAAAATAGCAACATTATTATCACAATAAAGGTCTATTGGATTATCAATACTAGGAACCACCTCAAGTTCAGTTATGAACTTCTTCATCCAAACAGCTTCCTTTGCAGCATCTGATGCTGCAATATACTCAGCCTCAGTTGTAGAATCAGCTACTGTAGGTTGCTTGGAACTCTTCCAGCTTACAGCTCTACCATTTAGCAAAAACATAAATCCCGATTGCGATCGACTATCATCTTTATCGGTTTGGAAGCTTGCATCTGTGTAACCATTTACAACAAGATCATATTCTATTCCTCCATAGATCAAAAACAAATCTTTAGTCCTTCTCAAGTACTTAAGAATCGCTTTCACAGCCATCCAGTGACTTTCACCGGGGTCGGATTGAAATCTGCTCGACATGCTTAAAGCATAAGATACATCCGACCTAGTACATATCATGGCATACATGATGGATCCAATTGCCGAAGCATATGGAATCCCAATCATTTTCTCTCGCTCATCTTTTATCCATGGACATTGAGTCTTGCTTAGAAAAACTCCATGTAACACTGGCAACTGTCCTCTCTTAGAATCTTCCATACGGAATCTTCTAATGACTTTGTCAATGTATGTACTTTGGCTTAAACCAATTAGCCTCCTTGATCTATATCTATAGATCTTAATGCCAAGGATATATGCGGCTTCGCCCATATCTTTCATTACGATACATTTTCCTAACCAAATATTTACAGATTAAAGTGTAGGAATGTCGTTTATGATGAGTAATATGTCATCCACATATAAGATAAGAAATAGCACCGTGCTCCCACTAATCTTCTTGTATACACAAGGTTCATCTTCGTTCTTGATAAAAACCAAACTCTTTGACTGATTCATTAAAACGAAGATTCCAACTCCTTGAAGCTTGCTTCAATCCATAGATGGATTTATGCAACTTGCATACTTTAGAATTCTGTGCAAAACCTTCAGGTTGTGTCATATAGACATCTTCTGATAAGTTTCTATTCAAGAAAGCGGTTTTGATATCCATTTGCCATATCTCATAGTCGTAATATGCGTCTATGGCAATCAAAATTATAATAGACTTGATCATTGCTACGGGTGAAAAAGTTTTATCATAGTCTACACCATGAATCTGCCTATAACCTTTCGCTACAAGCCTAGATTTGTAAGTATGCACCTTCCCATCCATGTTTATCTTCTTTTTGAAGACCCATTTGCATCCTATGGTTTTTACACCTTCGGGTGCATCAATCAAGTTCCAAACTTGATTATCTGGCATAGATTTTAATTCAGATTGCATGGCTCCAAGCCACTTATCTGAATCAGGAGATGACATTGCTTCTTGGTAGGAAGTTGGTTTATCATTCTCAATGACTTCCACTTTATTACTATCCTTACGAGAAATCCATATCTCTCGGGTTCAGATCGTAACCTACCAGATCTGCGAGTTTCTTGTGTATCTTGAACAGGTTCCACAACTCCTTGTGGTACTTGTTCTTATTCCACTATCGGTTCAATGTCATTTTCTGGTTCTCGAATTTCTTCAAGATTTACTTTACTCCCACTGATTTCTTTGGAGAGAAATTGTTTCTCTAGAAAGGTACCAGTCCGGGCAACAAATACTTTGTTGTCCTCTCGGTTGTAAAAGTAATATCCTTTAGTTTCCTTAGGATATCCCACGAAAATACATTTGTCAAATTTGTGTGCAATTTTGCCAGAGATTAATCTTTTGACAAAGACATCGCAACCCCAAATCTTCATAAAAGAAAGACAAGGCTTCTTTCCAGTCCATATCTCATATGGCGTCTTTGGAACCGATTTACTTGGAACTCGATTAAGCGTGAAAGCTGTTGTTTCTAATGCGTAACTCCAAAAGGATATTGGAAGATCAACTTGACTCATCATTGATCGAACCATGTCCAACAAAGTCCGATTCCTCCTCTCAGACACACCGTTCCATTGTGGTGTTCCAGGTGGAGTCAATTATGGAACTATTCCACAATTCTTTAGATGATCATCAAATTCTTGACTTAAGTATTCTCCACCTCGATCCGATCGAAGTGCTTTAATACTTTTGCCAAGTTGTTTTCTACTTCATTTTGAAATATTCTAAATATCCCAAATGCTTCACTCTTATGTTTCATTAGGTAAACATACCCAAATCTACTAAAGTCATCCGTGAAGGTTATGAAGTATTGAAATCCACCCCTATCATTGTTACTTAGTGGTCCGCATACATCGGTATGTATTAAGACCAGTAAGTCGCTTGCCCTTTCACCTAGCTTGGTAAAAGGTGTCTTTGTCATTTTTCCTAGAAGACACGACTCGCAAGTATCATATGACTCGAGGTCACATGAACCTAAAAGACCGTCTCCATGGAGTTTTGAGATACGCTTCTCATTAATATGACCAAGGCGGCAATGCCACATAAATGTATGGTTTTCACCATTAGGTTTGGTTTTCTTATTTACGTTATAGATATCCTTATTATTTTGTTCTTCAAGATTTAGGATATAAAGTCCATTATATGAATCTGCAATACAATAGAGCATATCATCATAATAAACTGTATATCTCTTGTTCTTAACAAGAAATGAATATCATTCATTATCTAGAGAAGAAACTGAAATAATATTTCTACTCAAACTCGGGACATAATAGCAATTGTTCAAAACAAGTACTAGTCCAGATGGTAAAATGATTTCATAGGCCCCTACGGCTAATGCAGCAACTCTTGCTCCATTTCCCACACGTAGGTCAATTTCACCTTTACCGAGTAGTCTCTTATTCTTTAGTCTTTGCACATTTGTACAAATGTGGGATCCACATCCGATATCCAATACCCAAGAACTAGGAGTAGAGAGATTGATTTCTATGACATAAATATGTGAAGTAATAGTCTCACCATCCTTTACTTCCTTTAGATCTTCTGATTTACAATTCTTATCCCGATGGTCAATCTCATTGCCATGGTAAGCAATTGTTCCTTTTGTTGTTTCATTCTTAGTTATATCCTTAGTTTTGACAATTCTTGTCATATCTAGATTTTTACATCCTATGTATGTCTCAAAACCTCTTTGCCTAGTTTGCACAAGGAACCTTTCCTTTGCAAGATTGCTTATCTCATAAGAATCCATGTGTTATTTATACTTCTCAAGTATTGAACGCATGATACCAAGCTTTACACAAGAGACATCCAAAGAATCATCACCATGTTTCTTATATATGTCTTTGAGTGTCACTAGGATATTGGCAATGGTTTTTCTTGACTTAGGATTATCTTGAATATATAACTCCATTTCTTGCTTAAGAACTCTTTTTAAGCTCATGATAAAATCAAGGGGTTTGGAAGCTTTCTGATTTAGATGAGGGATAGATCGCAAAGATAGGGATTGGTTGTTACTTGCCATTTTCTACAAATATGCAAATTTCCAAAATTTATAAGTACCGTTTTTATTAAAGAGATGTAATATGTATTTTCCAAAAATACTCCCACTAAATTATATAACCTTCTTATACAACTTTTGTATAATATAATTTATATGGGCTAAGATCCATATTTCACTTAATTTGTGAGTCTGCTTTGGCATGAACCTCAAAATCAAGTTATTTAGGTAGATAACTCCTTATCAATCATATCATATATGATTCTTAGATCCTTTTATGAGATTCTTCAGACATCTAATGTCCAGAGCATGTTTTTAATCTCATCTTTTCCTTAGGCCCAAAACTGTTTTGACGCCTAATTAAGTTCAACCATTTTAAACGTATAGACAACCTTTGTCTCATCTTGCTTCACTAAGATAGAATGATGTGCCTCGATTTGGCGAATAAACCACATCGAAACGATCAAGGTCTTTGAGAAGTGCTTTAATCATGGGTGGCATAAGAACTCAAAATTTTAAGGAAGGTTCATACCATATAGCATACAACATATTTATGAGCACATAACATAAACATGCAAAGCATCAAGTATGGTCACTAAATTAATCTCTATTAATTTAAGCATGATATTTATGTGTCATTAATTTCTCTATGATTATGAGGATGAGGAATCTTTGAATTTGATTATCATTTCCAAATCAAAATTATAAACTCTTTATAATTATAACTTTGTTTTATCTTTGAATTTTCAATTGCTATCATGTTTTGGGAAACTTAGTCTAACAAGACTAGCCATCCAAAACTTGATCCAATCTTAGGATTCACAAGACTAAAACAAATAGGAATTTCAAACCATTTTTAAAAACATCAAAATTGTTTTTCTTTGATTTAATTAGAACTTGATGTTCTTGATGATCCAATCATCAAAGTCATCAAAACCTTGAATAAATCATTTATTCATAAATCTTTAAATTTAGCTAGGATTTGATCTTCTTGATGATCCAATCATTAAGATTATCAAAGCCTTGAATAAACCCTTTATTCATAAATTTCTAGACTTAGTTAGGATTTGATGTTCTTGATGATTCAATCATCAAGATCATTAAAGCCTTGAATAAACCTTTTATTCTTAAGTCTTTAAATTTAGATAGGATTTGATCTTCTTGATAATCCAATTATCAAGATTATCAAAGCCTTGAATAAACCTTTTATTCTTAAATTTCTTGATTTAGCTAGGATTTTATGTTCTTGATGATCCAATCATCAAGATCATTAAAGCCTTGAATAAACCCTTTTATTCTTAAATCTCTTAGACTTATCAAAACTTTGATCTAATCAAAAATTGATAATCGAAACAATTTAATTCCATCATAAATTTATTGCGATTGAGTAGTGCGATTAATGTTTCAAAAACAATAAACCACATAAATTGCATAAATCACATAAGCATCATAATTCCAATATTCATATCATGTTATGCACATAAACCATTTATATTCATACAACATGATTATGTATTGAATTAATCAACATGAACGGGGCTCTGATACCACTGTTGGGTTTCCTACTAGCATGCGCAGCGGAATTGAGCATTTAAAATTTATACTAGGCAAACTCGGAACCCATGGACTCGTTCACATGATTAAATCAAATACATGTACAATATGAATACTAGAATACCAACCTCTTGAAGCGTATGAACAACAACCCAGAACTTGGTGGAGCTTCTCCTTCTTGATCACGAACAAGGCACGAGCAAGATCACGATCAAGAACACGAACTTAGAGGTGATAAGCTTCACCCTCTAACGGTATCCACACAACGAATGAATTTCAAGTAACTTCTTGAACTTGGTTGCTAGACCAATTGTGAAACACACTTTCACAATGTAAAAACTATATGGAATTTATGTTTGTACTTCTTGTTCTTCACTTAAGAGATCTTAGAACAAGAATACTTTATTTCACTCAAACTATTTAAGGTAACTCACAATAATATATTTCTTTCTCTCAAACTCTTTGAGATAACTTACTCTATAACTTCTTAAACTCTTTGAGACTTAATGCCAAGCAAGATAGGAACATTATGATCTGAATATTTGGTGCAATTTGTTACTTACTCCATGGATGTATTTATAGCAACTTCTCAAACACCTTTGAGACACATCACATGGGAGGTAACATGCCAACCTTGTTGTTCACTCATGGAGTTCTTACAAACAAGTATTACTTTCTTCTCAAATACCTTTGAGAGTAACATGAAATGGCATCTCAGATCATGGGTGAACACGCATGATTCCACCAAGGCAATGGTAGAGAGGTATGATCAATCCCACTTTGTTGTGACAGCCCAAAAGCTACTGCCGACACCACTAGGCGGGCGCATGTTCCAGGGCACGCGGGCGCTTGGTGATGCGCGCGGGCGCTGGCTTGCCCGCCTTGTAGACGCATGTGCCATTGCTTGCGTGCGCTCATGCCGTCAGTGCGCTTATGGCTATGAAAACCAGGACCAAGCGGGCGCATGGTACTCTACCATGTGGGCGCCTGTCTTTGTTTTCCAAAATTCCAGTGTAGTCCTTTTGATTCGTTCTATCCGTGTGTGACCCTTTAGGATTACACTAAGTTGGCAATGGTTCAAACATGACTCCATAAGATATGATTAGGTTCTAGCAAACCGTCATACCTACCCAAATAGTGTAACTATATACAAGTTCTTATTCCTTTTATAATATGTCACGATCTTTTTATCCATGATGTCATTGAACACAAGTCATGGTCAAAGAGTCGACTTGTATCTGTTCAATACTTTCTCGATTCCAAATATGTTGATAATCCAAATGACATTAATCTAATTAATTCATTTGAGTCCGGCCGAACATTTCATCAACATCATTCTACGAGAGGCCTAAGCTTGACATCTCTCCGAAGAGGGACAAAACCATTCAGCTTATTATTCTTCCCTACGTGAATTCGATTATGCCAACCACACCCTTTATAACTACTCGGTTAAAGGTAGCGGTTGAATATGTCAAACATAATTTTCATCAAGTGGAAGACTATAATAACTTCATGTCTAAGGATTCGAATGACATAACTAATATGAGATATACATATGACATTGACCATGACATAAATCTCATACTGCGAGTCATGTCCAGTACCTTGTTCTCAACAAGTACCCATAAGACTAACATGATCATCACATGAACATCTAGACTTATACTAGTGCTTCATAAGTAGTAGGGAAGGGGATTATTATAAGTAAACATGAACTTCAATAATAATCAATACATCTCTTTATTAATATAATCTGTTGATAACATACACAATGTATAAAACAACTGTGCCTAGGGCACCATAACCAACACAATCGTGCTCTCAATTAAAATGTGTTTAAAGAATTTATCCCCATAAATCAATCACATGAAATCAAAATTTAATTAATGAGATTAGTTAAATTGTTAACCGGATGCTTTATGTGTTTATATTATGTGCTTATAAACATGTTTCATGCTATATGATTTTGAACCTTCTTGTAAAAATTTAAGTTTTGTGCCAATCCATGATTAAAACACTTGTGATTACATTAATGGTCATAATGTAGGCTACGCCCTAGCGAGGTGCATTATTTCTATTGTGTGAAAGCAAGATGAGGAAACAGTGATTCCTATACGTTTAAAATGACTTGACTTAATTGGGTTATCAAAATAGTTTTGGACCTAAGGCACAAGATGAGACTAAAACATGCTTTTGACATATGATGTCTGAAAGAGTCTCATAAAAGAATCTAAGAATCATATGTGGAATGATTGGTAAGAGTTACCTACCTAAATAACTTGTTTTGAGCAGTCGTGCCCTAGACGACTCAAAGTCAAGTGAAATATGGATCTTAGTGTTGGTTTTGGTGCCCTAGGCACGTTTGTTAAACGTTGTATAAGTTATCATTTTATTCATAATAATAAAGAGATAATAAGATTATTATTATGGCTCGTGTTTGCTTATAATAATCTCCGTCCCTAGAGCTTGTTAAGCACTAGTATAAAGGCTAAATGATCATGGGATGATCATGTTAGATTTATGGGTACTTGTTTGGAACAAGGTACTGGACATGACCCGCGGTATGAGATTTATGTCATGGTCGATGTCATATATAAATCTCATATTAGTTATGTCATTTGAATCCTTAGACATGAAGTTATTATAGTCTTCCACTTGATGAAGATTATGTTTGACATATTCAAACGCTGCCTTAACACGGTAGTTATAAAGTGTATGATTGGCATGATTGGATTCACGTAGGGAAGAATAATAAGCTAAATGGATTTGTCCCTCTTCGGAGAGATGTCAAGCTTGGGCCCCTCGAAGGAATGATGTTGGTGAAATGTTTGGCCAAACTCAAATGGATTGATTGGATCAATATCATTTGGATTATCAACATATTCGGAATCGAGAAAGTATTAAACAATACAAGTTGACTTGTTGACCATGACTTGTGTTCAATGACATCGTGGACAAAGGTATTGTGACATGTTCTAAAAGGAATGCGAACTTGTATCTAGTTACACTATTTAGGTAGGTATGACTGTTTGCTAGAACCTAATCATATCTTATGGGTTCATGTTTGGGCTCATTGCCAACTTAGTGTAATCCTAGTGGGTCACACACGAATAGAACGAATCATGAAGGACTGAATTGGAATTATGGAAAAATGCCTAAAAGTTGAACTGGCACGGCCGTGCGCCTTAAAGGGCACGACCGTGCGCCTTAAAGGGCATGACCGTGCGCCTTAAAGGGCACGACCGTGCCATAAATCGAACAAAGGCAAAGTCTTGCGGGGTGACTGGCACGACCGTGCCAAAAGCAAAGCACGACCGTGCCAATATTGGACGGCTGGTGGCAACATGCGCACCTATTGGCACGACCGTGCGCCTTAAAGGGCACGACCGTGCCAGTGCAGTCGGGTCAGAAACTCTGCAGCTTAATTTTGTGACGGGATTTAGGTTTCCTAAGTCCTTAAGGGTTAACGATTAGGACCTATTTAAGGATCCTTTCAGCAGTCATTAAGCAGACGATTGTGAGTGCCTCCAAAGGGTTTTGGGAGGTTATTTTCTTGTTCTAAGATCCCACAAGTGAAGAACAAGAATATTCATAATTCCATATATTTCTTACAATTGTGAAAGCGTGTTTCATAATTTGGTCTAGCAACCAAGATCAAGTGTTCTTGATATTCGTTCGTGGTGTGGATACCGCTAGAGGGTGAAACTTATCATCTTCATAGTTCGTGATTCTTGCTTTATTCGTGATCAAGATTTCAAGCCTCCATCGAATTCAAGGTTGCAAAATCAAAGGCATCAAGGGTTAGTATTCTAGTATTCATTATGTTGTATTAGACTTAATCATATGAATGGATCTATGGGCTTTGGGTTTCATAAATTTTAAATGCTTAATTCCGCTGCTCATGTTACTCCGAAACCCAACAGTGGTATCATAGCCCCGTTCATGTTGATTATTTCAATACATAATCATGTTGTGTGTATATAAATTGTTTATGTGCCTAGCATGATTTGAATATTGGGATTATGATGTTTATGTGGTCTATGCGTTTATGTGGTTTATTGTTTTATAAACTTTAATCGCACTGTTCAATCGCAATTAAAATTATGGTGGATTTAAAATTATTTGGATTATCAATTTTTGATTGGATCAAAGTTTTGATATTCTAGGGATTCAAGAATAAATCGTTTATTCAAGGTTTTGATAATCATGGTGATTGGATCACCAAGAACACAAAATCCTAATTGAATCGGGAAAAACAATTTTGAGATAAATTTTGGAACTTTAAAAATTTGGATTTTTCGCAAGGGGTCCGACCGGACCCAAGCCTTGACCCGGCCGGACCTAGGGTTTGGCGCGGGGGTAGGGTTTGGGTTTTGGGTGTGGATCTTGGTTTAAATCTCCTATTTGTTTTAGTCTTGTGATTCTAAGATTAGTTCAAGGTTTGGATGGCTAATCTACGTTCATCGAGATTGTGTTTCCTAAACTTGATCGCAATCAAAGTTTCAAAGATAAAACGAAGTTAGAATTATGAAGAGTTCATAATTGCTAAAATTGAGAAACAAAGTTTTTGATTCAAAGATTGGAGATCCATGTGGAATTGTGAATGCAATTGGCCTACGTTCATCGAGACCATCTATTGCTTAGTTTCGGCCACATGGACTACTTTCCTGGTTTCTTGAATTAGTGCGGAATTGTGGTTGCCAATGGCTTAGTTCGGCCGCACTTCTTGTTGTCTTGATTTGGAGATGATGACCAAAGTTCAAATAATCTCATCCTCATAATAATAGAGAAATAATGACACATAAATATTATGCTTAAATTAATGGAGATTAATTCAGTGGCTAAACTTGATGCGTAACATGTTTATCTTGTGTGCTCATAAATGTGTTGTATGCTATATGGTGATGAACCTTCAAGAAAGTTTTAAGTCCTTTTGCCACGCCATGATTAAAACACTTGTTAGTGCATGGGTGATTTTAATGTGGGTTCGCCCTAGCGAGGTGCATTAACTTTATCTATGTATGAACAAGATGGATGATGTGGGCAGGCACATCAACCATGCGTTTAAAATGGTTAGACTTAATTGGGTGTCAAAACAGTTTTGGGCCTTAGGCAAAAGATGAGATTAAACATGCTTTTGAAATTGGATCACTAAGAATCATATTGGATATGATTGACAAGAAATTGTCTACCTAATTAATTTGATTTTGAGCGGTCCGCCTCCGTGGACTCAAGATTAAATTAAAGTTGGATCTTAGCCCAATTTAAAAGAGTCTCATGAAAGGATCTAAGAGTCATATGGGATATGATTGACAGGGTTGTCTACCTAATTAATTTGATTTTGTGTAATCCGCCATAGCGGACTTAGAATTAAATTAAAGTTGGATCTTAGCTCATTTAAATTATTATACATTGGATGTATATGAATGTTATATAATTTAGTGGGAGTATTTTTGGAAAGTACATTATTTATCTCTTTAATGAGATTGGTACTTGTAAAATTTTGGAAATTTTGCATGAGTTGTAGATAATGACAACTAACTTCGTTGCGATCAATCCTTTAGAAGGATGAGCTTCATAGAGAATGGTACAAACTTCATGGATTGGATCATGAGCCTAAGAATTGTTCTAAGGCAAGAAGATGGGTTGTACATTCTTGATGGGCCTATTCCTAAAGAACCTAATGCCGGAGTAGACAATCACAAGAATCATGATTATGATTCTAGGAATGTGAGTTGTCTTATTCTCACGATTATGTGTTCTTAAACTCCAACAAAGTTTGGAACTTGTGGAAGCCTATTAAATAGGCGTGGAGTTGAGTTACATGTTTCAAAGAGCAATCTAGGCAAGAGAGGTATAAAACCATTATTGCATTCACTTCTTGCAAAAGGAGTAAAGGGCAATAAGTTGAACCTCACATGCTTAAGATAAGGGCTACGTAGAGCATCTTGAGAAACTTGGTTGTCCAATTGGGTTGGAGCAAGCCACGGATCTCATTCTTGATTCATTGTCCAAAAGTTATAATCACTTTGTGATGAATTATAACATGCATGGAATGGATAAGAATCTCTCCGAGTTGCATGGGATGCTTAAAACTGTGGAAAGTGGAGAAAGGTTCTCCAATGCTCATGGTTCATGATGAAAAGGGGCCAAGTGCCAACGGAGAGGTAAGACAAGGGTTGTCAAACCTAAAGGAAATAATTATGGTTAAAATAATAACTCTAATTGATGCAATTTGGTAAAATGGCAATTGGATTGACCATTTAGGATTGTAGTCAAAATTCTGGATGATCAATGAAAGAAATGGTAGTGGGACTACCGCTTGGAAATATTTATGTTATAAATTAATCTCTCTAAATTTAATTATTGGGTATTGGATATCGCAATAATTAGTAAATTGAAAGACTGCTTATAGTAAAGTTTTATCTATGAATGGTAATGATGCAATGGTTGCAACATTGTTCGTGGAACACTTGTAAAGTGACTTTACTTATGAAGCAGAAATTATTATTTTGTCATAAGATAATGAAGGATATTTATTTCTTATTTGGAATAAGAAAAGTGTTATATTTATTATGACTTACTTAATTGTGTTATCATATAAATAAATCTTATATCCTAAATCTTGAAGAACGAAATAATAACTGAGGTTATGACATAAATAATCAAATTCTTTATGCATTATTGTTTTGATCAAATAAATAAGAAATGCATATATAAAATTCCATGGGACGGAGTTTTAAGTCATATGATTTGGAATCACATGATTTATGCAAGTCTTATTTACTTGGACCAAGACATCTTTTACTATGAATAGTAAAAGGCTAATATCTTACTTGACCTAATACATTTCGATGTATATGGTGCATTAAGTAGCAATGCTAAAACAGAATTTTGGTTGGATTTGGTAAAATTGTTCAAAGATTTTGATTCGATCAAGATGATGAACAATTAAACCAAGAATTTGACAGTCATCAAAAAGTTGTGAAATGGTTTCACAAATTAACTTCACTAAGAACATCATTCTAAATGATGTGTCTACGTGGAAGTGTAAGAACCTTATTGGATATGGTTCATTAGATAAAGTCAAATTGATCTTCCATTATTAATTTTGGGGTTATGTATTTGAAACCGCTATAACTACACTAATTTGAGTTCCATCAAAAGAGGTTAAATGGTGAAAGAAAACTCGGTTTGTCTTTCATAAAGATTTAAGATGGTGAAACCTTTTGGAAAGGAATTGTCTGGGACACACTCACATTTAAATCTAATAAATATATTTTCATGGGATATCCTAAGGAAACTTGAGGATAAAATTTTACTCATGAGAAACAAATGGTTTGTTGCTTATGATGATACTTTTCTAGATAAAAGGTTTATCTCTAAAAGAATCAGTGGGAGTAAAATATATCTCGAATGGTTCGAGACCTAGAAATAGTATTTAACCTATGATGGAAGTTGAACAAGTTTTCACAAGGGGTTGTGATATTCCGTTCAAGATATACAAGTACTTGCACACATGATAAAATACAATCTATTAGAAGAAATATTGGATATTTCGAGATAGAAAGTATTGAGGTAAAGTTCATTTAGAATGAAGTATTTACCACCTATCAAAGATGCAGTATCAACTCCACATTTAGATTAATGGCTTGGAGTCATAAAATCTAAAAGGCAATTCATGTATAATAATCAAGTTTGGAACTTGATCATTCTAACCTAAGGTGTAAAAACCAAAGGAGATGAATGACTTTTCTTAGAGAAAAATGTTACATGGGTAGCAAGAAACTTATTAGAATTTTCATAGTCACATGTTCATATTTGGAATATGAAATTTGACAAAATGATGTCAAAACAAGCGTTCCTCAACGGGAACTCACTTAAGGATGTATTGGATACAACCTAAAGGTTTTGATAGTCAAGAAAATTCTAAAAGGTATGAAAGTTGCGAAGATTCATTGGATGGATTGAAGCAAGCTTTTGGGAGTTGGAATCTCCGTTTTGATAAGTCATAGAGCTTGGCTTGATCAAGAACGAAGATGAATCTTGTATATACAATAAGGTTAGTGGGAGCATGTGCTATTCCTTATCTAATATGTGGATGACATATTGCTCATTGGAAACGACATTCCTACACTTTAATCTGTAAAGATTTGGTTAAGAAAGTGTTTCGCAATGAAGAATATGGATGAATCCGCATAAGTCATTGGCATTAAGATCTATAGAGATAGATCAAGGAAGCTAAATGGTTTAAAGCCAATGTACATACATTGACAAAGTCATAAGAAGATTCTGCAAGGAAAATTCTAAGAGAGGACATTTGTCAGTGTTACATGGAGTTTCTCTAAGCAAGACTCAATGTCCTAAAGACAAAAGATGAGCATGAGAAAATGAATGAGATGCCATTTGCTTCGGCAATTGGATCCATGATGCCATGATAAGTACTAAGCCGGATATATCTAATGCTTGGAGCATGACGAGTAGATATCAATCCGACACCGGTGAGATTCACTGGATGGCTATGAGAGCGAGTCTTAAAGTACTTTAGAAGGACTAAAGATTCGTTTATGATCTATGAAGGTATGGAAAATGATCTCGGATGCATGCTTTCAAACCAACAAAGATGATAATAGATCACAATCAGTTTTTTGTGCATATGTCAAATAGTGGAACTGTAAGTTGGAATGGTTCCAAGCAGAGTACAGTCACTAATTCTGCGACTAAATCTAAGTATATAGCCGCATTGGATGCTGCAAAGGAAGCTATTTGGATTAAGAAGTTCATTGGTGAACTTGAGATGGTTCCTAGTATTGCTAAAACCAATAGACCTTGTTAGTAATAATAGTGGTGCTATTGATCAAGCAAAGGAACCAAGAGCACATCCTAAATCCAAACACATACTTAGGCGTTTTCTTATCGTTCGAGAAATCGTTGATAAGGGAGACGTAAATATATGCAAAGTACCAAGTAATGATAACGTTGTGGACACGCTAACAAAGGAACTTCCACAAGCCAACATGATGGTTATGTTGGGTCCATGGGTATTGGATACTTAGGGAATTGGGCCTAGGGCAAGTGGGAGATTGTTGGTTTTGGTGCCCTAGGCACGTTTGTTAAACGTTGTATAAGTTATCATTTTATTCATAATAATAAAGAGATAATAAGATTATTATTATGGCTCGTATTTGCTTATAATAATCTCCGTCCCTAGAGCTTGTTAAGCACTAGTATAAAGGCTAAATGATCATGGGATGATCATGTTAGATTTATGGGTACTTGTTTGGAACAAGGTACTGGACATAACCCGCGGTATGAGATTTATGTCATGGTCGATGTCATATATAAATCTCATATTAGTTAAGTCATTTGAATCCTTAGACATGAAGTTATTATAGTCTTCTACTTGATGAAGATTATGTTTGACATATTCAAACGCTGCCTTAACACGGTAGTTATAAAGTGTATGATTGGCATGATTGGATTCACGTAGGGAAGAATAATAAGCTAAATGGATTTGTCCCTCTTTGGAGAGATGTCAAGCTTGGGCCCCTCGAAGGAATGATGTTGGTGAAATGTTTGGCCAAACTCAAATGGATTGATTGGATCAATATCATTTAGATTATCAACATATTCGGAATCGAGAAAGTATTGAACAATACAAGTTGACTTGTTGACCATGACTTGTGTTCAATGACATCGTGGACAAAGGGTTGTGACATGTTCTAAAAGGAATGCGAACTTGTATCTAGTTACACTATTTGGGTAGGTATGACGGTTTGCTAGAACCTAATCATATCTTATGGGTTCATGTTTGGGCTCATTGCCAACTTAGTGTAATCCTAGAGGGTCACACACGAATAGAACGAATCATGAAGGACTGAATTGGAATTATGGAAAAATGCCTAAAAGTTGAACTGGCACGGCCGTGCGCCTTAATGGGCATGACCGTGCCATAAATC
The DNA here is from genome assembly GCA_026119855.1 of Campanula takesimana. NCBI lineage: Eukaryota > Viridiplantae > Streptophyta > Magnoliopsida > Asterales > Campanulaceae > Campanula > Campanula takesimana. The sequence goes on along the minus strand of JAOWBW010001907.1, from coordinate 55,887 downwards.
GAACAAAGGCAAAGTCTTGCGGGGTGACTGGCACGACCGTGCCAAAAGCAAAGCACGACCGTGCCAATATTGGACGGCTGGTGGCAACATGCGCACCTATTGGCACGACCTTGCGCCTTAAAGGGCACGACCGTGCCAGTGCAGTCGGGCCAGAAACTCTGCAGCTTAATTTTGTGACGGGATTTAGGTTTCCTAAGTCCTTAAGGGTTAAGGATTAGGACCTATTTAAGGATTCTTTCAGCAGTCATTAAGCAGACGATTGTGAGTGCCTCCAAAGGGTTTTGGGAGGTTATTTTCTTGTTCTAAGATCCCACAAGTGAAGAATAAGAATATTCATAATTCCATATAGTTCTTACAATTGTGAAAGCGTGTTTCATAATTTGGTCTAGCAACCAAGATCAAGTGTTCTTGATATTCGTTCGTGGTGTGGATACCGCTAGAGGGTGAAACTTATCATCTTTATAGTTCGTGATTATTGCTTTGTTCGTGATCAAGATTTCAAGCCTCCATCGAATTCAAGGTTGCAAAATCAAAGGCATCAAGGGTTAGTATTCTAGTATTCATTATGTTGTATTTGACTTAATCATATGAATGGATCTATGGGCTTTGGGTTTCATAAATTTTAAATGCTTAATTTCGCTGCGCATGTTACTCCGAAACCCAACACTTAGATCATTTAAATTATATTATACATTGGATGTATAAGAAGGTTATATAATTTAGTGGGAGTATTTATGAAATACAAATATAAATCTCTTTATGAAAATTGGTACTAATACATATTAATTTATGTTTGCATACATTGTAGATAAATGGCACAAAATACTCCATCCCTATCATTGCGATCTATCCTTGAGAAGGAAAAACTGCAAGAGAATGGTGCTAACTTCACAGATTGGATCCAAAGCCTTAGAATTGTTCTAAAGCATGAAGACAAGCTGTACATTCTCGAGGAGCCTATTCCTGAAGAGGAACCTGAGCCTTCTGCACCTAAGGATGAGAGAAACGCCTACAAGAAGCACAAAAGTGATTCTCGTGAGGTGGGTTATCTCATGCTTACAGCCATGTGTCCAGCTCTTCAGAAGACACTGGAGCACTTGGAAGCTTATGACTTGAAGTTGAAAGACATGTTTTAAGAACAAGCTAGGCAAGAAAGGTTTGATACCATAGCTGCTCTAGTCTCATGCAAGATGAGTGATGGAAAGCCTGTGGGCCCTCATGTTCTTAATATGAAGGCTTACTTTGAGCACTTAGAAAGGCTTAGGCATCCAATCTCTGAAGAATTGGCTACTGATTTTATTCTCAATTCCTTGCCTAAGAGATTTAATCAGTTCATAATGAACTTTAATATGCATGGCATGGATAAAACGCTGTCTAAGTTGCATGGGATGCTAAAGACAACGGAGAAGAAAATTGGTAAGGAAGCCTCTTCTGTGCTTGTGGTGTCAAAGGAAAGAAAAGGCCCCAAAGGTAAAAATGCGGGTAAGGTAAAGGTTGCCAAACCTAAGATAAGCAAGGCAAATGTTGCCAATGCTTCAAAAGTGGCTAAAGTAGACACTCAAAAGGATGCAATTTGTTTCCACTGCAATGAGATTGGTCATTGGAAGAGAAATTGCAAGGCATACTTGGAAGAAAAGAAAAAGAAGAAGGGCAGTGGGACTGCATCTACTTCAGGTATCTATGTTATAGATATTCTCCTCTCTACTTCTAGTTCCTGGGTATTAGATACCAGATATGGATCTCACATTTGTTTAAATGTGCAGGCATTAAAGAATAGGAGGCTACTCAAAGATGACGAAGTAGACCTACACGTGGGGAATGGATCAAGAGTTGCTGCATTAGCCGTAGGAACCTATGAAGTCATTTTACCTAGCGGATTAATTCTTGTTTTGAACAATTGTTATTACGTTCCGGATTTGAGTAGAAACATTATTTCAATTTCTTGTTTGGATAATGAAGGTTATAGGTTTCTTATTGAGAATAAGAAGTTTTCTATTTATTTAAATGATATGCTTTATTGTACTGCATGTTCATTTAATGGCCTTTATGTTCTTGATATTGAGGTTGGAAATAATGATAATGTCTATTAACATAAATAAGAAATCTAAACCTAATGATGTAAATCATACTGATTTATGGCACTACCGTCTTGGTCATATTAATGAGAAGCGTATCTCAAAACTCCATGGGGATGGGCATTTAGGCTCAAATGATTTTGAATCATATGAGACTTGCGAGTCATGTATACTTGGAAAAATGACTAAGACACCTTTTACTAAGAGTAGTGAAAGGGCTAGTGACTTATTGGCCTCAATACATACCGATGTATGCGGACCTTTAAGTAGTAGTGCCAGGGAAGGATTTCATTACTTCATAACATTCACTGATGATTTTAGTAGATATGGCTATGTCTACTTGATGAAAAACAAAGTGAATCATTTGAGATATTTAGAATATTTCAAAATGAATTGCAAAATCAACTTGGAAAAACTATTAAAGCACTTCGATCCGATCGTGGTGGAGAATATTTAAGCCAAGAGTTTGATGATCATCTTAAAGATTGTGGAATTGTTTCACAATTAACTCCACCCGGAACACCACAATGGAATGGTGTGTCCGAGAGGAGAAATCGAACTTTATTGGATATGGTTCGATCTATGATGAGTCAAACTGATCTTCCACTATCCTTTTGGGGTTATGCATTAGAAACGGCTGCATTCACACTAAATAATGTTCCAACATAATCGGTTCCAAAGACACCATATGATATGTGGAATGGGAGAAAACCCAGTTTATCTTTCATGAAGATTTGGGGTTGTGAGGCTTATGTCAAGAGACTTGTCTCTGACAAACTTGCACCAAAATATGATAAATGTTTTTTCATTGGTTATCCTAAGGAAACTAAAGGATATTAGTTTTACAACTGTGCGGAAAACAAAGTGTTTGTTGGTACCTTTCTAGAGAAAGAGTTTCTCTCTAAAGAAACCAGTGGGAGTAAAATTAATCTCGAAGAGGTTCGAGAACCCGAAAGTAACATTAAACCGATGATGGAATCTGAACAAGTTTCACAAGGAGTTGTGGAACCCGTTCAAAATACACAAGAACCTCTCAGATCTAGTAGGTTACGATCCGAACCCGAGAGATATGGATTTATCATAACGGATAGTAATAAAGTAGAAATCATTGAGAATGATGAACCTGCTTCCTACCAAGAAGCGATGACATCTCCTGATTTGGATAAATAGCTTGGAGCTATGTAATCCGAGATCCAATCCATGTATGATAATCAAGTTTGGAACTTGATTGATGCACCCGAAGGTGTAAAAACCATAGGATGCAAATGGGTTTTCAAAAAAAAAAAACTGACATGGATGGAAAAGTGCATACTTATAAAGCTAGACTTGTAGCGAAAGGTTATAGGCAGATTCATGGTATTGACTATGATGAAACCTTTTCACCCGTAGAAATGATCAAGTCTATAAGAATTTTAATTGCCATAGCCACATATTATGACTATGAGATATGACAAATGGATGTCAAAACTGCATTCCTTAATGGGAATCTTCTTGAGGATGTGTACATGACACAACCTGAAGGTTTTGTTAGTCCAGAAAATCCTAATAAGATATGCAAGTTGCAGAAATCCATCTATGTATTGAAGCAAACCTCAAGGAGTTGGAATCTTCGATTTAATGAATCGGTCAAAGAGTTTGGCTTCATCAAGAACAAAGATGAACCTTGTGTATACAAGAAAATTAGTGGGAGCGTAGTGCTATTTCTAGTGCTATATGTCGATGACATTTTAATCATGGGAAACGATGTTCCTGCACTTCAGTCTGTAAAGACTTGGTTAGGAAAGTGTTTTTCAATGAAAGATATGGGCGAAGCCGCATACATCCTTGGCATTACGATCTATCGTGATAGATCTAAAAGACTGATTGGTTTAAGTCAAAATACATACATTGACAACGTTTTTAAAAGATTCTGAATGGAAAACTCTAAGAGAGGTAACCTGCCAGTGTTACATGGTAAAGGTTTAAGCAAGACTCAGTGTCCTAAGACAAATGATGAGCAAGAACGCATGAATGGAATCCCGTATGCTTCTTCAATCGGATCCATTATGTATGCCATGATATGTACTAGACCGGATGTCTCGTATGCTTTAAGCATGATGAGTAGATACCAGTCAGATCCCGGTGAGAGTCACTGGATAGCAGTCAAGATGATTCTTAAGTACTTGAGAAGGACTAAAGATTCGTTCTTGGTCTATGGAGGTTTGGATGATGATCTTGCTGTAAGGGGTTACACAGATGCAAGCTTCCAAACCGACAAAGATGATTTTAGATCGCAATCTGGATTTGTATTTATTCTAAACGGTGGTGCTGTTAGTTGGAAGAGTTCCAAGCAGAGTACAGTAGCTGATTCTACAACAGAAGCTGAGTATTTAGCTGCATCGGATGCTGATAAGGAAGCAGTTTGGATCAAGAAATTCATAACTAAATTGGGAGTGGTTCCAAGCATTGCTAATCTAATAGACCTTTATTACAACAATAATGGTGCTATTGCTCAAGCAAAGGAACCAAGAGCACATAAGAGATCCAAACACATACTTAGGCGTTATCACCTCATTCGAGAAATCATTGAGAGGGAGGACGTGAAAATATGCAGAGTACCAACATATGATAATATTGCTGATTCACTAACAAAGGGAGTTCCTCAAGCTAAACATGATGGTCATGTTAGGTCCATGGGTATTAGATACATTGGTGATTGGGCCTAGTGCAAGTGGGAGATTGTTGGTGTGTATGCCCTAGGCATGTAATATTGGCACGTTGTTTAACGATGTTTGTTATCATAATTTTATTATATAAAGAGATGTTTGGATTATTATTGTTGTTTCTTGTTTTGTTATAATAATCCCGTCCCTAGTACTTATGAAGAACTAGTGTAAGTTTAATTAGATAATCATGAGATGATTATGTGTATTGGATACACTTAAACTTATGGGTATATGTTGGAGAACATATATTGGACATGACCCAAAGATGAGATTTATGTCATGGTCATAATGTCATAATTAAATCTCTAATAGTTATATCATTGGAATCCTTAGACTTGAGATTATTGAGATCTTCCACATAATGGAGATTATGTTTGACATATTCAACCGTTACTCTTAACTAAATAATCATAAAGGATATGATTGGCATGATCGAAACTATGTAGGGCATTGTAATAAGTCAAGATAGGATTTGTCCCTCGTTATGAGAGATGTCAGGCTTGGGTCCCTCGATGAATAGTGTTGATTAAATGCATGGCCATGCTCAAAATGAATTGATGAGATCGATATCATTTGAACTATCAAACTATTCGGAATCGACAAAGTATTGGGCATTGTAATTTGACCATTGACAATGGCTTACATCCAATGACATCGTAGGACAAAAGGATTGTGATATGTTCTATAAAGGATTCATGAACTTTGATAAGTTATATTAATTGGGTAATCATGATGACTTGCTAGAGTCCAATCATGATCAATGTTATCAAATGGTTTTGATCACATTGCCAACATAATATAATCCTATGGGGTCACACACAAAAGAACAAATGTTGGAAAAGGCTAAAAATGTGTTTCTGGTAATGCTCGACCGAGCACCTCATATGACTCGGCCGAGCACCAAGGATCAGAAGGTATTTGGGTCTGGAACAGAGGCGCTCGGCCAAGCACCTCAAAGGACTCGGCCGAGCAGGCCCTGTTCGGGCCCAATTGACAGATTTCGTGTTGTGACGTGTTTTAACCTATTTCTCCTAAATGGTTTAGGACTAATGAGTATTAATAACCCTAACAATGACCTAATCAGAATGTATTGATATTAGATCAATAAAATAGAGACCAAAAGAGTTTTGGCAACACATTGTTTATTCTAGATCTCAAGATCAAAGAATAAAATCATATAACCTTTCATAATAGAAGCGTGTTCTATTGGGTCTAGCAATCCAGATCAAGAAGGTGTTCTTGTTATTCGTTCGTGTGTGGATGAACATAGAGGGTGTTGGGATCAACATATTCAAGTTCGTGATCCAAGCTTTGTGGTCATGTTCCTGCGATCGTGATTCAAAGAAGAACGAAGAACATAGATTCAAGATCAGAAACTTTTAAAGCTCCACCCCGGTTAGTATTATAAATTCACCTCCGTATTAACTTAATCATCTTGAATGGATCTAGGCTTTTTGGATTTATTCCGCTGCACTTGATTGTGCAAAACCTAACAGTGGTATCAGAGCCCCGTTTATCATGATTATTTTAACAGTAACATGTTGATGATATAATTGGATTATAAGTGTTGCCATGTTATTTGAATTTAGATTCATGATGTTTATGTGATTTATATTTTATGTATGTATATGAGATATATGGAGATCATAAAATCGCACCCTTTAATTACGTTATGTGGGATCTAAAATTGCAATAATAATTGTTATTGTGTTCCTTGTGATCATCGAAAGTTAATTTGATTAATTTTTTGATGATCCTAGATTCAAAAATAAATTGTTTATTCATGGTTTCTAATGAACATGATGATTGGATCATTGTGGACATTAAAACCTAGTTGAATCAAGGAAAGCGATTTTAGAACTAAAATTCGAAAATCTGGTTTGGCGTCGTGCTCGGCCGAGCAGTCTATAAGACTCGGCCGAGCAGAAGGATCAGAAGCAGAATTTTCAGAAACACAAAGGTGCTCGGCCGAGCACCTCTAAGGACTCGGCCGAGCATATGACTTTTGAACAGAATTTGTTTTTCAGATGGCTGGTTTTAGAAACCGTGTTTCCTGAAATTAAATGTCTTGTTCGAAAGTACTTTGGATTGAATTTGTTTGTCAGATGGCTGGTTTATGAAACCGTGTTTCCTGAAAACAAATCTCAAGGTCAAAGTTACAAATTGATGAGACAAAAGAATTTGGAATCAAGTTACATTAAATGTCAAAGAAGAATTCTGCCGTGAAAGAGACGCTGAGAACGGGGACAGAGACGAAGGTGTTCAAGGTGTAGATAGGGTGTTCGACGAAATTCTGTGCTATTTTCTAGTGGTGGTGGGTGGGTGGAGGTGGAGCGGCACTTGGCTGGTAGTATGAGCTGCTATGAAGAAAAAAGGGAGGGAAAAATAAATAATGATATGGGGTTTTATTTAATATATAGGGTCAACTCTAAAAATTTAAATCAAACTTTTTGTTTAGATATTAACAACCCCGTTAAGTTTTTAACTGGTGTTACAAATCTCGGAGAAATTGATAATTAAACTATAGTATGCATGGTACATTTACTGAGTTGATAGTACGCAGGTCAAAGTGATGTTGTGGCTATAGTACGCGTGTTGGTTTTGTGGTTTACTCTGCAAACAATACACATTTTTGCATTAGAAGAGTTGAAAAAGATGGCTCTCCACAGTCAAAGCTCGTTTTGTTTCAAATCAAAAAAGTTATATTATTAGTAACAATAACAAATGTTTAAAAGTCGACTATCTACAGACTTTGGATGGCCGACCCAATGCGGCTCACATTTGCAAACGCTGCTTTAGAAATTACATCACCCAACATATTGGCGATATGACTTATCAATTGCAAAGAAAAATGAATGATCCTACTAAGCACATCTTTGCAACAAATAAACTTCACAAAACTCGACTTTAGAAGATTCCATCCTTTGCAAAGCTCATCTCAAAGATGATTTTTTAAAAAGACTAGTTATGACAAACTCCATGCGCAGGTAAAAAATACTCACTAAGGCTCCGTTTGTTTGAAGGAAAATATTTTTCGGAAAATATTTTCCACGGAAAATCTTTTCCGGAAAATGGGTTTCCCCCTTTTCTAAGGAAAACAACTTCCTTACCTCCACATAAGGAAAACATTTTCCGGAAAAGGTTAATGATATAAATTATTTTTTTAACAATTTTCCACCTCCGCCTCGCCCCTTTCCCACACCATCCATCCCACCCCCACCCCTCCCCTACCCCCAACCACCTCAATCCCCCCCCCCCCCCAAAAAAAAAAAAAAAAAAAAAAACTTTTCACTCATAATAAAATATTTTTTTAACACCTCCCCCACTCCCACTAACCCACCACCCACTCATCCACCCACCTCCAACTCCACCTCCAGCCCCACCCACCCCCAAAAGAAACTTTCTTTTCACTCATATTAAAATTATTTTAAAGACCTCCCCCACCCCCACCCCATCTCTATCCCCCCACCTCTCCTACCCTCCCCCCCCCCCCCCACACACACCACCCATCCCCCCTCAACTCCCACCTCCATTCAAGTTTTTTCTCATTTTTTGTTTCCTATAAAAAATTTTCTCATACTAAATTAATTTTTGCTAATATGAAAATGTTTTCCGGGAAACATTTTTCTTAGGTTTACCAAACAACCAGAAATATGTTTATGTCATTTTTTGGAAAACATTTTCTAAAAAATCATTTTCCGGAAAATGTTTTCTACCAAACAAACGGAGTATAATATATCTCATATAGTGATGTCTATGGCAATGCGAGGGGCACAAAAGAATGTTACTGATACACCATTATAAATACAATAAATATCAATTTTTAGATTCATATTAAGATAATTAAAAATAACTTTAATTATTGCTCAAAGTTCCTTCTAGTAACAACGAAAAAAGTGAGCTATCTTTCCGGGACAGAGTGAGTATAATATATCTAATATAGTGATGTCTATGGCAATGCGAGGGGCACAAAAGAAGTTTACAAAATGATGGATACAAAATGAGGTGTCGATATTTTATTGGGTGCATCGGTTGAGGACCCGAAATACTGTAATTAAAAGCAGGGGCGTATCTACGTTGAAGGGGGAGGGGTCAACTGACCCCCCCCTGAGTTTTGTGCTTTTAGCTTTTTAGCCCTTAAACTTTTTGGAGTTTTTAACTTAACTCCCTCAAAATGCACAACTGACCCCCCCTCAAATAATACAGCTAACCCCCCTCAAACCCCATTGTATATAAGAAATTTCTAATGAAAGACAATTCATTCACCGAAACAGGTAAGGAGTATGTCTTCTCTCACGGTCTCACCTTCACATCTATCCCTCTTACTAAAATCTCTAATCCCTGAATTTCTATATCCTAACAATTAACAATACGAGGTGTAAAAATTCAATATCCTCTTTCAGATTCTCAATCTAATTGGTTATTACCCTTTTCATAATTGGTTTACCGTTTGGAATATTGTATTGATTCAATCAATTTGATTGGTTAAAGTGAGATAAAAAAATATGAGTAGGTTTTGGGAAAAACTAGTTTCTCCATAAGTTATAAAAAATCCACTATTAACCACTAAATCCTATACTTTAAACCCTAAATGAATTTATTTCTTAATGATTATTTTAACTCAATACTTTTTCGTCTCAGAATCAATTTTGCTGATGATCAAAGGGCCAGAGGTAAGAGATACTATTGTTTATTTTATTTTATTGAGTTAACATTTATAAATCTTATAAACAAATATTATTGGTGTATTTTTATAACCATTTGTCTTAGTCTATTGTTTATGGTCAAGGACAATGAAGTTATGTTAGTATATGACTCACAGTCTTTATTTTGCATCATTGTTCGGTGATCTTTATGTTGGGACATGACTTGCAATACAAGTCATTTAGTAATTCTATACATGAAATCATACCTATAATGTTAATATAAAGTGTAGTGAATTAAAATAATGTGTAGAATTCCTGGATGTAATATTACCTATTTTTGATGGGCAAAGTGGTAATTTAACATCACTAAAGGTTGAAAGGGTGTAGTCCCTAAATGGGGTGCCTTTTGGTTTCATATATAAAGGGTTCTCCATCAACCCTAGAAATCACTCAATTCATTTTATTTTCTCTCCTAAACAATCTTCATATTGCTAGAGGCATTAGAGAGAAAAGGCACAATCATTTAGAAGAACTCCGTCCCCTTAATTCTTCTTCTTCTTCTTCTTATTCTCCCTACAACATCTGTAATGGATTCAACAGGTATTATTTCGCTTCCGCCTTCATCTTCTTCCTCATTCTTATTCTGAAAATGAGCGTGGCATTCAGGGATATAAAGAATTGTTCCAACAATTGGTATCAGAGCCCCGTTCATTTTGGTTTAAGTTTGGGTTCTTCTTTGGAAAAGTTTTGTACTTTCAATTTGATTCATTTTCCCTGTTGAATCATTAAGTTTTTATGTTGATTAGGGACTCTAATTCGTTCATAGAGTACTGATAATCATCATCTAAAATTCAAAAAATGGTTTGGAAGTATTTTGTTCATTAAATTAAAATGGTTCAAGTTAAACTATCCCTTCATAACATGGTTTTATGTTTAAGTACATACCATGTGGATCTACTTACTTGATTCCATTAATTTTAAAAGCAAGATTATCCTAAATAACATAGTTTTATGTTTTAAGTACATACCATGTGGATCTACTTGTTATTCATGCCTTTTGGGACAAAATATGGAAAAAGTGCAGCAAAAATGCATGAAACGGTGGCTTTAGCCCGGTCGGGTATTATGTTTCGCCCGGTCGGGTCTTATGTTCTGCCCGGTCGGACCTCAAGAAAAGACCCGGTTGGACTAAATGTGTTTGCCCGGTCGGGTCTTTGGTTCCGCCCGGTCGGGAATTGTATGTTGCCCGGTCGGGTATTAGGCATTGCCCGGTTGCGCATAATTCACATGATTTTTGCCTTTTTCAAGATGTTGCACAATTTTGTTTCCCCTTTTGAACAAAACCATAATTATTTTCAAACCTTAAAGTCCTTGATTAATTATATGTTTTGACAATTTTATTCATTGTTTAAATAATATTGTCGCCTAAGTGATTTACATTATTTAAACCCTAAAATTGTAAAGTGTTGGATGTTTAAGTTGATATGTGAATGGCTTGAATTTTTCAAATAAGATCTTGACATTTGACTAAACTTGGGCATTCATGTGGTAACAAGTAAAATAAACATTAGGTTATTTTCTTAGGTACTTATGTCGGCCCAAAGGAAGATTAAGTATTTATTAAAATATAAGTTCAAATTACTTGTTGCCTAAGGCAATCATTTATGAGTCAACTCGCAATCCAAAGATTAGTTTTGATGTCATGTTGATTGTCTTGTTGATGGATTTCATTGATATAATTAATCATTATTTATTGTGTAGTTTCTTATTTATGTTTTGTATTCATTCTTGTTCTCAAAATTTCAACAAATTTGTTTATTGCTTCATCTGTAATTACTGCTATGAGTACCGTTGCAATGTGGGACTAATTATAAAACTTGGAAAACAAACAATTATAATCGTGGGTTATATAGAACTCGCATTAAGGGATCCGTTTCTCTTCTTATTGCTTGAGTGCTGAGAAGTGACACGCTCTAACCGCGTAAGCCTAATGATCATAAAGAATATTATCCCGGAGACCTTTTGGACGGTGTCTCCGAGGATATTGATGCTACAAACATTCCTTGATACCCCTGAGGAAACTTGTTTCCATAAGGTATAAAGGGTACCGGGAATTTAAGTGAGTACATTTTAGAAATAGTTCATCTATTGACGAAACGAAAAGGCACTTAAGTTAAGGATATCAGATGATATTCTTGTGCATTTAGTTTTAATCTTTCTTCCTTGGTTTGGTTGCTTTGAAGTGACCTATCAATGTCTAAAGGACAAGTGAAATATTAATGAATTACTTTCACTTATGACACAAGAAGTAGATAAGTTAAGAATAATTTAAAACTAAAGGTACTCATTTAGCATCTACCTTTTCTCATGGGACAAGAGAAGAGGGAGAGAAACTGTGGTTGCAAGTAAAAAGAAGCTTAAGGGATCATCTCATGATCATAAAGAAAAGAAATGTTTCTTTTGCAAGGACCTTACTAACATGAAGTTCGATTATCCTAAGTCTCACGCTTGGCGTGAGAGGTATATCATTTGGTCTTGTTTGTATTGTATTAAAGCTAATTTGGTTTCAGTTCCTACATTTACATGGTGATTGGATTTTGGTGCAACCAATCACATAAGGATATTCAAGTAGGATTGCCTAAATTACCGAAGACCTAGTAAAGATGAATAAATTCATCTATATGGAAACTAGGAATCCGGTTAGAGTTATAGGCATAAGGATCATTTAAATTATTGTTAAGTACTAAGTATTATTTTGTATTAAATAATATATTTATTGTACCATCATTTAAATGAAATTATGGTATTTATCACAATATTGGACAAGGAAGGTCACTCTTGTTCATTAATAATAAGTGTGATCTCTATTTTAATTCCAAAGGTTGTTGGAACTAGTACTTTGTCAAGTATTCTTTCTTCACTTGACATTATTCAAACAATAAATGTGTCCCTTAATAATGAAACCAAAACTAGAAAGCAAAAGTTATCAAGTAAATTTTATTTTATTTTTCATTAAGGCATAGGCATTTGAGTCATATTTCCAAAAAGAAAATTGATAAGCTTATGTTAAAGAAAATCTTAAACAAACTTGATATTTTGGAAAATACTTTTGCATTAAATGTCTTAAAGGAAATTTACAAACACTAAAAGAATAGTATTCTCGAGAGTATCAAGTGTCTTTAAAACTAATACATATGAACATTATGGGCCATTCATTATTCCTTCGTGGAAAGGACAACAATAGTTATTACGTTTATAAATGACTACTCTCAATATGGATGCATTTATTACTTCATGCAAAGACTCAAGTTATGGACGTTTTCAAGTCTTATGAGGTCAAAGTTGGAAATCAACTTTGAAAGACTATTAAGAACATTAGGTCCAATCATGATAGAGCATATCATGGTTGGAATGATTGTTAAAGGGAACAACGTCTAGGTCCTTTTTACTCGCTATTTTGAAGAGTGTGGGATTGTCTCCATCTACATTAAGCCGGGTACGCCTAGCATGAATGATGTACATAAGAGACATGATAAAATCCTTAAGGAAATGGTAATAAGCATGTTTTGTGCTTCTTTTAACTCACTCATTATGGGCGATACATTAAAACCACAGCCCTTATTCTCATTAAAGCTCCCTCTAAGATACTAATAAAAACCCTTTATGATTTTTGAACGAATAAGGAACACGTCCTTAAATCATCTTCATTTATGGGGTTGTCTAACATAAGGGTAGACCTTATAAGTCTACTAAGGGCAAGTTAGACATAAGATTGTTAGTAGTTATTCATGAGGTTAGCCGAAAGATCTAGGGGATATATAAATTTTACAACCCGAAAATTTGAACATTTTGAAACGAGAAAAGCTAGGTTCTTTGAGGATGTTAAATTTAGTGGGAGATTAGGTGTAATATTTTGAATTTGGAAAAGAAGAGGCATCCATTTCTTCACCTCTTCCATAAGTTCCAATTGGATTTCAAATTTTGTACTTGATTTTCAAGAAGAACATACAATTCAAAATAAATATGGTTTCCCTATAAATATTGAACAACATGAAAATGTTGATCATAAGAAGGAAATTCAACAACCTCAGAATTAGTAAAAACCGGTGCCCTTAAAGATACAATAGAGTAAGAAGGATTGCAATACCGGATAATTATGAGATGTATATTACCGAGAAATTAAGGACACATAGGTTTAGTGGGAGATGAGCCATTCATCTACCATAAAGCCATTAATAGTCCTAATTCTCATAAGTAGATTAATACCATATATAAAGAGTTGAAATCTTTGAAAGATAACAACTTTTGGGATCTTTTTACATTACCTAAAGATGTGAAACCTATAAATGGGTCTCTAAGGGTCTCTAAGACCTAAAAGGATTCACAAAAGTAATGTTGAAATATATAAAGACCCATCTAGTTGCTAAAGAATTTTCAACTCATAAGAAAGGCATTAATTATCAAGAAAGAAACATTTCCCGGTATCTTCTAAAAACGCTTTTAAAATCGTTATGGCACTAGTAGCAATTTGTGTCTTAAGCTTCATCAAATGGATATTAAGAGAACTTTTCTTAATGGAGACATTAAGCAAACTATCTATATGGAGAAATTCATTTATGACTTAAGCAAACTTCTCATTAATGGTATTTAGAATTTAATCAAGCTATTCTTTCATTTGGTTTGAAATGAATCTTGATAAATATTGTGTATACCATAAGTTCAGTGGGAGTAAAAATTATAATTTTGGTCTTATATGTGGGTAATATTTGCTTGCTAGTAATGTTTTAAACCTTAATAAGGAAACTAAGAAATTTCTTTGGAATGAAAATTCTTGGTGAGGCATCCTTTTGTATTAGGAATCAAAGTTCACTGTGAGTATTCACGGAGTATTTTGGGATTATCACAAAAGGCCTATATAGAAAAGGTATTACAAAAGGTATAGCATGCAAAACTATAAACCACTTGACACCCCTAATTTTAAAGGAGACATACTTAGTCTCAAACAGTGTCCTAAAGTTAATTATGAATCCAAGTTTATAGAAAATATCCCTCTTTGCATCAGCAGTAAGAAACCTTAATAAATGCGTAAGTCTTGCATTCAATGTTGGGATGCTTGATCAATACCAAAGCAATCCAGAAAGAACATTAAGTAGTAGCTAAAAGAATGATATAGTATTTACAAAACACAAAGATCTACATGCCTATTTTTAATCGGATAATCTTGAGATCATTTGGTATTCCGATATTTGTTAAAATTACATGGCTACATAAGTTTTAATGGACTGTGATTTGTCAAAACAAGTGTCGAAAGACCAATTAAGATATGACTATCAGGTAGCAGTTCCGTACTCTAACAAAAGGTTTATGGATTTAGACATTAAGTATCTTGTTATAAAGAAAATAGTACAAAATGAACAGAGAAATACAACTTATTAGAACAAACTCCATAATTTAACGGATCCATTTATGAAACGTTATCATCTCTAGTGTTTCACGAGCATGTTGCTCATATGGGTGTAACAATTTGATAACATTTAAGTTAGTGGGAGTTTTGTGTTGTACTTCATTAATTGTTCTATTATTTTTTATCTCATTTGGTTAAGTTGGACTAGTTGGAAGAATATGTATATATTCATTATGATTTCATGCTACACATCTATACTTTTGATCTATGTCATTTAGTTGGATTTGTATACGTGATTATTGTGGGTTTAGTTGCGAATCAATTACAACGACTGCCCCTTTAGTCCTATACTTGTATGGCTAATGGACGAGATTGTTATAAATGACAATAAAGTGCGCACATTAGGGTTGTCATTTATGTTATATTTATGATTTAAAGGAAGGACTTTGTTTTGCAACCCAAGTGGGAGATTGTTGGGACATGGCTTGCAACTAGGGATGGCAATTTTACCGAATCCGATCCGTATCCGAGACAATCCGACCGCGGATGGGTGGGTTTGGTAATACATTTTAAAAATCCGGCGGGTTCGGATACGGGTTCGGTATCTGTCCGAGATCCGCCCGTATCCGACCCGTATTAAATCCGGGGATGGCTATTTACTATTTTACCCTTATGTTAAATTATAATTACAACCCCACCCTTGTATTTGTATATACACCGTGTATGTGTCTGTGTGTGAGTGTGAGGTGAGAGAGGTAGAATCAGTAGGGTTTTCTTTCAAACCCGCCGTCAAGACTATGAGAGAGATAGGGCGACGCCGATGCCGACCTCAGCCACCAGGCGACGCGAAGATCCAGCTCCGTCCATCACTACGGAGGTGACGCCGTTAAGACTAAGAGAGAGAGGCCGACGTCGACGCCGACGATTGAAGAGACGACCGAACTTCCCCGACGAACGTTTCGATTCTCATTCAGGTGATGATCTCTTTTGTTTCGATTCTCATTTTCTAATCCCGATTTTGATTTTGATTTCGATTTGATTTTGATTTTGATTTCGATTTAATTTTGATTTTGATTTGGATTTCACATTCATGCGAATCCGACATTCGTTATTTTGCGAATCCGGAAGTTTCATTCCGACCTTCTCTGACGAACGTTCCTTAAATCCCAGGTAATCGATCTATCGATCTCAGTGTTGTTCCTTAGCTTTTTCAAATTCAGTTGCTCTTGATAATTTCTTCAGTTATGTATGTGTGATGGTTTCCCAATTTTAGTTGGGGCTTGCATTATTCGCTTAGTTGGGGCTTGCATTAGTAAAATAGTGGGCGGATACGGACGGATACGGATTCATCCATATCCGGTTACGGACGGGTTCGGATACGGTCTAGGTGGTCTCGGGTCGGATACGGGTTTTGCTATATCCGGACCGTATCCGACCCGTTGCCATCCCTACTTGCAACACAAGTCATTTAGTAATTCCATACATGAAATCATACCTATAATGTTAATATAAAGTGTAGTGAATTAAAATAATGTGTAGAATTCCTGGATGTAATATTACTTATTTTTGATGGGCAAAGTGGTAATTTAACATCATTAAAGGTTGAAAGGGTGTAGTCCCTAAATGAGGTGCCTTTTGGTTTTCTATATAAAGGGTTCTCCATCAACCCTAGAAATCACTCCATTCATTTTATTTTCTCTCCTAAATAATCTTCATATTGCTAGAGACATTAGAGAGAAAAGGCACAATCATTTAGAAGAACCCCGTCCCCTTAATTCTTCTTCTTCTTCTTCTTATTCTCCCTACAACATCTGTAATGGATTCAACAGGTATTATTTCGCTTCCGCCTTCATCTTCTTCCTCATTCTTATTCTAAAAATGAGCGTGGCATTCAGGGATATAAAGAATTGTTCCAACACTTTATAGAAATGAGAATATTGTGAAAATTGTAAGTGAATATATTATGATGTGTACATCCTCTTTTTATTATCATCAAAATATGATAGAGAATGTAAAAAATGGCTTTGTAAGTTTTCCTTGATTTTTAGCTTATTCAATAGTGGATTATTTAATTATAATATTTTTGTTTGTCCAAAAACTTGACCCCCCTCACTAAAAATTTTTGATACGCCACTGATTAAAAGCACCAATGAAAGTTACGACATCTCATTTTGTAAGCCAATTTTTATTAATTTTTTTTGTGATTTTATATTTAACTGTGATGTCTACCCATCAAACAAATGTTCTATGAAAGCCTTTAAAAAGCTTTGCATGCTAAAATAATCAGATATCACTTATGCCCCATCTACATAAAACTTTAAACAGTTAACGATATACTCCCTCCTTTCCAAAAAGATTTTTGTGTTTGACTATTCAATTTTTTTTTAAGAACATGAACACTTGTTTCACTAGTCATGTTGTGTTTATGCACTTTTTTAGCCCAAATTGTAGAAATGAGAATAACTTTTTGGGATAATGAGAAATAACTAATGAGAAGATCATTTTGGGATGGAGGGAGTACGATATACTCCCGCTGTCCCAGAAAGATAGTCTTATTTTGACTTTTTATGGTCAACAAAAATGAACGTTGACTAACTATTGGTGACAATCTAATCATTCTAGTGAAATTCTAAAAATTGTAATTAATAAATCATTAAGTGATTTATAATAACTAGATTTATAATTTTATTGTAACCATTAAATTGACAGTAATATTTGGTCAAAGTTAATTTTTGTTGACTATAAAAAGTCAAAATGAAACTATTTTTCGGGACAAAGGGAGTATATCATCTAAATTTCCCAAAAGAGTCCCGATGAAGATTAGAAAACATAAATGAATTTGTGTTTTCGAAAACAACATAAATGAATTTGTTGGGAGAGTAGAAATCTATAGTACTATTGTATATTAAAGTAGGCGAAAATGATTTTGGACATGACAACTCATCAAATTTTGGGTTAATCTTGCTCCTAAACTTGCGACGTCAGATTCATGGCATTAAGAGCAAAATCTTTTGGGTTCTTGCTAACTAGACACAAATAATATGTTATATTCTTAATTATGAGGTATGGGTACTGATAATAGGTATGAAACTAAATATATCTAAGAATTATAGTTGAAAAGAAACTAATGTAAAGAACTCAATGATTCATGAAGAATATGGTATACCTTACATATACTCTTATATATATATATATATATTAGAAGTATAGACTTGGTAGGCATAGCGTTTAAAAACGTTAATAAAGTGATGGATAATTATCAAACTGTTCGACTCTTTATACATTGATCATCTTAACTTAATTTTTTCATATAATAAAATGCATTATTTTATGATGTGATATAAAGAGATTTGCTTGAGAATGCATTTACAAAGACTTTTGCAAGTCAAATTAAATATCTATTGGAAATACATAGAGTTCTGATAATAGATAAATAACTTTAGCTAACATGCATGAAACTAAATATTTTAGTACTTCAAGAGGCAAGAAGATGTTTAATAAGAGCATCCACAATGGTAGCTCTTTAAAGTTGCTTTTTTATTGTCCATATATGTCAAGTCAAGAAATAAGAAGTTCAAAACTTCTTCCACAATGGTAAAACTTTTTAAATTTAATTACTTAACATGGATAGTTGGGGAAAAGTAATGAAAATGCTCATGTAAAGAGCTCTTTCTAGAAAAAGTTGCTCTTTACTAAAGAGCTCTTTCATTTTATTTTTATAATGGTAAAAAAATTGAAAAAGCTCTTTCACCAAAATAAAAAGCTCCCAAAAGGCTCTCATTGTGGATGCTCTAAGCATTATAGACTTAGCAGTTAGAAAGTCACACAAAAAATCTTTAGTAAACTAACCACTATTATCAAATTTTATACATTTTTTTTCTCTCTCTCTCTCTCTCTCTCTCTCTCTCTCTCTCTCTTCTCTCTCCACTGCATCTCAATTTTTTTTTTCACAATTGTGTTTTCTCTCAAGTGGGTTGGAAGACATGATTATTTTAGCTTATTTACCATTGTTTATCACTCCATCTAAATAACATTGTTAATTATCTTCCATATATCATACTTCATTTTTTATTTCTTTTTTTATTTTTATTTTAATTTAAATTTAAATTTGAAATTTGTAGTTCTATCTAATTTACATTTACATTTCTTTTGTTTTTTCTTTTCTTTTTTTCTTAATTCGCAGTTTGATACATATTAGAAATTCAAACCTTATTTTCTTTTTTCACTGTGTTCTCTCTCGGGTTAAATTTATTTTTGTTATTTATTTTTACTTTCTCTTTTGTTTTATTTATGTTTTTTGATTTCATATTGACTTTAATTTTAGTCTTAATTTTTATTTATCACTTTCATATTTTGTTTGATTAAATTTATTATTTTTTATCAATTTTGATTACATTTGTTTATTGTTTTTTTTTATTAAAATTTGCATTTTCAGATTTCTTAATACATTTTTCTATGCTATGTTTTTTTTTATGTTTATATTCTCAGTTAAAATTGTATTTTTTTTAAAAGTAGGTTTGAGAAGAATTTTCTTGGATAAATTTGGACGAGGAAGAAAACATTATCGACGACCATGGAAGCTATGGAGTCCGACATGTTAATTGAGGATCCCACTATGACTACCTATAGTGGGTATGAAACACACTCAAATTTACTTTCATTGAACAGTAGCATTTCGGTTGATTGTCAAATTGAGAAAACAAGCTTTTTGATGAGTTTTCTTTGATTTTTTTCTCTTAAATCTACTTTTATATAATATAGTTTTGTCATTATGTTTGTATTAATTAATTATCACTATTGTCATGGAGTGAGTCCGTGAAAAACGGCTTTTTCCTTAAGCAAAAGAAAAACGTGTTTTTCAAAGAACGCTGGCCATTTTTCTTTGCATCAGGCGGTGGCATTTTCGTAAATACTGGCAACCATAATAAAGCCCCAGTGTTAGTATTACAAAATGCCAGTGATTTCAAACTAGCGTTTGTAAAACATGAAACTGACACTTTTTTTAAGTGCCAGTGGTTATGTTAAAAAGCGCCAGTGAGTACACTGTCACTTTTTTATATTGATACTGTCATTTTTTTTTAAGTGTCAGTGGTAGTATTTAAAAGTGTCAGCCATTACACTGGTATTTTTTTTACAATGATTCTGGCATTTATTAAAAACTGCCAGTGGTAGTGTTAATAAGTGTCAGTTTACATATGCTGACACTTTTTTACATTATCACTGGCAGTTCCGATCAGGACTAAGCAACTTCCCATTAGTTACAAAAATGTCACCGCGCTAAACTTAAAAACACGTTTTACGCAATCTTAAGGAAAAACACGTTTTTCCCAGTTTTTCACATTGTCGTGAATATGATATTGCATTTTTTTTTTCTTTTTCCTTGATTGCAGTATAATTTTCTATATGGTGTTATTATTTTCAAAGTTAAGTATGTTGAAGATAATCAAGAAACAAATGTTTGGATATGGGAAGACTGAATTTTATGGATAAAACACTTATCGTTCAATGAACAAGGATTGCTTTTGATTTGTGAGAGGTGGGAGGTAAGTTTATCATTTCTTAACTTTTACAAAAGTCCTCCATGTATTTATAAATTATTAATTGATCCATTAAAAATAATTACTTTATATTATATATCCATCCGAATAATATTTTACAAAAAAAATACTTTACATATTTATAATTACCAAGGATTGTATACTAGTATGAAGTAATTGAGGAAATGTGAGTTTGAATGGTGAAATAAAAGAAATGAAACCACACTTGTACAAAATGAGATGAATAAGTAATACAGTACATTAAAGGGAGAAAAATACTCCCTCCGTCTCATCTTAATCTTAAGGATAAAAAAAAAATCATTTTGGGCGTCTCAACTTCCATAAATAGAAAAGTGGGGTCATACTGACAACAATTATCCACTAACTCTTCTCTCCCAACTTTTTCTCTCCAACCCAACTATCACACTCACAACACAACAAATGCTTCAAATAAATTATAAGGTAAATATATCAATCCATTCCTCTCTCTCTCTACATCTAGTAGGGATAGGATAGGAGTAGTAAACTACACAAGTCAAGGAAGACGGGGACAAACCAACTAATCAACACTACTCTCGCCATTTGCATGCTGTCTGCTAACCTACGCCCTTGTGTGTAGAATAAGCCCTCTCTCCAGATCGTTGCTTACAAACAACGGCGAAAGCGTTAGGAATACTGTCTTTTGACTGACTTTCTTCCAGCAAACCAATCTCAGTTTACTCATTCATCATCCGCCGGTGAGTTGGAGTTGTTGTTTCCCCCTAAATTTCTAGCCCTAGTCTTTTCTAATTTGCGATTCTGTTTCTTCTTATTATTTTTGCGGTTTTGATCAGTTCAATTGAAGCAGTTTGCTTGTCGTTTTGTTTTGTTTAGTATGTGGTAGGATGGGATTCGAGTATGAGGAGTTGGACATGTTTGACTAATATGTGTTGATCTGCTCTTGTTTCAATGTGGATTTTCAAGTTGATTCATCATTCCTAGCAATTCGGTGTTTAATTCTGTCCCACACTATTTGTGAGCTTGTTCATGTGTTGTTTATGGTAATTATATCATGTTTGTCTTGAGATACAGGACCAATATTGTTAATTCAATCTGTTTTTTTCAAGGTTTTACCCAATAACAAGATTCTTACTACTGGACTGCTGTTTGCAAACAGCTTTATCAAAGTATAAGCAAAGGCTTGCTGGATTTTGTATGTTTCCGCTTTTGTAAGACTAAATGGCCTAAACACTCAAGTGCTCAAGATGCATTTAAGGAATATTCAGTCTTAGTGATATGTTTATTACTTAATCTGTTAGAACAACTATTAAAACCAACTAAAAATTCCAGAGTTGAAGTTGACAACACATGAAAAGGATTATCAAAATGTAATTTAGTTACTTTACATTATGTTTATAGCAAAGTAAACGAGGAGAGGATTTGGAAATTGTTCTCTGTTAGTGGCTCCTTTTGAACAAATCATAATCACGTGTTGCGTCGTACATTGCCAGGGCTGAATCTTTCAACTATGTTAAGTTGCTGCATTATAAAAGAAATTTGAACAGAAGGTGTTGACACTTGACAATATGAACCTGCCATCTGGTTTTTACGTAGAAACGTTGTGTGAACAATGACTAATAGCTTCCTTGTTTTTGTACTGGGACTTTAAGTGTAGTCCTGTGAAGGATGTGAAGACGTGAAAGGAGATATGTTAAATATGGTCACATTTGGTCAGTGGGAGCTGATGAAGGGCTCTTGAATAATGGTTCTTATTGTTTCAGGCTAAAAATTTACACTATTTATACAAAAATGAATTTATTACATAACGGTCTACTTACGATGTATTTTTGGCGGTGAGTTACTGGTCTATAACTAAAATAGCATTTTTCATACATTTTATCACTATTTATCATTGCCCTGGGAAGAGTATACCCAGTTTTAGACATAACCATAGTAATCTAGCCTCATCACTTCTTTCGTGGTGCGATGCGACTATATTTTGTGGACAAATATCAAGTTCAAGTATCAAATTAACTTTTTTGCCTGTGTAATGAGTTCATTAACTCCACTTCATGCCCTTGATGCATTCCGTTGTTTATGACTAGCAATAGAAAAACTCGAAACACTTTAAATATAAGATGTAGCATGTAAATGTGATATTTCATCTATATCTTCCTCTGACGATAAAGTGAAGTTTTATGCAAGTTTTGCTATCCTTTATTTTATTTTATTTTTTATTATTTTATTATAATTATATTTTCATCTTGCATTTTGACATCAATAACATTGTGACCAAATCAAGACTTAATGTTACAACCTAGAGAAGGTGCATGTATGTGTTGTTGGATTTCAACTGGATGTTTCTTTCGCGATTCCCCCTCTTTGTCTGACTCTCCAATATAAGTATCAACAGCAACAAGTTATGGATAACTTTTTAAACTCACACTTCATTGCTTTGTTGCCTATATAATACACACCAACATAAATACAATTTATGGACAACCTTAAAACTGATGTGTTATCCATACACCATCTATTCATTATGTATGCAATTTTTTTCATGACTCATAAGTGTAAGGAGAAGAATTTAGGAAGAATAGGGAGTAGACAAAACTATCCACGCAACCCCCTCCCCTAAAATAAAGTAAAATAATAATATAATTTTTAAAAAAAAAAAATTGGAGTAGGTTGGAACTGCAAAGTTAATGATGTTTTTTCTAGTTCGGTTGAATCATGAGGCGTTTGTGTTCATATTAATTCTGCACGCTTCCTGTATAACTATTATGAGCAGACCGCTCAAAAGATGTTTTTTAATTGTTTCTTTATTTTTGCTTATTCAGTAATATTTTCAGCGCAAAGCGATCATGAGCTGTTTCAACTGTTGTGGTGAAGATGATATGCAAAAGACGTATGATAATGGGCCATTCATGGCAAATAATGCAGCAGGTAATTTCATTTGGTTCATCGCACAAAACCTCTTGAGTATAAATATTAATATGCTTGAGATTATTGAGGAGTAGACCCAAAGCCTGTAACTAATTTACCTTCAAGTGTCAATCTGGGGAGGGCACATGCGTCCTGCGGGGTTGGTGTTCGGCTTGTGGTCGGGAAAGCATTTGTTGTTGGTCAGAAGTTAAAATTAAGTAACAAGTTTTGGCTGTTATTTAATAAGAGTTGGTGAATGCTGCCCATTTAATCTAGTGGGTCTTAATATTACTAGGTCATGGCTTTATACATAGCAGCATTCACTGCTATTTAGTTCATCTTCTAATGCATCTAATTCCTATAGTGAAACCTAATAGAAAAACTGTCATGTTAGGTAATAGCGCTGGTTATCGCGCCACAGAGGCCGCACCAAAGGAAACACAGGCTGTAGCAATCCAGCCTATTGCTGTTCCTGCAATTCAAGTGGATGAACTGAAAGAAATTACAGATAACTTCGGTACTAAATCTTTGATTGGTGAGGGATCATATGGTAGAGTATACCATGGTGTTTTGAAAAATGGGCAGGCTGCTGCTATTAAGAAGTTAGACTCCAGTAAGCAACCGGACCAAGAATTTTTAGCTCAGGTTGGTCACTGTTACACTTTTATGCCTTGCACAGATAGATCATGTTCTTCATTAAGTCTATCTCAACACTATTTATGTCTTTGCTTACAGGTTTCTATGGTATCAAGGCTCAAACATGATAATGTTGTTGAGCTGTTAGGATATTCTACAGATGGTGGTCTTCGAGTCCTTGCCTATGAGTATGCTTCAAATGGTTCTCTTCATGATATTCTTCATGGTAAGTAGAGTCAAGTTGTTAATTCTTTTTTAAACCTTTAAAAAGGTCTATAATATGGTCTCTATGAATACGAGGCTGATAAACAATTTAAGATGTTCAGATAGCTCCGGTGTTAATAATTGCTGCCAAAGTATCATATACTCCCTCCGTCACGGCTCATATCGCAAAAAATAAGAACATCGTGCATGAGAATTAAGAAGAAATATATAATAATAATAATGAGCTATGAGTATGGACAGTGGGGTAGAGATTATTTGTGGGGTAGGGAATATTAAGTGGGTTAGTTGATGTGAGTATGACAAGTGGGTCCCATTAGTTAGAAAATATTACTAAAATTCTATTTTAGGCTATTGCAATTTTAAGTGGGACACCTAAAATGACAATTTTGCAATTTCAAATGAACGGAGGGAGTATATTTTTTGTTGGATTTTGTCTTGAATAGTTAAAGCTTTTAGACGAGTAGACTACTTAACATGGCACATAATGCGTTGTTGATTGTTATGTCATCCTACTACTGTATTTTTCCTTTCTCCATGTGGTTTATTTATACATTTTTTCTCTATTACTTATTGTTTTAAACTGTTAAAAAGAAAATTCCAAATTTCGTTAGTTAAGTAAAGAATACATATTCCTCTTAACTCATTCTTGTGGATGATTATGCACATGCAAGCATTGCTTACAGTTCAATATGTGAAAAGCTGTTCATCTCCAGATGCTGAAGCATTTACTCTTGTTTCAGGAATGTACTAAGGTTGGAATCGGTATTTTTCCATTTCTGCGTTGGTGCACATGTATAGTATTTAAGTCATAGGTTTGAACGAGTATGAGGAGAAAAAATTGTTGCTCAAGCAGTTGAGCTAATTTATGTCTCTCTTTTTATCATATACTCCCTCCGTCCCACGTCACTTGAGACCTAAGAAGTGGGCACGGTAACTAAGGAAAAAGAATAAACTAAGGAAAATGTGTGGTAGAAAATGAGGAGAGAGAATGAGTGGGATTAAAAGTAGGTTGATTGAATTAATTGTGTGGTGGAAAATAAAGAGAGAGAATGAGTGGGTGGGGTAGATGGAATATAAAATAATAAAATCATTGCCATATTGGGAGGTCTCAAGTGAAGTGGGACGGCCCAAAATGGAATAAAGTCTCAGGTGAGGTGGGACGGAGGGAGTAGTATAAAATATGTAACAGTTTCTGAACTGATATCTTGCTGCATATAGTGGAAAAGTTGTACATTATCATATAGATGAGTCCTGCCTCATAGCCTTCATGTTCTTTTTCTACATACCTATTAGTCTTATGTAGCAGGCTTGTCTAGAACTGCAGGGGCTTGGCATAACCTTGGTGATACAAGTAATAATGTTTAATGTATATGCAGGAAGAAAAGGAGTCAAAGGTGCACAACCAGGTCCTGTGCTCTCATGGTTACAAAGAGTTAAAATTGCTGTTGGGGCTGCAAAAGGACTGGAATATTTGCATGAAAAGGCACAGCCTCATATTATCCATCGTGATATTAAGTCGAGCAATGTTTTGCTTTTTGATGACGACGTTGCTAAAATTGCGGATTTTGATTTGTCAAACCAAGCCCCAGACATGGCAGCACGCCTTCACTCTACGCGTGTTCTCGGCACCTTTGGTTATCATGCTCCTGAGTAAGCCTTTTATTGGATCTGTAAGATTGAATTTTTTTTCTCTTTCCCATTCCCCCCTTTCCAATTTTAATGAACTTAATTGCTCATATTGTACTAAGAGTTTGCCAGCAAAAGTTGAATAACTGAGAAGGTGCAATTTAATAAAATCTTAGCTATAGGTTACTTGTTTACGATGCAGAGGATTACTTGTAAGGAAATAAGTACAGTATGAAAGATATTTAAGTACAGCATATGAGCAAACCTAGTCTTCTAACTCTAGCCGGAATCCACTAATGGCACTTGTTGCAATGTGGCCAAGCTTTAACCAGGAGCACGTGTACTATGATGGAATTAGAGATATATTTCCTCTGTCCCTGAAGGAGTGTCCGTTTTTGTATATTTTACGTAACTTAATGAAGTTGACACTCAAGCACTTTTGCATATACATAAGTACCTTTAGTGCTTGTTTGGTACGAAAGGATCAGGATTCCTTTCCATGCTATTTATGTGATCATGCAATGAAAATGTATTAAAACATGAAATTCAATGGTCATTGCGCACCAAACAACCACTCAATGAACTCACAATGTCATTACAAGTGCAAATTGGAGCAGAATACTCCCTCCATCTCGAAAAGATAGTACCTTTGACTTTTGTTGGTCACCACAAGTGAACTTTGACCAAACATTAATGTCAATCTAATGATTCCAGTGAAATTCTTAAATTCTAATGATTCCAGTGAAATTCTTAAATTTAGAGTTTCACTAGGATGATTAGATCGCCATCAATATTTGGTCAAAGGTCACTTGTGCTGACAATCATAAATCAAATGAAACTATCTTTCCGGACGGAGGGGGCAGTTTTTAAGGCAATTTTATTATATTGTTTAGAAATTGAACACTCATTTAGGGACATATGGATTAGTAGGTTTATCACTTTTTAAAGCATACATTACACATAGGCCAGGTGGAAAGTCAGTTTTTGGAAACCGGTATTTGTACAAGAAAGCATGTTCGCTTGAACCTGGCTTATTTGGTTTTCTGTGGCAGATATGCAATGACTGGACAGCTGAGTTCAAAGAGTGATGTTTACAGCTTTGGAGTTGTTCTTCTTGAACTCTTGACTGGCCGTAAACCTGTTGACCATACATTGCCACGTGGACAGCAGAGTCTAGTGACATGGGTAATCACTTGAGCTAGTTCTTTTTCCTTATAGCCAATATTAGCTCTTTTTATTTTGTGACTATTTTTATCTGTCTAATCTTGTTCTTATTGTGTCAGGCAACACCTAAACTCAGTGAAGATAAGGTGAAACAGTGTGTTGATACTAGATTGGGTGGAGAATACCCTCCCAAGGCAGTTGCAAAGGTATTACAGAAGACCCTTTGACTTCTTTCTGATTATGGCACTCGTTGAAGATATTAAATCACCTGTGACAGTTTTGTTTGTCAGAACTGGGCTAGAATTAGGGTGAGGGAAATGGCTTGTGTGCGGTTATCCACTAAGACTTTATAGTGCGTGATTTGGATTATTGTACAAGTCCAAATCATGATTTGTAAAGTCTTACTCCCTCCGTCCCAAATTGAATGCCCAAAAAAAATCAATTGGCTCTTGATCAAGTGCTTTTTTGAAAATATTTTGGACATTCGTTTTGGGACAAAGGGAGTAATAATATTTAACCCATGGATAAACTGTTGCTAAGCCTATCCTATCATGGAATGACTAATTCCGTTGACCAGTCAATTTCCGTGCTCCGTGTTTTTGGCTGAATTCTCCAATTCAAGAGGTGACAGCGATTCCACTAAAGATCACTCTGCTGAAATCGGTTATTTTAATTCGACAAATTACCCCTTCATTACTCTGATCCCAAACCTAAGTCACTTTTCTCTACATTAACTGTCCTTATCTTCATATTCCATTCTAGTTGATCATTATGGACAGTAGAGCAAAATCACTCCGTAACATAATGGTGCTTCCATACTGGCATAATTTCCAAGTATTAACTGATGTGTGTGCTGTCTTGTCTCAGAGCTTTAGTACATTTTTAAATGAAAATGTTAAAATTTGAATCCTCCGTTTCTTGTGATGTGTGGTGAAAAACAGATGGCTGCAGTAGCTGCATTGTGTGTGCAGTATGAAGCAGATTTCAGGCCAAACATGAGCATTGTTGTTAAAGCACTTCAACCCCTGATGAACGCTCGCTCTCTACCCCACAATGAAACATCGCACTTGTGAATTCAACCCTATCCTATAGCCACAAACATGCTGTAGATCATGTACTGTAACTGGGTACCATACAGTGATTGCAAGTTTATTTTTTTTTTTTTTGAAATGTGCAAAAAATCGTTTTGCAGATACAACTGGAATTCCCTATTCTTTTCTTTTGGAGTTGTATCAAAGGTTTAGTTAACTGCGCTCCTTAATTCTTGTGGAGTTATATGCATTGACATTCTTAGTAAGACTGTCCTAATATGTGTCATAGCAAAGTTGATTCTTTGTCCATAAAAAATAAGTTTGAGGAATGCCATTTTCACAAAATATATCAGCCAGGTTGAATGGGATCTGACATGTTATTGTTTTTTTTTTTACACAAAAACTGGACATGTTAGAGCAATAACAAGACTTGATAAGAAAAGCGAGCGATCACAAGAACACAGATATACGTGGTTCACCAACTTGGCTACGTCCACGGGGAGGGGAGAGAATATTATTATCAATCTGGAGAAACAATTACAAGATCACACTATTACTGCTGCACGAATTATTGATCACAATAATTCCTAACTGTGCAACTGTAGAATTACAGACCTTGCTCTGAGCACTCCAATAATTTGTCTATGACAATCTGAGGTGTGATTTTAATCTAAACTACTGGCCTCTATTTATACTAGTAAAGTTTATCTCAAAATCTCTAAGGAACTTGGAAACCTAGTCCAAAACTGACTTGGAAACCTTCCTTCTGCGCTTTGTCCCGGAATTACGAAATCTCTCTGTTGTTTAATCCTTTAACTCAGGGTCCCAAATTCAAAGGCATTAACCCAACAATCTCCACCTTGACTTTGAATCTCCATGACAACAAACCTTTTCTCCCCCCTCGCCTCTTCTGCTATCTAATAGCTGCGAACAATCTGCAAGTCCAAACAATGTTGGAACTTGCTTCCCGTCACGAGTTTTGTGAACATGTCTGCAGGGTTGTTCGGCGTCCCTACCTTCACCTTTACCCGTTTCTCATCCCTTAGGAAATGATATCTGACATCAATGTGCTTGGTCCTCTCATGATGAACCCCAAGATTGCTGATCAATCCCTTCAACCATATTCCTTCCTTAGCGGACTCTGTCAATGCCACGTATTCTGCCTCTGTTGTAGACAACGTCACTGTTGCCTGCAACGTAGCCTTACAACTGACAACTGACCCACCAAGCGTGAACACATATCCGGTCTTCGATCTTCTTGTATCAACATCATCCAAATCTGAGAAACCCTTGACTGCACATTCTGTCCCATCTCCACAGACGAGTCTGACGTCGCTAGTGCGCACTGTAGTATACATCAAACTACCAACTGCACTAGCATAGGATACTGGAGCCATATACTCTTTCTCCTCAACCGATTTGGGCCCAAACGCGACTGTATGTGCATTTACTGCACCCGGAGTATCTATAGTCTTAGCTGTCGACCCTCCAAACCTTTCTGAAACTTTCTTGATGTATCTTTTCTGGGATAAGAACAGTTTCCGTTTGGCTCTGTCTCTATAGATCTCCATACCCAGAATTTTCTTCGCGTTACCCAAACCCTTCATCTCTGCGACCAATAAGCCTTTCGACTTCTGAATCTCTGACTTCTTGACTGCTGCTATCATATAGCTGTCAAATCTCTTGTACCACTGCCTAGGCGATTGCTTCAATCTACAAACTTGATCTTCCTTACCAGGAACTTGGAATCCTTCCGACTCTATCATGTATATCCCTCCTTCTATTGCTAGCAACACTCTGATCGAAGTGTGTCTGACCACTGTTAAGAAGATCCCATTGTAGTCCACCTCTTCTTTCTGTGTGAAACCCCTTGCAACAACTTGAGCTTTATACTTGAACCCTTCTGCCGGTGACATCCTTTCCCTTTTCTTGAAGATCCACTTGCAAGTCACAATCTTTCTGCCTTCTGGCCTTGTGGTCAACTCCCAAGTCTGATTCCTGTGAAGAGACTCCATCTCATCACCTATAGCCGCATACCACTGAGATGACTCTGAACATGTTATTTCTTCCTTGAAAGTAGAAGATTCCGTAAGAACGGGCTTTACTTCCCCAGCAATCTGCAGTGCATAAGACACCAAGTTTTCAAATTCATACCTCTCCAGAGGCTTCCCGAAATTAGCTCTTCTAGACCTTCTTTGTGCTAACCCATGTTCCTCGGGAACTGAACTTGAACTGTCTGGTGCTTCAGTCTCTGTCTCTGTTGGTGGATCCTGATCAACATGTGACTGTGGGACAACTAACTCTTCAGTATCTTGTTGCTCCACCTGTTTTTCAACATCTGACTGTGGGACAACTAACTCTCCAGTATCTTGTTGCTCCACCTGTTTATCAACACCACCAACACTTGAAACAATCGTGGATTTACCAGTCCATACCTCATAGGGAACTTTGAGGCCAATACCGGTATGAAGTCCATGATTAATCAAGTAACATGTTATATTAAGCGCTTCTGCCCAGAAACGTTTAGACAACTCTGTATTGGAGAGCATGCACAACGCTCCCACAAGCCATGTCTGATTCATCCGTTCTGCTACACCATTCTGCTGTGGCGTGCCTCTGCTGGTGAGATGTCTAGAAATCTCAACCTGTCTGCAAAACGAATCGAACTCAGTACTGCAGAACTCCAAACCATTATCTGTCCGGAGCTTCTTGATCTTCTTCTCTGTCTGGTTCTTTACTACTGTCTTCCAGCCCTTGAAATTCCTTAGGACCCCATTCTTGTGCTCCATGATAACCACCCAAGGCCTCCTTGAAATTCTTTAGGACCCCATTCCTTTATCTCTTTGCAGAAATTACAGATATCCCCAGGTTTTGGACCCTTCTTG
This sequence comes from Campanula takesimana, assembly GCA_026119855.1. NCBI lineage: Eukaryota > Viridiplantae > Streptophyta > Magnoliopsida > Asterales > Campanulaceae > Campanula > Campanula takesimana. The sequence continues at coordinate 25,049 of JAOWBW010001907.1, read as the reverse complement.
TGTGAAGAATTACCTTGATTGTTCTTCCTCCCACTAGAACCCCTGCTGTTGCTACTACTAGCAACCAAACCTGATGACTGGGTACCTGCCTCATTCCCACTCGCCTTTCGGCGCAATTCCCTCGTCTTGAGAGAAGTTTTCACTTCCTCTAGAGAGATCCCATCTTTACGATTTATGCACGAATCGACATAATGTTCATAAGACATAGGTAAAGATACTAAAAGCTGCAAGGCTGCATCCTCGTCATCAACAACTACTCCTATATTACGTAGTTCAAGTAATGCAGAAGTAAATCTGTCAAGATGATCATTTATGGGCGTACCTTCAGTCATACGACAATCATATAGCTTCTTCTTCAGGTATAACTTGTTGGCCAATGAACGTGTCAAGTACATATCTTCCAACTTTAACCAAAGATCGCTTCCGGAGTCTGTTCCTGCAACATTGGTTAGGATCTCATCATCCAACTGTCTGATGATCTTGGCGTGAGCCTTCTGATCTAACTTCTTCAATGCCGCCACCTCCTTCGCTGCTGCTATCTTGTCCTTCTCTGACTGTTCTGCTGTAACTTCTATGGTGACTGTCGTATCCTTGGAATCCTTACGATCCCTGATTGCAATCTCCAACAGTTCCCATAAATCTTTGTCTATCAACAAAGCCTTCATCTTGATCTGCCAGAGAGAAAAACTATTCTTCCCATTGAACTTGTCGATCGAATCTGCTCCTTGACCCATCTTCTTGTTCTCTGCAGCGGAATCCCTGAATATCTAACCATGAACCAAAGCTCTGGTGCCACTAAGAGAAATTGCAACAAGAAACTCCAAACGCATACAATCGAAGACAAAACAGCAGCAGCTTCTGTCCGGATATAATTTCGGATGCTACGGACATCAAAATCCGATCTCCACCGTTCAGATCGAAGATCTATGAGTCCCCAAGCTACTCACCGAAAATCAGCACGATCCAACGGTGAACGAATGCGCTACGCCTTTTTCTTCACCGCTGCGCTTGATAAAAACGGATCAGAAACTGCTACCTTGTTTTTCTTCGATCTTGGATCTCTTCCGTCGATGCTAATTCTCCTTTTCAACCAAGCTCTGATGCCACTTGTTAGAGCAATAACAAGACTTGATAAGAAAAGCGAGCGATCACAAGAACACAGATATACGTGGTTCACCAACTTGGCTACGTCCACGGGGAGGGGAGAGAATATTATTATCAATCTGGAGAAACAATTACAAGATCACACTATTACTGCTGCACGAATTATTGATCACAATAATTCCTAACTGTGCAACTGTAGAATTACAGACCTTGCTCTGAGCACTCCAATAATTTGTCTATGACAATCTGAGGTGTGATTTTAATCTAAACTACTGGCCTCTATTTATACTAGTAAAGTTTATCTCAAAATCTCTAAGGAACTTGGAAACCTAGTCCAAAACTGACTTGGAAACCTTCCTTCTGCGCTCTGTCCCGGAATTACGAAATCTCTCTGTTGTTTAATCCTTTAACTCAGGGTCCCAAATTCAAAGGCATTAACCCAACAGGACAAATAGATGATGAAAGCAAATTGTGCACTTGATGGAATTAGCTACACTTTTATGTGCATTAACATGACGATATCGTTATCATAAGCCAATTACAAACCCAAAAATCAGTAACACCATTATCAAAAGCCCATAAATTTCTTTACAAAATTGATCAAAATTATTCACACTTATAAATTGAAAGAAATGCCTCGTTAACTCTTGTTCACGACAAGGAAAACGCATTTGTGATAGTGATAGCTACTAAAAACTAAAGGTCGGACCATCTTTTATTAATCACCCCCAAAGAAACAACTGTACAAACCACCAACTGGAGTTCGCTTCCATTCTGCTTGTTCTGATCAAGTGAGGCAGACGGCAAATAACTTGGAAGGTAGAAACAATGACAAAATTACCCTTTCCGCCAATAAAACTTGAGTTTCATAGTTTGTTGTAATTTGCCACCGGCTTGCTTGCCTACCCCTTATCTTCTCTTCGCGATGAGAAAACTGATTCTTGATTGGTACTCCTGTCAGCATTTGAGTTTTCTGGTTCCATGCCACCAGCTTGGCTCCTTCGTCTTCTCCGGCCCTAAATTTCAGAAAGATTTTTATTTATTATAATGCACACACACAAACATACATTATGAGTTTAAGAGTTTAAAATCACACCTCTCGTGCTAATGGATATTCTTCAGACTCAAGCATGCGCACGACTTCACCCATGGTTAGTCTCTTGTCAGAATCAGGGTCAACACACCTCAAAGCAGTCAAAAGGGCTCGTTTAAGTGCACTTCTAGACGGTCTTGTACCAATGTTAGGGTCCACAACTTCTTCCGACCGCCTATTGCCAACCATCATCTTGAGCCAGTCAACCAGGTTTACCTGAAAGAGACAGATATGATGCAACATTACAACAAATTATACTCATGTTGCCAATATTAAATGGTACATGTATCCTGTGGGGGCAAGCCCTCCAATTATAATGAAAGGTCACCAGTAAGAATTTTGGATCATAAATCAACAGGGTACATTTGTGTTTTTTTTTTTTTTTTTTTAGTAACATTTATTTGCATAAAAACGTTAGCCACTAATAACAATAAAAAAACACAATACTTTCTCATCGATAAAAAATCCTTACGCTGTTTGACCAAGTAAAATGGATGATAAAGAACAGACACACACACACACACACACACAAAACTGATGCATCAAGGGAGTGTAAACGCTTTCTGTACCTCATCTGCAGGTCGTCCATAATCCACTGGATCTCTTCCAGTAATTGCCTCCAAGAGCACAACACCGAAACTATAAACATCACTCTTCTCATTCAGAAGGCCACTATTTGCATATTCAGGTGCTACATATCTGTAGATTTGGGCAACAAGTAGGGAGGGGCGAGATAAGAAATATTATCAACACAAACAGCATTTTAAGGATTCCTAATAACCCTGTTTCTATACGAGTGTAATGTCCATTTTTTAACAAATAGAGTTCCTAAATGACTGTCCATTTTCAAGTGAAGCTACTAAAGCAACCTCATGATCTATCATCTTCCAATTTGGAATTGCAGGGACAAAACGTGCTCATTAAAAGAATTTGTGTATATGCACCACTGAAAAAGCTGAAAAGTCAACTTTCTTGCTTTACTTGAAGCTTGAAAAGATACCCATTTAGAGAGTAACTAAGAGAAATGAAGAATGAAGAAATAATAGATATTGCTTACCCAAAGGTGCCCATAACTCTGGTTGTAATATGACTCTTCCCGGCACCCAACATCTTGGCAAGACCGAAATCAGATAGCTTTGCATTGAAATCATCATCAAGTAGAATATTGCTAGACTTGATGTCTCGATGAACCACTTTCGGCTCAATGGCCTCGTGCAAGTATGCAAGCCTGCAAAAATAATGTCGATGAAAAACTGAATCAAAGTGAGTACCTAGTTTAAGTGTCCTAAATAAAAACTATATAGACTTACGCCTTAGCAGTGCCAAGAACGACTTTCATGCGGGCCTCCCAAGTAAGATATCCATGCTGATGCATAGCACCATGAAGCCATTGCTCTAAATTTCCATTGCTTACATACTCGTATACCAACATCCTACACATTTTTCATAAAAAGAAAATCAATGATCCGTTAAAACTCCCAACAAAAAGTTTTTTTATCAGATGATCTAAATTACCGCCTGTACATTATAAAGTAAAGCTAGCAACTTTTGCTCTTCGCTATGATTCATGTATTAGCAGGACAATACACAGTCAACCCCTGCAAGCAGACTGATCCGTATATTGAACCCATGATCAGGACCTCACGGGCTTAAGGGGCTATCTACTAGGAAAAAATATACTCCCTTTGTCCCTAAATGAACGTCTTTTTTGAAAATAACTTTCACTCTGAAAGTTTTTTTTTTTCGAAATTTTTTCACTAGTGCTTTTCTACATGCAAAATTATTTGTTTAGGAAGTGGATAATAGGAATATGTTTGCATCTTTATCACTAAATTGTATAAAAAAAAAATTATCATTCTCCTGATGTCCCTTAAAATGAAACTTACATTCATTTAGGGACGGAGGAGTAATAAAGCTAAAGCTAAGAAGTTTACAAGAGAACTAATACCTGTGGGTTCCCTCGATACAGTACCCCAAAAGCGGAACCAAGTTCTTATGCCTCACGTGACCGATGGCTTCGACTTCAACCCTGAATTCCTTCTCTGCTTGTCCTCTATAGCCAAGAAATACAGGAAAATTACATTAGCTACATAACCGAATGTACTAACAAGAAATAAAGTAATGCAACAAAAGGAATCAGGTCAGCATACAGATTGTTTAGAAGCTTCTTAACAGCGACAGGAGATCCATTAACAAGATGGCCGTGATAAACGATACCATATCCTCCCTCACCAATAACATTATCTTTGGAAAACCTATTAGTAGCAATTTCTAGATCCCGCATTGTAAACCAATGGCCCCAACCAAGGTGAGAAAACTCGGGTAGTCCGGACAAAGGGGAAGGTGCCGTTATCGGATGTGAAAACGCTCGTTCAATATAAGATGTTTCCTTCTCACCCGAATCATCATTCTCGAGATGATTAAATGATCCTGACTGGCTGCTATAATCAGCATACTTTGACTTGTCAATACTCGAGTTCACCAAAAGCTTATCCGAGTCCTTGTAATTGAACTTGTCTCTTAGAGTGTGCGAATCATTGACATGCCCAACAAAAATTGTTTGCCGAATTTTGATCAACCCTGATCTCTTTAAATTCACTAGATACAGCTGGCTTCTGGGTAACAGGACTTAACCTCTTGGATGTCTTTCTAGAAAGATAAAAAGAAAGGGCGATGAGGATAATTACTCCCACACAGATTGCCACTACAGACCACACCTCAAGGTTAAAGAAACCAGTACCATTTCTTTCAGAAAGAAACCCATGCAAGTTAGATGAGACAAGAATTAGTATGCTCATCCGTAATTGACTACGGAGTATTATACATACGCTTCCATAATCTATACTCCAGTTACCCTAGTACAATTTCTTGACATCGAACAAGAATGAATCATAAATAAACCTCAGAACAGAGAAATACATTGAACAAAATGAACCTGTATAATATACACAAGAACACAGAGAGTAGCGGAACTTATAAAGTTGTCACTTGTTGTTATCATTTTTGTGCAAAGTTTGAAGCCTGAACTTCACTGAAGGAGAATGTGAATGGGTATAATTGCCTGCTGCATATTCTATTTTTTCATCTTTGTTGATGCATGTTCTTATCCAAATCTAAAGGTAGGAATTGTCTAATTTGGACGAAAGTAAGGAGACTAAGATATGATTGATTTTGAGAAAGGTTCCTTATAACTGGCCTTAGTGTAATTCAGCCGAAAGGTTCCTTATAACTGGCATTAAGTTTTGAGCCCGGCCTGACCGGACCCCAATTTTTTTTTCCGGGGGCTCAAATCCTAGATACACCACTGCTACTATTCTATCGAATAATCCTAGCTACGATATTCCAAATCCAGAAATGGTGCCGGAAGGTTCATCGATTACCGGCCCAACAAGCAACGGTCAAAGCCGTTGCCGGTGAATTGAATCATTTGGATATCGGAGGCCGCCAACAGGTAATTTTATTAGCGGAAAGCTAGATCCTCATATCAATTATCATATTTTCGGAGATCATGATCACGTTATATCTTTGGTAATTTGATTAATGTAAGGCATGTAAATATTTTGGTAATTGTATAGTTTAGGTAATACGTATCAGTCTTGGAAAACAAGACCACCTACTTAGATTAGAACTTTTTGTATTATAAAGGTACGTTGGAGGTGGCATACAGAAACAAGGAAAACCTTCTCAAAATTCTTTAAATTTACTCCAGTAATGATTCATGCTTGAGGCTCCGAATTTTCTCTTCTGCTATCTGTTAGATTGAGCTTTTAGCTATACTTATTTGGTAGCTCGTCGATAATGATAATCTTTTTCAAAATCATGATAGTTCGGAATGTTGATGCTTTTTGTGTTTCTGGTGATTTACAAATAAAAAGCTGCATTACCGAACCAAACCAACAATAGAGTGCGTTCTGTTTTTTGTAGATGAGTTGAGATGCTGTGGTGGTTGTGTGTTGAAGTAGGATCTTGGAACGATGAGATTTAAGATGAGCATGTTTCACTGTCAAATGGTAGATACAAAGTTGCTTGAAATGGTTGACATAAACATTATCTTTAGTTTAAATGTTGAACGCGCAGAATATTTACTTCTGATATTAGGGCTTGGTTTCTAATATTTTAAGTGTGAAATTTTGATTTACTAACTGAAAAGTGAATGAGATTTAAAGGCGTGCAGTTTCACACGGAAGACACCCCCCCCCCCTCCCCGTCTGCACCAGGTTGGCCATCTGATTGATGTTATGTTCACCATAGAATGATTGTGAATATTAGGGATTCCAACTTCTAGTTACAACTTTCCGTCCCGACTTTCATGGCACAACATGTGATTTGTTAGTTTTTAACCCAGGCCCATACAGGAGATATAATGTCATCTAATCTCATCTAGAGCCAAATGGATTAGGATGGAAAGTTGAGTCCTCACTCCCTAGCATCACTCCTTACACGTGTCAGAATGTTGAAAGTGACATTTTGATTTTGCAACAATCATTCAGTCAGTTACATTTCTTCATGAATTGATAGCAAGTCGGAGATGTGAGAACCATTTTGAATTATTATAGTGATGCTCCTGTTTGGAAAAGAAAAGTTGAAATAAAGTTTATGCTCATGTTGGGACAGAGGTCATGCATTGCTATATTCGGCGATGCTTGCTCAGTTTTCACCAGTATGGTGCCGTTATAATTAAGCTTCTCTAGAAATTTTGAATCCTCCTTCCAGAGTCTGAATTGAATTTGGTGTTATATCCTTATCTTAGCATATAATGTTTGAGGAATAGGTCACTCTTGTCTTCTTTCTAATTGGTTAAGGGAGAAAAGAGGCGTCATGATCTCCACTGTAAACAAGACATAATAGGACCTCCATTGATGCTTTAAAAGGTAGTGAACGAAAGTTAATTTAATACTGTGCAAATCAAGAACTACTTTTCCTCAACTTTTATTGTAGCCGTTTTTCTCTTTGAAAGCCTGGTTCTCGATTTATGTTGAATCCCCCTCCGTGAGGTCTACTACTCGTGAATCATGTTTATTTAGATATACGCATGGATTGGTTGCAACTCTGCCAAATTCGGAAGTTTATATGCTGCTGCACCTACTAGACCAGTAAGTTCATCATTTATATACTTCGTTTTAGATCTGCTCAAGATTTTGATGGTTAATCTTTTGGGGTTAGTTTTCACTTCAATTTTTCTTTTAAAAAAATAAACCTTTTTTACTTGTTGATCAATGTAAGTTTCTCATCAAAGAACATTTAACAAGATTTTCAGGATAGGAAGTATGAAACATTTAAATTCTGGTATCTAGTCCGTTCAATGTATTGTAGTTATCATCAGCCAGTTACCACCACACCTTCACCAGGACTATATTCACCTTATTTCTTATGATCATTGTGCAGAACAACACAGTCAGTGTCACTTCTCTGCTTGGAGGATCTTCCGATAAGACGGGATATTCAATTGCTCATCGGATAGGTACATTAATGTATTAAAATATTCGGATCCTGTTTAGTTTGTTGCATAACATTTTCTGGTAAAATTTATGGTGACAATCTATCAATAATTTCCTTTTAATTTTTCATGAATCATTTTGAATTATCATTTACTTCATTGGTTTTCGATTTGCAATTGTTTTGTGTTGCAGTTTGTGACTTTTATATTTACTTAAAAGGTGAATAGTTTCTGAAACATTTATTCCTGAATTAGTTGTGCGTCAATTGGAATATTCTCTACAAGTCCATCCGTTAACATGAGTTCTTTTCCTACAGTAATAAGGACCGGTCTTAATGTAACGTTGGCGTGTAACATTCCAAAGGATAACCCAATGCTTGAGGTTGGTTCTCTCTCCCTCTCAAACACACACTTTTTTTTTTCATGATTGGTACGCTTTTTTTTTTTACCTAGCCTGATTTTAAACTTTGGGCGGTGGGGTTAAGGTTGCTGCTCAAAATAAGCTAGTAGAGAAGCTGATCACTCTTGGTTACGCAAAGCCCAAAACCTTAAATGGGTGAAATTTCCAAGAGTTGGCTCTCGAGGTATGATGCCTCAGTTCAATTTCATTACCTATAACAAGTTTCTTTACCTTATAAATTATGGCTTCTTTTTTGTTGAGCTCTTAATACATTTTTCACATTGTATCCACGAGCACATGTAACAAGATTTTTAATTGCTAATCCTTCTTTTTAAATTTATTTATTTACTACTCCCTCCATCCTGGACTAAGATTCTTAGTTTGACTTTACATGGAGAGTAAATGATGTGAGTATATGAAAAGTAAACTAGGAGAAAGTAGGAGAGAGAAAGTGGGTTGAAAGTTTTTGTTGTGAGAATGACAAGTGGGTCCCATTGTCCATTTTAAATAATAAATCAACTAAGAACCTTATTCTGAGACAAACCAAAAAAGAAAGTAAGAACCTTAGTCTGGGACAGAGGGAGTATTATTATTAAGGAGATTAGGTTCTGAAAGACATGTTGACACGAAGATAAGCTACTCAAATAGTCGAATATGCAAGTCCTGTTACCATTAATCTGATGCATTAGACATCTTGGGTAGTTCAGTTTACATAACACTTAACTTACTCATACTGCGAGTAGAATGTAACTAGATAGCATACACAACTCCATTAGTTTGCTGTAGACTGCACTCAAGACCTGACTTGTGGAAGATGTAATCGAGTAGTTATCTTAAATGAGTTATGGACTTCTTTCCGTAGAATCCGTGCATTACACAAGTACACCTATCCTAGTGCATTAGCCACCCCAAGGATGATGATTTCTGCTTCCACGCTGCAGCTGTCCTTGTAGACAAGTCCCTTGTTCGCTTGATACAAGTAACTGAGAGGTATATATCTTGACCAGCCACATTCGTGACTTAAAGCACTGAACCAGTGATTGGCTGCAATATGTTAATTATAGAACATTGTGTTAGAAACTTAATATAGCTATTAGCCAAATGATAATTTTCAAATGGGACAGCCAAAACAGTCGTGAAAGATAAGTTTGGGTGTAATGTGTTGCAAAAGTGGCTAGTTATATTCACCTTTACCAGACAGATGCCTGGCATTCACTTGGTCTAGTATACGCAGAGTGAACTCCGCATATATCTTAGTAGCAGGAGGTAGGGTCGAAGGCTCAGCCAAACCAACATAGAGAGATAGATGACTGTCCATACCATCACCTTTTCCATTGGGATATAGCTGCATCTTCCTGTGAAGCACAAACAATAGGCATATAGTCAAAAAAAAAGTATTAAAAGCATTCCGTTTGGGCACTATGGATGAAATATATATAAAAAAAAAAAAAAATGATTGTGGATACCATTTGTGATTTCCGGCATTAAATATGGATGAGTCTTGACTAATTCCAGTGATCTTCCAGTAGTTGTCAATTTTCCAGGTGTGCTTGTAAGTAATAGCATTCTTTATCATTGACAAGCACTCAGCTTTCCCTTTACATGTTTCTTTGCAGACAAAAACCTCCACTCCAAATATGCAGGTGTCATCAATGAGATATCCACTTGAGGAATCATTAAATGCCTTAAGAGGGACACATTGGTCAAACCCCCACTCAAGCTTCATTCTATGAAAACGTTTTTCCTTTCCGGCAGCATCTGCCAGAGATTATTGACAGAATTTAGCCTGTGAGTCGTATACTTCACATGTAATGCTACTTTGGCATCAAAAGTGACATAATGCATAACAATCTTTAAGCATTCTGAAACATGTAAAATATGGTCATACACCCATAAGATGTATGGGTGTAGTCTTTAATATAAACATGAAGGTTTTTGTATTTCTTATTTTGGAATACTATCATATGGATTCTCGAAATCCACTTTTGCTGCAGATGTTGGTTCTCTAAATCCCATCATTAGTTGAATGCTTACATAGAACTAACGTGAACCCTGGGGAGAAGAAGCAGAACAATAATGTCAAGAAAAGTATACCTTCAAGTTTGAGGTAATTGTCCTTGTTCTGATCGAGTAGAAATATCCGGAAATTAGCAAACACCTCCCAACCTGGGGGAAGATCACCAACTTGTGCCATAGCAAGGTAAGCTGATAAGTATTCCGCAACACCTTTGTTCTTGTTCCCATGTGGGTGCACTATCAACTTCCTGCGACATTGTTGTGATGTTGTTAGTTTGAATTATTGATCAATGTCATATTGCGGGTGAAAAGGGAAGGATAGGAAATTGTGGAATATATGAAAATACCATTTGTAGCCTCCAGCTTCAAATTGGCTAGACTCATATCTCTCTATTTTACTTTCTGCCATTTGAGAAAACTGCTGGAACTTGACTGTGTAATGAGTTGGTGGTGTCTCAGATATCGTTCGTGAAACCCCTAGTCAAGGAAAGTAGATAATCAATTATGCTGAACTTGGAATGTAAAGTTTGTCAATGTTTAGAAGTGCAGTGTTTTTACATCAATTTGTGCATGTTGATGAAATGGAACATACCGTCTTGTTCATCGAGTGTCGTGACAGTTTTCTTACTTGTTGCCATTGCAATAAAAATCAAAGCAAAAACCAAATAGTTGAATTGGTAATAGTAATAGAAGATTGAGAAGTGTTGTTTTGGGGGAAGCTCATCCTCTTTTCTTATACAAGGTCATATATTCCTAACTTTTTGTTTGTCCACCCAAACACAATTCATTCTGCCATTGCTTTGCCTTGTTTGGGAAAATATCCAACTTTTGGGAAAGCATGTTAATGTTGTTATGTCTGGCGGGTCAAGTTAAGGTCACATAATACATACGCCTTTATTATTATAATTATAATTATAATTGGCGTGATTTCTATCTTAAAAATGCAAGAAAAGTGGTACGATGATGGTTCTTCCAACACGACTTAAAAAGAAAAATAAATACTCTGTCCCATCTAAAATTGCAAAATTTGCATTTTTTTTTTTTTTTTTTTTTGGGTTCTGCTTAAAATTACAAAAGTCTAGAAAGAAATCTTCAAAATATTTTTTTTTTTATTTTTTTTACAATGAAGTTCAGTTACCATACTCACATCAACTAACTCATTTTATATTTTTATATCTCACCAATAATTCCTATCCCACTAAACTAAAGTATATATGTACTCATAATAACTAAATATTGAGTATATATATATATCTCCTCGTACCATACTTATTGCTACCATACCATTTGAGTGTGCAGTGGATTAAGAAATTATGTTGGAAAAGTTAGTAGATAGTTATTGTCCATTTGAGTGTGCAGTGGATTAAGAAATTATGTTGGAAAAGTTAATGGATAGTTATTGTGAGTGGGTAGGAGAGAGAAAATTGAACATTTTGGGTAAGTAGCAATAAGTATGAGACGCACAAAATAGAAATAAGTAGCGATAAGTATGGGACGGAGGGAGTATATACTCCCTCCGTTTCATGTGAATTGAGACTTATTTCCTTTTTCGTCCGTTCCACATCAGTTGAGACTGCCCAAAATGGCTACCAATCAACTTACTATTCCTCCCATCCATTCTCTCTTCTATTTAATTTCTCATACACACACACATGTTCCCCCTATTCTCTCTCTTACTTTTCTTTAGTTTATGTTCCAAAAAATTTGGTCTCAATTCACATGAAATGAGGGAAAGAAGGGAGTATATAGTATATCTTTAGTTTCCGTGCACATTTTTTATTTAAAAAATATCAAATGGGACGAATGGTTTTTATTGTTTTCCTTTTAAATTTCAAATGGGATGAATGGAATATAGCTTGAATTTTGAAAGTAGTCTTAAAAAAAAACATAATAAATAATGGAAGACTCTTAACGTGAAATATAAACTCAATAAGAAGAAGTTTGTGTTAAATGCCTAAGAAATTACTTCCTTTGTCCCGAAAAAATTATCCCACTTTTATTATGATCTAACACAAATAAACTGGCAATCTTGAAATTTGAAAGATTGTAATTGATAAATGATTAAGTGATTTATCAAATATAATATTTAAAGTTTTATTATGATTATTAGTCAAGGTCAAAAGTTAACGTGTGTTAAAAGAAAACTTGAAACAGAGATGAACAACATATATTTATTATGTATAAAAGGGCATGAATATTCAGATTACAGTATGTCAGTCGTTGGGATCCATACTCCTTTGATCAACTAGCACAGATTAACATGTCTTACACAATACAAGCCTGGGATTTAATAACCAAAAAGGAACATAACACTATGACCACCCAGTTTGTACGCACGTAGGTAGGACTGCCTGCTTCACAAAATACTGCATGCAGCAATTCATAAAAATCCAGTGGATGATTTTAACCAAATAGCTTCAACAGAAATGCCATTTGCATACCTCAACTAAGAACAGATCTTTAGATACCCATCTTCCGTTCCAACAAGAAAGAGTCCCGAGAATGGTTATACTCGATAGTATAGACACGTTCTTTGTTTCACCATCTGCTGTATACAGATGTTGCGGTGTAATCCGATGCTGTCCATCCTATCATAATGCATTTCAAGTGTAGTAAGTCTATTGCTTCACAACTTTAACCTAAAGACAACACATATGAAGATTTTAAAAGTATGTATTCTGCACAGGATATGTACGTTATAATTATTTTAACCATTGTTTTGAAAGCAAAGGATGTCTATATTTCTGTATAATGCCTACGCAATGACTTTATTGCAACTACTCTGGACTTGTAGCACAAAAAAACACACTCTGGACTTAATTCAGGATTTAGTTAAAACTTGTGTGTTCAAGATGCAAGGTATAGTACAAGAAAGTTGGTGGACGTACATCACTTCCCGATCGAGATAAAGAAGAAAGACCAATCTTATTTCTCGATATTGAAATAACATCTTGTCCCCACACTGAGAATGGCCTCTGAAAACAACAGGTTCTGACGTCCAATTTCTGTAAATGTCGAAAAGGGGAGTTAAAAAAATGAAAGGGGAATAAGACAACAATCAAGCGAGGTTACACTTTATTCAATCTTTAGCCATATAAGGTCCTCGAGTTATATTTTCACGGGGAAGATAGCTCATATTTGATGCTGATGCTAATGCTTGGAACATGAGAGAACTGTAGCAATAAAATGCCATCTTTAAAACAAAGATCAAGTTTATTGAGATGATTAAATTGCCATAAATGTTTGGTCAAAGTTCACTTATGTTGACCATAACACATCAAATGGGACTATCTTTCCAGGATGGAGAGGACGAATTTCAATGAACAAATAACTGTACACACTTCTGGATGATAATTCAATCTGGCTGAAAGATAAAGTGGGCTGGTTTGGGGGTGGGAGTGGATAAGGATTAGAACATAATGATCCTTAATATGCTTGACCTTTTTGATGTCACCAAGAGTCAACCTAAAGTCTTCCAAATATCAGGGGCACTTAGGTCACAAGGTAGTATTATTTATATTTTATAAGAACTAAGTATGGTTTAAAAGCTAATTCTTTTCTCACTAATGGTTCAACAGTACTTGCATCATCGACAATCAGGATAAAGATTAAAAAAAATGATAGAAAAAGAGGCTTGTATTAGAAGAAACACAAGAACACAAATGGATGGACAAGCAGTCCACCTACAATCAGGATATAGAATTCATAACAAACAAGCGGAACATGTACTCTGTAACAACAATCTGTTTGCGTGGTAATTGTTCTATAGTATTCATTTGAGAGACCTAAAAGTAACAACAGATAGCTAGAGCCAACAGAACTACCTTCTCAGGTCCCAAACCCGTATAGTCTTGTCGAGAGAGCTGGAAACAATCAAATGATCCTCCGGTGCAGCTAACTGCAGGAATAGTATATAATGAACCAATTTCACAGTGAAGCGATTGGATTATTAACAATAGAGCATACCTTTGTCACATATCCATCATGAGCCTGCCATGAGGCAATTATATTTCCACTCCTCATGTCAAGCAACCTGCATTTACCGGAACTAAGGCCCGCAGCAATCCAAGATGCAGAAGTGACAGCTCCATCAGCTTGCATTTTGTCAGAACCGCTTGAGCATAAGGATGACACCAAACAAGGAAAGTTGGATTCAACAGATTCACTCTTCCACAAATGAAGTTTTTGACCTTGGATGATGTCAATAAATCTGCAAGTCACAGTGACATTAAGCAAAGCATTGTGAACTGAAAAGGATGGTCCCAATGCATGCGGCTCCCATCATTGTAGAAGTTGGGAATTTTGGGAGTTATACCCATATAACGGAGATTAGAGGACTGTTTATGTGCATAATCAAAAAGAACAGACCACAAAAGTTGTTTATGATTAAAATGTCTCGAGGACATGTATCTGACTCTTAAAAGAGATAGTAGTTACCTTAGAGAACCATTTCCAGTGCCCACTACAAGGGAATTAACATTCTCCAGGTAGTGCATAGAAGTATACAAACTTCCATCTAAAGCAGTACTTAATATCCCATTAGACAGGGGATTGAAATTCAGCATATTGGCTTGGTCAGAATTTATCCTTGACACAGAAGCCAAGGGGTTTGCAAGTTGTGCAGAATTTTCAGAAAACTCAGCAAACACGCATATTAATTTCCCAGTATGGCTGTTCCAAACATGTACAGTTCCATCACAAGAAGCCACTCTATCAGAGGAAGCTAGAAGACAAATGTCATTCACAACCTGACAATAGAAACAATAGTTGAAAATGAATCAATGGCCTTTAAACAATGTCATTAGAAAGAGTGGCAAAGCATAAGTCTACATTATGTGAAAGCAACAAAATGAATAGTATACAAGGCCATAGACTGCAAAACATAAAGGAGCCTCCAATTGTTTTACAATGTTTTTCGGCAAGTCGGTTTTGCTGAACTGCTTGAACGTAAAGGTCTAACACCATATACTATTCCGCCAATTATTTTACTAGCAGACAGACCTAATTTTGACCCACCAGATGGCACCCATCACCATCACTATGCACTTCGTAGAAAAACTTATCCTCAAATTTTATAAATTATTACCAATATTAAAAAGACTGAGGAAATAAAAAGGCAAAGCCCGAACAACAAGATCTTAATAGCAATTGATTGTAGTATTATATTATAACCACAGCGGCAGAGGAAACAAACCTCCTCATGGCCATGATAGCCAGATAATGAATTGATTCTACACAGATCCCACTTTAGAACAGTTCCCTTGAATCCTGCACCAACCCCAGCAGTGAAAACAGTACGCTCGTCCTGGCAAACACCAAAAGACCTGAGTGCCCCATGGTGGGCACGGACAGACTGTGTCACTGATGCATTCATCTTCCATGGAATTTCATTATTTGAGCCTCCAACACGACGTATGAAATCAGGTCCATCCCAGCTAGATGCTGGACTTGGGAACCAATTCCACGGTTCCTGTTTTCCAACATATGAAGATGATACATGCCTCTGAATTGGGTTCTGATGATGGTCGTATAATCTCTTATGAGGCATCACGTTTTTGGAACCTTTATTTCCTTGGGATTGCGGAACTGACCACCCAAACCCATTGAGCAACATCTTAGAAGGATTGTATTCAGAAGCTGAGCTCTTGCCCACACTGGACCTTCGAGAATGTGTATTTTCTGGATCATTATGAGATGCTTCTGATGGGTTTTTACACTGATCCAAAACAGTTTCATATGATGAAATTCAACAGCTAATATGAAGAGCATCAAGCACACTCTAGGAGGCAAAAATAAATGCTTACTTTCCAGCCATGATGTCGTAGAAGAAACTGTTCAAGAATCAACCATGTGGTACAGCATTGGCGAAGTTTCTCTATACCAAGAAGAGATGCAAAAGGAGGATATAAAAGCAACCTGCAGAGATCCTTAACTAAGAATACATTTTGAATAGATAAAGTGATTTAAGCATAACAAACTTCACTAAACACGATTTATATGCTCACAAGATCAAATAGAATGAAAACCTACACAAGGTTCATACGGTTATCGATCTGATCATTTTCTACTTTTTTCTTAGGAACTTTTAAGCTTCCACCCAAAGAACCAGAACCACTGTGAGTTTTCTGAGAAAAAGCAAGTTCATCCAATAATTCTTTTAGTTTGGGCATGACATGCAGTGTTGTTAAATCAGGTCCAATTTGCTGAGAAACTGCAACAAGACTTGTAGCTGCAGCCTGACAAACAGAGTGATTACTAAAACATGCTAAAGATCCATCATATTTAAACAACGTTCATCAGTCAAGTATTCACATCAAGAATGAAGTTAATTTGAGCACATTTGAATTGTAATTCTCATACTTCAATCAGCTCCTTCACAACCACTTCTGTGGCAGTAATGCAGCTACACCATCCAATGTCATTAGGCAATCTGTAAGTGCCAAAGTGTTCCAACTCTGCACAGGTTCGGACTTATTCACAAATGAAACACCAATGCAGGAATGAACAACATTTCTAAAGGTACAATCTGTCTGACAATAAAATCCTCTCCAAAAAGACCACCTGAAAGAATAAAGGAAATATTAGCATGCTAGCTATAGATGACTATTCCAAGAAGAGGTTATCCTGGAGAACTGGGAATACCGATTCTAACCACGACATCAATTCCTTCATTGCAGAGTCCTTTCCCGAACCGGTGAATCAGAGGTAAAATTGTCTACGTAAAGACTACTAGGTCAGTACCAACCTCAATTGATCAAATATTAAAGCTAAATGCCTTCATCTATGAATTTACCTGATGAACTGTAATTGGTACACCAAGCTCTTCACTCGAGCCAATTAGTAGCACAGAGGCAGCACTAGCTGAACTTCTATGAGGAGAAACATATAAATTTGATAGAACAATTGGATGTACTTTCTCCAGATATTCTTGTTTCCCAATGCTGCTCCACAACTCCTGGACAAATGAGTCTTGGAGAAGAGAGACTTTCATATGTGAGTAGCCTGCAACCTGCAACAAGTGCCGGACCGTGTAAAATGTGAAAAGATTAAAAAAAAAATTATGTAGAAAATCCGTCTGCTGAAGAACAACACTGTGAACCAACCTGTAGAATCTTCTGGACAGAAGGCAAAACAAGTGTATGTACAGCTTTTAGATTCAGGCACTTCAAGAATTCTTTTAAAATTATGTATGCGCACTCTGCTTCAGTATCTGATAAAGGAGTTAATAGAAGCGGTACGCAATAGGGTGCACACATTTCAGCTGCAAATTTGCCCATATCTCTCAAAATTCCACATTTTACAAAACTTGCAGCATAATGAAGACGGGATCCATCTTTTGATATAAGTTGAAGTGGGGCTAGAAACAAGTAACATGACCTAACTGTTGCCGGGAAATATGGAGACTCCAAAAGGCACTTGGCGGAAGGCCTCCTAGTTACATATAAAACAAGGAAATACTTCAGTTCTGAGAAATCTGAGATGATAAAACAAACAAAAACAACAGCATGCATATATGCTCACTTAAATTCTATGACATTTCTGCTTCATGGGAGACCACTGGCATTCTCCAGTTATAGCAATGGTAAGATTTCTTCTTCTTTCTCTCTCTCTCTCCCCCTCCCCTCTCTCTCTAGTTTTCTAGGATTGATCATACATGCTAATGTGGATCATACATGCTAATGTGGATATCAATAAAGTGAATTAACATCAAAGGGAGCAAAAAAGATGGATGATAAGCATCTTTTCCCCAAATTATATACTAGGAGCGTATAATTAGCATCCTTGTCTCAGCTAACTCCCCCGACATACATAAATTTAGCAATGCAGTGAAAAGGAAATGATATATTGCATGAACTATTCAGCTGCTTTTGTAGGAGTTGTACACACGCCATTGGTTCCTCTTAACTCGTCAATTTAGGAAATCGGACATGTGATAGATAACATACATAACAGAACTTGTAAGTTTGTACCATACAAATGAAGTTTCCTCTCTGGAGAAAATGAAGTTAATAATGATTATTCCCGTCATTAACTCTTTCACTGGATATTGGCTTCTATGATATCATTTGTAATCAGCATTTAGGAAACAAATTACAACGATAAAGCTTCATACCAAGGACAGTTTGATCTTCAAGATTGAAACACAAAATGAACAAACACTAATCAGTCACACAACTTTACACACGACTATGAAAAACTAAATTCTATATTTAGTACACTCGCCAAGTAATACGTAAAAAGAAACAAATAGAGAAATCAGATACTGGTTAAAGTAAATACATCATCATTTGATACAAGACACTCATAGACAAATTTTAGGGGTGCAAGGGAAATCCAGCTTACCTTTTCTCATCCTGCTGAATGCATGCTTCAACCAGGAGTTCAACTTGGGGAGGAAGTTCTTTCATTGCTTTAGGTGATATACCACTCTCTAAGTACGTAGATAATGAGGTTGGATCGAATAGTGGCCTCTTCAAATAAAGTTCAGCTAAGATGCATCCAACTGAAAAAATATCCTTGGCAATATCTTCAGAAAGATTACTCAAACCTGATTTCTGCCTCCAAAGAAAAAGCTCCTGATATCCCCCTGGAGTATCATCATACAAATCGATACACTCAAGAAGAAAATTCAAATCAACGACCGATGGCATTCCAGAGTTTCTGCCAAACTCAGGTACTCTAGATCTGTTTATGATAGAACTCCTACCTGGGGGGTCTTCTAAAGAAGGACTATTCTTAACAAATTCATTTGTATAATAGAGAGGACACAAATGCAACGAATGTTCGCAAAATGCAGCTGCTTCTTCGACTTTTTCTAAATAAGTGGTTCCACAAAGGAGAGGCTCCTCACCTTGAATTCCGTTCACTTGGAAATGTTGCGTGGACTCAGATGTACTTCCAAGAGTTTTCTTGGAAATACTATGACGAGCAGGGTGAGGTCGATTGAAGAGTTGGCGGCGCCCCACTGACCTCGGTATTCTGAGTTCTGAAGGAGGCAGCATAACATTTTTGGCAGTAACAGCTTCCTGACCCGACATTTTGTACCCAAATGTGATGTCTATCCAGTTATGAATTTGGCTTGAAACTCGATCACTTTCTAAAGCATCTCTATGCAATTTAATGAACTCCTCAACACTACCAGCCCATGAAGGTACTGCCAAGTCAGACATGCCCGAATGTCTAGAATGAAATATCTGGGGATCCAAGTAAAATTCAGGGATGCACTCGTCAGGGGTCCATTGGTAAAGTCTTTGCATTGTAGAAGGATACTCATTCGGTTCATATACTGAACGAACAGCCATCCTCAAAACGCTCAAAGGTAACCTCCTTGCTTTGTAACTGCAAACAGCTAGTTCAGATAGACACTCATCTGATACGTGGTGTGGAACTTCAGAAGTTGAATATGTGAAATCCAGCTGTTCATCCCCTTTTGCTAAACGCCACTTGCTTTTACTTAAATCTCGCCATCCGGTATCATTCTTTTCATCAGGTTTGATACTAAAATCAATAACCCATGGCATGACTACGTGAAAGGTGTGATCACCCCACCTTCTCCCAGCTAATCGGTTCAAGAGCAGCAGATATTCAAAATTACTCAATTCTCCCCTCCACCAACTACGAAAACCAGAGTGCCAATCCATAGATCCAGATAAGTTTAGATCAGCATAAATCCCACTGGAGTAGCAGTCTTTCATGCAGCACTCAACTGGGGTAATAAGGCAACCCTTATTTCCAGATTTTGAGTTTATGTTAGAGCTCAACTTCAGCTTATCACCAATATGAAGCCAACACCATAAAGAATCGGTCAAAAGTACATTCGACGGGCAAATACTACCATGGACAACTCCTAAACTATGCATCTGAACCAATGCAGATAGTAGCTGGTATACTAAAAATTTGATATGCCAGTCAGAGTACAAGGCACCGGGGCTGTAGTGAAGGATGTTCTCCAAGGTATAAGAAGCTTTTGGAAGTACTAAAGTGATATGACTTGAGGATTTCATCATCCCCAGAATGGGCACTATGTTTGGGTGCCTAATACAGCCCGGAATACTGTTGTCATCAAAAGATGGTATCCCAGTTAAAGAAAGGAAATTTATGCTATCTCGACAAGTCGCTTTTCCTTCGATCAGGACACTAAGTGAAGACAACATATGATCTTCCAGAAGTCCAGATAAGTACTGTGAAGCAACCTCCTCAAAAACAGAATATGATAAGATGCCATTCCGAGAAACTGGAGCCAAGGCAGTTATTGTCCTCAAGCAAGAAAACCTACCAGACAAATGGCAGGGCGAGCTTTTGCACCCTAATCCAGGTAATGATAAATTTCTGCCACCAGTTGAGAAACACTGAGATTCATATGATTTAGTTTGTAATGTAGTAATTTCATCACCAGGAATTCCAATACTGACCTCCACTTCATCTTGACGGATTACTGATGCAGCCGCATTATCTTTTCCATTTCCATGACTGCCATTAAGATGTTCAAGGCAACATTCCTCACTGAAATTTAAAGGTAAGCGAGAAAACATCATATTGGAGGTTTAACATAAATAATACAAGGATCTTATAAAAAATAAAATAATAATAATAATAATAATAATAATAATAATAATAATAATAATAATAATAATAATAATAATAATAATAATAATAATAATAATAATAATAATAATAATAATAATACAAATTATGTTTGCTCCCCTAAACTATTACCCAAATCCCACTTTGCACCCGCGTGCGAAATTGGCCCTACCCTGATACCTCATGTCTAAAATCATCCCACTTGGCCACCTTCGTCCAACGGATGTTGTTAACTAATGTTAAATTAAAATTCATATTTTAGCTAATTAATAATCTGAAAAGTGTACAATAGTTATTAAATAAATAAATAATAATTAATTAACGTCAAGCGTAAACATTTACACACACCCTTCAAACTGTAATTTATCGTCCGCTAGCATTTCCTTGTAGGATCTCATATGTCCATTGGACGGAGGTGGCTAAGTGGGACTGCTTCAACAATAGGGTACCGAAATGAAATGATTTCCACGTGAGGGTGCAAAGTGAGATTTGGTGTATAGTTTAGAGGGTAAACGTAGTTTGGCCTAATAGAAACATAATAGCTACATTTCTGAATGCATTGTAGTTGCTTCTAAAACAGTTAACTTCATCAAAATCTTGTATCTTTGTATTTATATCCACCTATAATGTACAGTCAACACTAGTCTATCTTCACAAGTTGGCTTGGGTAGAATGTGTGATGGAAAGCTAAGAAAAGTTTCATTAAAGAGATGAAAAATATCCATTAATAAGAACGGGCAATAGCAGCCTATCACTTCCTTCTATTCATGAGATGAGGCCGTAACAGTCTATACAAGATGCTAAAATGTTGGGTCATGCTGAATTGTTGAATGATAACATATTTCCTTGACTACCTTGCACAGCCTAGAATATTGATCATAGAACAATTTCAAGATTAGACTGCCATCCTACCAAAGACACTGATCATTGAACTATTCTAGAACCTACACACGTAATTTGCCTCAATAACCACCCATTAACAAGTTCCTATATTACAAGGGAGTTCTTAAGATAAAGTGCACTCCATTCATCCCAAAATGAGTACTCATCTTTGTTTATGATCTTGAACAAGAATTAACACTCATTTTCTTGACTAAGGGGGTACTATATAGGTGTATAACATGTGCCCCTCAGGCACAATTACCTTTTGCGCTAATATAGTCATATTTATATCTGCCGCTTATATAATCGCAGGAGTTCGCTTTGGATGGAATATCAGCCCCAAATGGATGCCTGACTTATATTAAACTTACACTACCCTTCTACCAACTACGGCTGCTCTATTAAATTCCCAACCAATAGTAACATTCCCAACCAAAAGTAACGAGTAACATTAACCAATGAACAAAAGTTGAGGAATCATAATTACAAAAACAAAATGTTCAACTATCAGAATTAAGCAGGTAGATTGGCCAATAAACACACGATGGGAATAAATTGCTAAATAGATGAGGGATCATACATGTAATTAGCCAAGCAATCGTCTTCACGACTCTGAATATAAACCAATTCAAACTGAGCTGGTGATGCCTCCCCGTCAGGTTTGGAAATCTACATCAAAACAAAAATTTGCACAAATTTATGAACATCAGCAGTTAAAAAAATCCACACAAATAAACACACACCAAGTACCTGGACGACTGCGGATGAGCCGAAGGGGAGAACCGACTCAGGTATTGCATAAATGAAAGTGAGATTTTCGGAGAAATCGGAGCGAATTTGACGTTGGAGACACTCAAAGCACATTTGTTGAGCTTCTTCTCCCATCTTCATTGTTTAATTTTTCACAACTTTTTCCGAGGAGAAAATCATTTTATTAAGGGGAAAATGATAATTTAGGGTTCAAATGTTAATAACGTTAGTCAATTTGGGGTTTTTGGACTACCATATATGCAAACAAAAATCATTTAAGTCAAGCACGTACACTTAACTGGAGTTATTTTAATCGTTTTCTGGGTTTTTTTGTCATTTCACATGGAAAATGTCACTATAAGTTCACCCACTAAATCCGATGAAGATATGCAAAATTGAAGAACATATTCTTCACTCAAGAAACCCCTTTTCTCTTTCTCTTTCCGACTCGTCTCTCTTTCGGCAGACGGCGTCAATAATAGCGCCTCCCCAAATCCCTCTCTTTCTATTGCTAATTGAATCATCCCTATTCAAGCCAAATTTTAAAATAAACTTCAGTTAAATGACATACGCTTTGTACATGCCATTTAACTGGTTTCGTTTATGGAATCGTCAAGAAACCCCTATCTGCACAATTTTTGCAACTTTGGACCCTAAATTGACAAAATTGAAACATCAAACCTGTTGGTCCCAGAGGGCAACAAGGGTATAGAACCGCTAGAGGGGGGATGAATAGCGGTCCGAAACTTTCTAAAATACCCTTAAAATCAACCGAGTACTTATCAGTTTGGCCAACTGCGGTTCAAGGCTCAAGAACCGAACTGATAAAATGCACAGCGGAGTTTGCGGTTTGGCCAAATAGGTTAGTTAAAGAGTTGGGAGGTTTGACTCGGGTTGAGAAAACACTATGATGCAACAGAATAGTTAAACTTAAAGTTTAAAGGAAAACACAATTCATCTTTCAAGTCATTTCGTGTATGGAAGCAAGTTCAAGACCACGAACAAGAAAGATAAATATCAAGACAGAAAATAAAGATCAAACACACAAATTGAAGAGGTTCATTCTTAAATGAACTACGTCCTCTACCTAGATGGTTAGTCTAGGATTTTCTAATAGCTATAAGACTTGTATTAATTTAGAGGAGGTTTTACAAGATGAATCTAAACTCTAAACAATAAGGCTAACCTAAGCTATAATAACAAACGGTGTTTCGAAGTATATAATCTATGTGATCATATAAATCGGGTGTGTGTGTGAAAAGAAATCAAATGCTCTAAGTATCTAAATGATGGTTGAGCAAATAGAATTCTTTCGGTGTAAAGGCTAAGTATGAATGGTTGTTAGGCTTGAAGCTTTGATGAAGAACTGGGTTTGCAATGGAGATGGTTTGAAGATATGAATATCTGGGTTTAACTCTTCAAAGCAAACTTGAATACTTGGGAATGAATCTTTTGAAGCTCAGCAACCTTCATTATTGAATAATGGAGGCTATTTATAGGCAGAGCACCCTTGTGACCGTTGGGTAAAGATTTGAATCAAATATGAAGGATACAGTGCTGTCGAAATCCCATTGGTTGAGCTGTCATTTTCGTCCTTGGTTTTGTCTTGTAGTCCTAGGTAGTTGTTGCACGACTACCTGACATTTGTCCTTTGTTGCAGAAATGACTAACGGTAAACAATTCAAACTGATAGAAAAACCGACATTCCTTGCAGAAACTCCAAGTTAACTTAGAGTTATTTTGACATGACATAACAACATCCTTTTACGGTCAAAAAGGGAATGTTTGTCTAAGAAATAAATGACATCTCTTTAATTCTTCAATAACTGCTCTGCGGTTTCACCAAGCATAGGGGCGG
The DNA here is from genome assembly GCA_026119855.1 of Campanula takesimana. Classification (NCBI taxonomy): domain Eukaryota; kingdom Viridiplantae; phylum Streptophyta; class Magnoliopsida; order Asterales; family Campanulaceae; genus Campanula; species Campanula takesimana. Next base: position 925 of record JAOWBW010001907.1, on the reverse strand, counting down.
TTTGAAGATTGATCTTGATGTGCGGTTTCATCAAACATGCAAACTGCAGTTTGATGAAAACTGAAGAGCTCCATGCTGGCGGTCTCAAGATGACGGCTTGAAGCACTAAACCGCTAATGATATAACCGAACTATACTCAGCCTAGACAACTAAAAAATCTAGAAATGGACTTATCTAAAAAATAAAGTAGAACTTCATTACATGCGGTCCTAAAGTCCATAAAAAGACACGTGGCATGGATCAATCAAATTAAGGTGGGTGTACTAACAATGAATCCTAACAATCTCCCCCTATTTGATTGATGCCATTACCATACTATGATAATAGCAAAACATTGTACTTGGTAAGAACATGTCAGAAATAAATTTCATGAAATTGCATGTCCCAAGTCAATGCATACACTATGGTAGATCATAGATTTCTAATCTATCAAAAACAAAGGAAATGAAAGAAAAGATAGAAAAGAAATACATTCAGATGCATATAAGATGATATGATTTTGAGGATCAGAAATGCATGTTTAAACTGAATGTTTAAAACATAATGCACTTAAAAGAATATTTTCATGATGAATATAGTGCATGAGGTTTTAAGAAATACAAGCATTGTTTCACAAACAAGCAGTTTGAATAAAACAAAGTTTTGGAAACAGAATGCTATGCAGTCATCTCATTCATTCATATATATTTCAATCATAAAAATAGGTAACTTACAAAGTATGAATTACAAGAGACATCAAAAAAAAGAAAGACTAATAAAAGAAATCTAGTCTACTTCATCTGCAACAGAACCCCTTGCAGCAGCAGCATCATCTGCGGTTTGGTTCTGAACGGTTTGAGCGTCTTGAGCAGCTTGTTCTTCTGCAGCTTGAACATCAACAGCAGGGGCGGTTTGATCAACATTTCTAGAACCGGATCCACGGGTG